>JABTTQ020002544.1:600028-1021232 GCA_016081115.2 Rehmannia glutinosa | reverse complement strand
GTAATTCACTTCGTGGGATATACTAAGCCCACTTCCACATCACTTTTCCTTAAACCATTTTAATTCTCTTGATTAAATATAACCCATTTAAGAGCCCATTTGCAAATCTACTAACTCACTTATCCTGGAGCTAAATTTCTTTATTATATCTAATTAAATCCCAACACACACCCACTCACACGTATACAAAGGGGCAAAGGGGACTTAAAGACAAACTCTCATCTCTCTCCCAACACACAAAACATCCAACTCTCTGTCCCTCTCATCCTCTCGGCCATGATCTGCACCAAAGGAAAGAAATGTCTCCTTATTCCAAATTTCTTACTTTTCTCGCTCACTCTATCATTCCCTACATAATTGAGATATTTAGCAAATAATCTTTGACCAAACATGAAGCCGTTTAGCAAATAATCTTTGGAAAAAAATTAAAAAAAAAATTTATATGTGTTTTTTTAAAGAAAAAAAAATTGTTTTTTAAAGAGGGGAAAATGAGGAAAAAATTTTGCCGTGAGATTAGGAAGAGAAATTTAAGGATCAAACATGGGTGGATCACACATGCAAGTGAAGAATTAGCTTACCCGTCATCTCTAGTTTCCAATTTTGTAAGTTGATCATCTTTTAGATAAGTTTTGGTCATGGATACAAGGTGTTTTATAGTTTAAATTTGAAATTGATTGAAGGGTTTTACTTGTAGGAAGCTTGGTCTTCAATTTAGCTTGTGAATTGGAGATATTGGTAGACTTTACAAAGGTGGGCAAAAATTTATTTTATTTTTCAACTTGGTTTCTTAGAATTATCGTTAAATCATGAAGTTTATTGAGTTGTCATGCAATTATATGTCTAATTATGTGCTAAATGTGATGGTTTGACAAATTGATTATTGGATTATTTATAGTTGGTAATTTAATTGAATTTCTTTTTAGTTTGGAGACTAATTTTGTAGTTACTAAGATTGTCGGGCTGTTTTTAAAACTTTAAAGAGGTTAACTTGTGGATCTTTCTTGATTACTTTGAATAGTAGGGGTTAATGTTTAATTTATCAAGAGTTTTGGAGGTGAATTTTGTAAAAATAAGAATTTTGGGGCCAAATTACAATTTTCAGAAACTGCCCTCCCCATTTTTATTAATTTAAAAACTGACCTGGGTTTGGTTTATACCTTTAAGGAAGTTGGAGTGGATTTTGTAGGTTTTAAAAGTTTATTTTGGAGTAATTTCACAAAAATAGAAATTCTTGAGGTCAATTTGTAAATTTTCAAAAATTGTTGTATTATTTTAAAAGTTTAAAACTATTCAGGGGCTGTCCAGATTTTTTTTATGTTCAGATGGTAATTATAAATTTTAAAGAGTCATTCTTGATGTGGATATGTGAAAATAAAGAGTTCAAGGAGTAAAATGTAATTTTTTGAAACCGTGAAGTCATTTGGTAATTTTCAAAAGACCCGAGGACCTATTTTTGCATATTATAAGTCTTGTGTCCAGATTTTTATTATTTTAAAGCATTTGGAGTGGATTTTGTAGATGTTAAAAGTTTATTTTGTGGTAATTTTAAGAAAATCGAAAATTCAGGGATTAAACTGCAAATACCAAAAATTTATTTATACATTGTGGGAATTTTGATAATTTAACTGAGAATATTGATATGGATGTTCAAGGAGTGTTATAGAATTATTTTGGTTGGTTTTATAAAAAAAATCGAAACTTTGAGGTAAAATTATTTTGCACTACATGTGCAATTTTGAATCTTTTGTAATTTTCTTGTTAGCATAATAAATATTTATTTACCGTTTACTGTTACTGTTGTGAATACTGTTTCTCGTTTGGCGTGTGTGGTTTGGGCAATCAATCGAACAGATCACTTGTTGATTTTTGCTCGACTACACATATGCCCATACCCATTTTTCTGGTCGGAGCGGAGACGGGGGCAGAACTTGGGTCGTAGTATTGGTATATTCCTAATATGATGGACTGCGTATAAAACCACAGCTAAAGAGTCGTCGAGCCACTCGGGAGGAATAAGGTGAATATGAGGTCTTGGTCTGGTGCGTTGGAGAACGCAATAGGGTTCGGTGTGTGATCAATGTCGACCATGCGTTTATTTTGTGTATACCGTTGGATTCTAAAATGGGGCATAGAACCTTGTCCGTTTTAAAATCAGGCATGAATTGGAACGTTAGGGCGTGGTGTTTATTCCACATCGGCCCAGCGTTATTTTGTGTATCCCGAACTTTGGATTTTTAAATGGGGCATAAAACCTTGTCCGTTTAAAAATCGTCTTCAATTAATGAAACTATTTGCCCACATTTGAACTTGTGTTATCTCTGCATGACCGTGATAATCATAAAAATTATTTACTTATAATCATTCTATAAGTTTGTGAGTAAATTTAATGTCTGATTATTTTGTATCTATTTTATACGCAAGAAAACTATTTTGCACACCAAGTACTTTGCTTGGTATTTTATAAAAAAAAATTATTATATGTTTCTCATTTTCTTAACTACTATGCATTCACATCCCCTATCCACTGGGTTCGTTTAGCTGGCCCCACTTTTTTCTAAATTTTTTAGGTGAGGCTAACACCGAACCACCTACGCAAGAATAGTAGCACGTTGAGACTACTGGATTAAACTAGTTTGGGACTTCATTTAAGTATTTTGCTTAGGGGATTGTTGTCATCTTATTTTATATTATTTGTCCTTATTTTATTTTGTAAGTTAAGACTTCCGATGTATTATATGTAATAAACCTAGTTTATGTATCTCAGGTTTTGTGGACTTTTCAATAGACTTAGATTTCGACAAGTTATATATTTCAATCATTATAGTTTTGGGTAATAAATCTTGTGGAACTAATTTGTATAAATCCATAGTTGTACCTGATAATTGAGATTATGTGATTATTTTGATTTATTAAGATCAGGGCGCTACAGAATTAATTTGTTTTTATAGAAAATGGCATAGTATATATATATATATATATATATTTTATATGAATGTTTGACACATATATCATTTTTAACTCTTTAGTTTTAATCTTCCAACTTTTTATATGTTTTATTTGGTTAAACGAAGCTATCTATTAAAAACATAAAATTTAAAAGGTTGAACTGTATCTCATCATATAAATAAAATATTTTTAAAGGAATGGAAGTAATTGAGTTTACAATAAGTTTTGAAAAAAAAAAGAGAAATAATTTTGACATTGACTATCTCAAAATATATAATACTTTTGTCGAATCAAAAGTTTCAAAAAAATCATCGGACCTATGCACATTTTTATTATAAGTAGATAGCTGAGAAAAAGTATTATAGTATAGATATTTAGATATTGATATAGATATAGATGAAAAAAATATTGTTTATATATATTTGTTTGGTCATGAATTTAATTATAAGTATTGTATTGTTTTTTAATTTTTATAAGTTTATAGAGGTGTAATTTTTTAACTGACAATCAAGTCATGTTACTAAGAAACTCAAATTCATATTATATTAAATGACTTCTAATTAAATATATTCTTGAGGACGTACATGCCAGTTTTAACTCTATCACACATAATTTTTCTTTTAATTGTTAATTTATATCATTATTTTTTTGTGTAATAAATCATACATTTTCTATTGATGATATAGATTGAAATCATAAATATATTTCAATAAAGAACAATAACTTTGAAACTAAAGTTTATGATGTGAGATAAAATATTATTTTTTAAAACTCATATTGTTATCCTTACTTAGAGTCTTAAAGAACATTTGTCTTGCCGCTGAGTTTTTGTTTCGTCTTTCTTCATTTTTCTTTGTTAATTTCGGTATTTTCTTCCTTTCTTTTAAGCCATAAAGAACAAAATGCACAACAAAACACTTAAAATAAAACAAAGATTACTCTTTCTTATATATCTACATTAAAAACCAAAACTTTATCTCGTTAGGTTAGAAAATATGGATATCATCTATGTTTAGTTTACTATTCTTTTTTTTATTGGGAGATTTCTATATTATTTTTAATATATTTGCTTTATTATTAAAGGACATGTATTTTGCTGAAACAAAAAATTGCTATGTCTTTCTTCATTTTTTTTAATACTTTCCTCTTATTTTTCAGGCCATAAAAACGTATAACGCACAAGAATACAATTAAAATAAAAGAAAGAGCGCTGGTATTTTATTCGCTCTTTGTTATACATCCACATTAAAAATTATTAGTTTAGAAATATTGATATCATCATGTTTAGTTAATTTCTTAATTTTTTTTATCGAAGCGTGAGATATTTATATTTTTTTTAAATATGTTTCTTTTAAAATATATTATGATAATAATTGGATTTCTAATAAAAATATCATCAAAATTATTAAATATATAATTGAGTCTAAATTTAGATTTAAAATGTTAAATGATACATCCATTAAAAACTTAGATAAAGATTTGTTAGTTCAAGATTATTTGCATTTCATTAGTAAACTTGTGTATTACTTGGCTAGTAGACAAATAGGCTTGATATGAAATTGCCTCTAGGACACTTCCCTGTATATATGAAGGAAACTTTCTGTTATCAATTGGAGCCAGCTCAGCTGGTCAAATGATCTTGCCTGGCACCATTAGGTCCTGGGTTCGAATCTCTCCAAATGATATTTACTAGAACCATGCCTCTCAAAAAATCCCTCCATACGCGTAGGGCCAAGTGGTGTATACTAATCCGTAGGGCCAGGCCGGAGTTGGGGTTTCTTGTGGTGGGGACCGCAGATCTTTATGGCTAGTATAAAAAGTTTTACCCTCCAAAGTTTTAACCAGGTGGCTTAGCCCACCCTCCAAAAGCAATTGTGGGATGGAGGTCGGGGTTCAAATCCTGCTCCATCAAATTGTTTGTGGGGTGGAGGTCGTTGAGTTCATATCTCTCGCTCCATCAAATTGCTCCATTAAATATTAGTGAAAATTTGGTGGGAACTCATTTCAATAGCATCCGTGTGGGTTCGATTCGGGTAGAGATCGTTATTAGTAGATTGAGGGGTCGAACATAATTGTTCTCTTTACCTGGGAGGATCTGGTTGTACGGAAACTCGCTGATCGGTTGCACATCCGCGCACTTTGGCGGAATGAGGAGCCGGTGTTGTCCTCGGGCATAGTCGAGGCTTGAGTTATCAAAAAAAAAAAAAAAAAAAAAAAAAGAACATAGTGAGCACATACGTTGAAATATCCTGATGCTTTCCCCGCAACCAATCAATAACAATATATTGATTGCAATCTGAGAATACAAATTCATCAATCTTAATATTCAAGAAATCAAATGGCAACTCGCATTTCCTCGTCTGATTCTCGCATGTCTTCCATCTTCTAGCTAATTATTTCCATCTGAACTCAACCAAGTCGTGAAGCCCGTATTCTATTTTATCAAGTCAAAATGCAAATGTTAAATGCATCAACATTTGCATATCTCTACGATGTTAAATACTTTATCTGTGAACAAATGTAGAATATAGATATACAGACCATTCTTTGTAAGTCCAATCACACGGGATAAGTATTCTTCCAATGCTTTGGTTAGTACACTGAAAGCAGACCCGCTTGAACAATCATCCAATGTTCACAAGAAATGCTAGTAAAAAAAGAGCAAAATTGTTTTTTTAGTCCTCTAAGTGGAGCCACTCGGAGATTTAGTCTTTTTTTTCTCGACTTTGAGTTTAGTCCTTGACTTTGAGTTTAGTCCTTTAAATGGACAAAATTCGGACTTTTTGTCCTGTTACATGCTATAACAGGTAAATGTTACCTGCTAGTGGATTATCTTTAATTCAAACTTTAAATAATTTTTTTAAAAAAATAGAATATTGTTCATGATAAAAAATGAGTTTTAATTTTATACTTTTAAATGTTTTATTTAAATTGTGAATTTAATATTTAGAATTAAAAAAAATTATTTCCTTCAAATATTTTACTAAAAAAATCTTTTACTAAAACTATAAATAAAATAAAAATAGTTTACAATATTAATAATTTCATACTTTATAAATATAGAAATTATTTTCAAAAGAGGAAAAGTACTATTAAAATATTTTATATTTCTAAGTAAGAGTATACTTAAATTACAAATATATAAATATTAACAAATTATACATTTTCTCAAAAGTATAAATGGTTATTCAAACTTTAAAAATATTAAAATAAATATTATTTCAATTTCTATTTTTTTATATTTTTTTATTTTTAATCAAACATTATATATTATTATTACTAATAATTCCCAAGTACTAATAATTAGTTATTATAATTACCAAGTACTAATAATTCTTTTAAAGTATACTGTATATATATGTATGTTATGCATACGTATGTAACATGTGTATATTAATGTATATGCGTATATATATTTTAATATTTTTAAAGTTTGAATAACCATTTATTCTCTTTGAAAAGATGGATAATTTGTTAATATTTATAATTTAAGTATACTTTTAGCTAGAAATATAAAATATTTTTATAGTATTTTTCTTATTTTTAAAAATAATTTCTATATTTATAAATTGTGAAATTATTCAATATTATAAACTATTTTATTTTATTTATAGTTGAATTGAATATATTTCCAATAACTATATGTGAATTTTATATTTTTTATTCTTTTTAAAATCAATAAGTAACTTAAACCAAAAAAGGAAATACAAATAAATATTTTTGTTGAAATAGTTTTCGTAAAAAAATGTGTTAGTGAAATATTTGTAGGAAATAGATTTTTTTATTTCTAAAATATGAAATTCACAATTTAAATAAAAATTAAAAGTATAAAATTAAAACTCATTTTTTTATCATTGGTAATATTCTATTATTTTTTAAAATTATTTAAAGTTTGAATTAAAGATAATCCACTAGCAGGTAACATTTACCTGTTATAGCAGGTAACAGGACTAAAAGTCCGAATTTTGTCCATTTAAAGGACTAAACTCAAAGTCGGGAAAAAAAAGAACTAAATCTCCGAGTGACGCCACTTAAAAGACTAAAAAAATAATTTTGCCTAAAACAAGCTAATCAAATCAATTGAGGATCCTAAAAGAACTTAAGAAAAGAAGATGTGCAACCTATAGTTCTTGTAAGGGATTGATTTCAAAATATAACATCTAGATTGCGGATTGCCCACAAAAATTTCGACGACACCAAAAAGCTAATTGAAAGAATAGAAGTATACATGGAAAGTGAAAATGAAGGGGGAAAAAAAAAAGATAGAGAAAACAGCAGTTGTATAGTATTGATGCCAATAAAAGCTTGCAGGCATGGATGCATATATAAGAATAAAGTCAAATCCAACAATCTTCAATGAGCGCTTCCATATGTTCTATCTGAAGGAAATTGATTCCGTGTCTCATCTCATTGATTTAGGTTGAATTATATACACGAGTTACAAGACTACAAACTAGGAAAGTCTTTGACTAAATTACAAAAGAATATTGCCTAACCTAATATAGAAGATTAACACCTAATATAAAAGATATACAAGAATAATTACATATATTCTATCATACCCCTGCAGTCGAAATGGGAGGTTCGCGGACATTGAGACTGTCCCTGAAATCTTGAAATAAAACCAGTGGAAGCCCTTTTGTGAAAATATCGGAAATCTGATAGCGCGAAAGAACATGTAAAACGCGTACTTGTCCACGAGCCACCTGCTCGCGAACAAAATGAATGTCCATCTCGATGTGTTTAGTGCGTTGATGCTGAACTGGATTTCCAGAAAGGTATATCGCACTAACATTATCGCAGTAAACCAACGTAGCCTTATGGATAGGACAATGTAGCTCCAGAAGAAGATTGCGTAACCAACATGACTCAGAAACCACATTGGCAACACCTCGATATTCAGCTTCAGCGCTGGAGCGCGACAATGTGGCCTGGCGTTTAGAAGACCAGGAGAGCAAGTTATCACCAAGAAACACACAATAACCAGAAGTAGACCTTCTTGTATCCGGGCAACCAGCCCAATCGGCATCTGTATAAGAAATCAGAGTGGTTATCGAAGAAGGATAAAGATGTAGGCCATGATGAAGAGTACCCTTAATATAGCGCAAGATGTGCCGGAGAGCATGCATATGATCATCCATCGGATTATGCATAAATAAGCAGATCTATTGGACGGCATAAGAAATGTCAGGTCTCGTGAATGTGAGATCTTGTAGAGAGCACACCGCAAAGGCATGCGGTAGTGAGAGGGATCTCATACGGAGTGCTAGATGCAACACTAAGTTTTGGTTTAGTATCAACCGGAGTAGGACAAGGCTCACAAGAGGACATGTCAGCACGGTCAATGATATCTTCTGCATATTTTTTCTGAGACAAAAATAGACCACTTGCATGACGAGTGACCGCGATACCTAAGAAGTAACTTAGTGGACCCAAGTCTTTCATAGCAAATTCGGGTGAGAAGTGATATGATAGACTCGCGAAGAGTATCCGGGTCCTTAGCGATGAGGATGATATCATCCACATACAAAAGAATGTAAGCCATAGAGGTACCATTCCGATAGATGAAGAGAGAGTTGTCGACTTGCCGAGAGAACCCAATAGAAGAAACATAATCGGCAAAACGTTTGTACCAAGCTCGAGGAGCTTGCTTGAGCCCATACAATGATTTCTTCAAAAGACAAGCAGACATGATGAGGATGATCGGGTCCTTAAAACCCAAGGGCGATGCATGTACATCAAGCTTTTCCTTGAGTTCACAATGCGAAAAGCATTTTTCACATCCAATTGATGAATGGTCCAAGCTTTAGAAAGGGCAAGACCGATCTTGTCGCGAATGGTCGGTTTGACTCTGGGCTAAAAAGTCTCACCACAATCCACGCCAACCTCACACTGCACCATCACCTACAAGACGGGCTTTATGCCTCTCAAAAGAACCATCGATTTTTCTTTATGTCTAAAAATCCATATAGACCGAATAACATTAACATCAGGTGGACGGGGCACTAAATCCCACGTCTTATTTTTAATTAGAGCATGATATTGATCAGTCATAGCCATTTTCCAATTCGGGTCTTTGAGTGCAGACACAGGGTTACGAGGTAAAGGTGATTTTGTGACATGAGTTAGAAGACCATGGTGATATTTCATATTGGGTTTAAAAATACCATGTTGGCTTCTCGTAACAGGCTTGAGATCTGAACTCGAAGTTGGTTGAAAAATGGGAGGAAGTGGAAAATGTTGTGTTTGGTCTGTGTTTTGGCTAAGGGACGAAGGGTCCATGGAGGGAGAGTGTAAAGGAGGATTAGTGGAGGGTGGACTGCCAGATGTGGACTGGGTAGGGAGACCTGGGCTTGGGCCGACGACAGTGGGTTGGGAAGAAATGGGTCCTGGCGGCGAGATAGGCTCATTATTAGAATTGGTTCGCTGAGAAGTGGAGTTGTCCACGGTTTGGGCTGGGGAAGGAATACGAGGAGATGGGACCTGCACATTTGATTGATGTTGAAGATGATTAATCACGTGAGGTGAGAAACCATTATCAAGAAAATCACAAGTGGTGCAATTAGGAGTATGGAGATTGGAAAAAGAGAATTGGGTTTCATCAAATAATACGTGGCGACTAAGGATAATCTTATTTGATGATAAATCATAGCATTTGTAACCACGATGATTTGAAGGGTACCCCAGAAAGACACAAGGTGTGGAACGAGGTTGAAGCTTATTTATCGTAGTAGAAGGGAATAGAGGATAACATAAGCAACCAAAGACTCGTAAATGAGAGTATGATGGGTCTTTTTGGTATAGAATTTTCAGTGGTGATTGATAGGTGAGAGTTTTACTTGGTAAAATGTTAAGGAGATATGTTGCCATTTGCAATGCATGGTGCCAAAAAGATGGAGGTAGTGAAGCATGAGCTAATAAAGTTTGAATGATGTTATTAATGGAACGTATTTTTCTTTCGGCTTTTCCATTTTGTGATGAAGTATGAGGACAAGAAAAACGAAAAGAAATTCCATTAGCTTCACAAAGACGCAGAAAATGGCCATTATCATATTCTCTGCCATTGTCGCATTGGATATTTTTTAAGTCCCGTTCGAATTGAGTCTTGATGTATGCTCTAAAAGAAAGAAAAATTGAATAGACTTGAGACTTTTTGGGGATGGGAAAAGTCCATAAAAATTTCGAATAGTCATCCAAATAGAGCACATAATATTTGTGACCCGAAGAACTCAAAACAGGAGATGTCCACAAATCACTATGCAAAATATCAAAAGGCATATAAGTAGAGTTGTGAGAGTCAACAAATGGCAATTTAACATGTTTACCAAGAGGACAAGAGTGACAAAAACTAGAGCTTTGTGTTTTTGTACATTCAATCATATTATTGAGCCTAAGGGAGTCTAAAACAGGTGTTCCCGAGTGACCTAAACGGGAATGCCAAAGAGAAGGAGATAAAGCTGCAAAAGTGGATGGAGAAACGGCTTGATTTGTGGTGGTGGTGATGGGATATAGCTCGCCCCGACTATCACATCTCATTAGTGCCATCCCCGTCTGGAAATCCTTCACAGAAAACCCAAAGGGGTCAAATTCAACAGAAACTTGGTTATCAGTAGTGAATTTTCTAACTGAAACTAAGTTTTTAATTAAATTAGGGGCGTGAAGGACATTTTTTAACACTAATGGTGGATGGGGATGAGGTAAATTTGCACTACCAAAACCACTAATAGGAATAGAATGGCCATTTCCAACAATTATACCATGATTATTGCTCAAATTAAAATAAGACGATAGATTACCGTGCGCGGATGTCATATGAGATGTTGCCCCGGTGTCCATATACCACGATGGGTTGGGTTGAGCAAGGCTAAGAGTGTGAAGAGCCGCTTCAATGTCTGTTGGGCTAGGTGCGGTTGTGGCATTGAATGCGGCCTGCGGAGGCCTTGGACCAAGGAGGCCAGCTTGCGGAGGCCTGTAAGGAGCAGGGGGCCTGGCCCAATTGTATGAAGGGTAAGGACATGGAGGCACACTCAAGGATCCCACCTGCGACCATGGATTCGATCGCCGCCATCGCCCTTCTTTGTTGTTGTCCACGCCCACTGCCGTTGCTCTGCCCACCTCCGCCGTGGCCACCCTTGCCGGAATTTCGGCCACCACCGCTGGAATTTTTGTGATAATTTTTCTTATTGTTTCCCTTATTTCCCCGGTGAGCATTGTTATTCCGATTATTATTATGATTACCTTGAGAAGGGTGGTTGTAATCATCATTGGAATGTTGGGAATTAACAATAAGGGCAGCGGTGGAGGAGGATGAACCAGATTCACGAGCGGCTCGTTGGAGGATTGTCGACTCTTCAAGCGCCAATTTGGAATTTGCGGTTTCAAAACTTGGCAAGGGATCATGTTGTTGAATATGTGTCACAAATCTGGCATAAGCATCAGTTAGTCCTGCAATCATTTTCAAGACCAAACGAGTATTAGAGACCGGAGCATCAACATTTGCCAATTGATCAACGAGAAGTTTGAGGCGGTTGCAGTAGGCGTTGGTTGTAGGAAAATCCTCCAAATTCGTGTTCGTGAATTGGTTTTCGAGGTGGACAGCCCTCGAGTGTTTGTTATCTTGGAAAATAGCCGCAATATGTTTCCAAGCCATCTCAGCCGAATCATCAATCACAAGGATGGAGTTGAGGATATCTTGCGAGACGGTTGCATACATCCATTGCAACACGGCAGCATCAAGACGGTGCCAAAGATCGGGATCAGCATCTTTTGCGTCCTTTGCCTCCTTCTTGGCTTTCTCATCCGTTGTAGGGATGATGTGATCAAGCACATTGTGGACTCTTGCTTGAACCTTGAAGAGGGCTGCCCAAGAATGATATTGGCTGGAGTCATTGTCCAACATGACGGGAATAAGAGATCGCACGTTGGTAATTGCTAAAGCCGGATAAAATTTGGGTTGATCAGTCATGGTGGACGACGATCAATTGAGGAGGAAGAGAGGAAGATAGACGAGTAGGTTGAGGAGAAAAAAGAAAACCTAGGCTGATACCATGAAGGAAATTGATTCTGTGTCTCATCTCATTGATTTAGGTTGAATTATATACATGAGTTACAAGACTACAAACTAGGAAAGTCTTTGACTAAATTACAAAAGAATATTGCCTAATCTAATATATAAGATTAACACCTAATATAAAAGATATACAAGAATAATTACATATATTCTATCACTATCAATTGAAATTAAAAAAAAAGAAGAAGAAAATAATGTGGGAACACGTACTGATTTCTGATAGGAGCCAATAGGAGAGAAATGCCAGGGCAGAAGTACATCCAGTTTTTTTTTGTTGCCTTTTTTTCATCTTCTTTGCTCGTGAGTCATCTCTTGGAATCCCTTCTAATCTCATTTGTGTCTTTTGGAATCCCTTCGAATCTCATCCAAATGAAATTGGAAGCTTATCAATTAAATTTTTACCATTTCATTTCTGTTGTTTCTTTTATGGGGTACTCTTTTTCCTATCAAAGGTTTTTCCCAATGGGTTTTACTTTGATAGGTTTTAACGAGACCCTTTTTTTTAAAGCTAGCTGCTTAGCTTGTAAGCAGTATACTATATTTTCTTTTTTAATAATATTTTGCATTTATTCAAAAAAAATTAAATTTTAACCATTAAATTTAATATATGAAGGGGTATTTTAGTCTAAACAAATTTTGACATAAATATTCATGCTTTTAGAACAACTAGTAAAGTGCACGTGCGTTGCACGTGAGCCATATAATTTTGTTTGATTTAATTACAAGTAAGTTATAAATTTAATTTATTTTAAATTTTGTTCAATATAATTTTACTAATTTAATTACAAGTAAGTTATTAATCTAAATTAATTTAAATTTTGTTCATGTTGTACAATGCAATTTGATTTGGAGAAAAATCTACAAGATTAACAATTTATATTATGAAACAAAGTTTTTTTAATGAGTTGGGAGGAGATGATAGATCTCAAAGAAACTAATTAAGAGACTCAAAATTTGAACTCTAATCAGCACCCTTGTAAAGGGTGGTAATATCAATGGAACTATAAAGCTCGTGGTTATATTATGAAACAAAATGTTATAGGTGAAACAAAGTGAAGGCATTGTAGATCCAAAAACTCATGTTAATTGTTGTTTAAGATACAAAGGTGAAGGCATTATAGATCCAATAATTTAATTGAAATTGTCATATAATATACAGTTAATTGTTGTTTTAGATAGATGTAAAGAATTTTTTGATTCTGTAATACATAATTAATTCTGATAATGCACGATGTACCTTTTGAAGAGAGAAGAGCAAATCATGGATTCATTTCAATGACGAAGTAGTGTGACTTGTGCTAAGTCTAGAAAAGCTTTATTAAATGTTTATGAAGCTTCAAACTGCCTAAGAAAATTACTTGAAAAACAACTTAAAGCTTATATATACTTCAAATTAGAATTACATAATTCCAAGTCATAGTTCTTCAATAATATTTGAATTCAATCATAAAAAACAAAGAGAATATGTCCCTAAAACCATGAAAGTAACTAAAAATAAAGAAATGTATTGCATGAGATTCGTTAAGTCTTCTTTCGCTTTATTTTGGAAATTGGCATTATCTTCTTCTTACTTGGATTTGAAACCTCTTTCCATATTTGTTACTGATACATTGTAGAGTGGCTTCATCATCACTTGGCATTTGGACATCATTAACATTTTCAATCATTATGTAGTAGTTGATGTCAAGCTCCTAATGGTTCCATGTGAAGCACATAACTTTGTGCAGAATTGAGCCTCAATTTGTAATTTGTTCTTATTACCATCCACTAATTTTTTATGTGTCATCTCAATAACTATCCCTTATAACAACTACCACCCCAATAATATATTCACGTTTAGCACTATACATAAAGATAAATAGGCACAATACAAATGATGTTGAGGAAAAGAATAATAGAAGAAAAAGGCTCCTCCCCACTTCCCTTCACCTTTTATTTTTTCATCAGCTGGTCTAGTAAAAAAAATTTGTTGTTAAATGTCACTTTTCACATTTTTTTTTTAATTTCCCTCATATTGCAACAACCATTATGAACCAGCTAGAACTGAAAAAACACTTATCCGTCCAAACAAATTTTTGTCACAACACACATTAGGCCACACCATAAATTGGAAAAAAACACTAAATCACAAACAATATTTAAACTTGATCCAAGTAAATCTGTTACCTGGCACTGATTTTTCATAAAAAGAAAATTTGTGCACTATTCACTTTACTTCATGTACTATTCTTTTTTAACTAAATTATATTTGTAATTTGTTAGTTTATATAAGTTAAAGTCCAGACTTATTCCTTTTCGCTCCTGAACAAATGAAAATTCAATATATCACAAGAAAAGAAGAAGATGGAATAAGAAAATCTACAGGCAAACAAGTAGGGTATAGAGGAAACCCACAGAGAGAAAGAGCATGGGTGAGAGAGAGAGAGAGAAAACATGATCAAAGAGACCGGATTTCCATGTAAATTATAGAGAAATTTTAGTCAATCAAAATTTTTGTAGAAACATTAGCCCTTTCATAAAAGTAGTAGATAGTAGATTAATTTTTTTTCTAGTACCACAATGCAAATCATCAGAGTATACCCTATTTCCATAATACATGATGTAGGTTAAGTGGTGGTTCACAAAAGGTTCAGTTTGTGGGGAAAATAATAATAATAGGTATCCATGGTAAATCCAAATAGATATCAATTGTAAGTGAGGAAAACAATTGCCACCGAAAATGTTCAGAACATCAACTGCCGAATTTAATCTAAGGTAAATACATGAAGAAGAAAAAGAAGAAACACCAAGAGGAATGACAACACATCCAACTTAACTATATATAAATGTAATTTTCTGATAGGGTGAAAATTCAACGTGTTGACAGTATAGATGTCATTACCATCCCTTTGTCATTTGAAAGTAAAGTTTTGACTTGATTGTGAATCATCAAGATGATGTATGCCAACTCTCCCTTCAATTGATTCAACCTAACAAAACATAAATTCAAAGATATATAACTTGAAGTCATGTTCACTTATTTGAGATAACTTCCATGCAACTTTTCACATGTTAAAATCCACTAAAATACAAATAGATATAAAACACAAGAGTTAATAAATCTAACGTCCAAAAACATGAAAATGAAAAAAAAAAGGTTAAAAATTAAAAACCTCTGCAATATCATAAGTGAAGCAAAAATATTTTAGCACCAGATATAAGTGGAAACATGATCAGCATAAGCTGTAAAATTCATGTACTTTCAGTTAAGGTTTCACAAGCCTTAATCACTGTCTCTAAACTTCGACATCCAATTTTTTTTTTCAATTTCCTATACTATAGATTTCTAAATAGTGAAAATTGGAGAATTTCTTCGATAAATCACTGACCCAACGATATTGATATAAAACAAAAAAAACATAAGAGACTTGCTTTAGTAGTTTACAGTGGAAACAAAGAAAACCAATGTAAGAATTATGGAAAAACACCAGATTTTCAATTAAGATTCCAAGCTAATATACCAATAAATTAACTTTAAAGGGGAATTCCTAGATTTCCATGTGATTCCAGCGAGGTAATCTAAAGATGGAATCCCATGAGTAATAGATAGAAAAATTACCGGAATTATGATTGAAATTAAGTCACAAAAATACTGGAAAACTTCTAATGGGAATTCTTCGATTTCCCTGTGTTTCAACTTTCAAGCGAGTAAATTCTGAGATGGAACCCCTGGAGTAAGGAAATCGTAGAAATCAACTGAAAACACCAGATTAAATTTAAGAAAACAAATAAAACCAATATAAGAATTTAGAAAAACACATCGGATTGTCATTTAATATTCTAAGCTAAAATACAATAAACTTCAAAGGGATTTCCTAGATTTACATGTGAATTCCACGGAGGAGAAAAAATGAACTGGTGAATTCAGAATTATTACCTTGATTTCTGAGATGGGAATCCCAGGAGTAATAGCAAACACAAAACACTTGTCTTTAAATGGGAATACCTAGATTTTCCCTGTGTTTCTGGCGAGTACAATCTGAGATAAAATCCTAGAAGTAATTAAGCTGTGTAGATATGTGTAGTTACGATTTTACCATTAAACTTTGCAGACTGTAGAGATATTTTAAACAATGTAATTTTTTTGCAGAAACATTTCCTCTTTTAGGATAGGTATAGATATAGATATAGATAGATAGATATACATAATTCATTGACACTTAACAAATGGAGAAGAAAAAAATTCTTATAAATTTAGAAAAAGCTGTTTAAATAGGCACTGTTGTAGAGGTAAAAATAATTCTTACACTTATTCAAATTGCTTAAAGATCAACACTTTTTTCACAAAATCGTATAATTATATGATTAAGTATCATGAACCAATTTAATGAGGGTTTCAATCTTAAGAGGATTTTACTCAATCTCCTGATATAACATGTTTGCAACAGTATAAGGAAACATTAATTTTGGGTGGGTTGGGGGTGGTGGTGGACCTGGTGGTGTCGGGCACTTAAAATATAAAGGCTAAAAATACATTCAGTCAAACAAGACATACATAAATGAAGAAGACAGTAATCCTGAAAACTCAAGAATCTAAATCCATAAGCATTACTGGATATTGAAAAGGCTATACTATCCATCAAATTGTTAAAACCAACAATTGATATTATTCTTTATTTTTGTGCTCACGTTGTAAAACTGAACCAACATGGTTGAGTCCATTGTCATGTTAGTTCCCATATTCAAGAACAAGGGAAAATTGCACCAACATCAGCGCAAATAACTGCTAGTAAATGTTATTTTTATTCAAAATGATACCACCCTATCAGTCATATTCAAAAGAAATCAATTTTCTAGCATCTCCTAACAACATATGAACATGAGCAATGATTTTATGCACCAATAACAAAGGTAAGCAGATGTATCCCTTGGCCAACCAGTTTGGTTCTGCTAATGGTGCCTTTCAGCCTGGATATAAATAACATCACATGAACATAAAAGTCCAATAAAGTATTGTGACCAAACCAGGTGGTGATTGTCTTCACTGGAAATCAACCCACTTCAACATTTCTTAATGTAAAAAAAAAGAGATAGAGAAATATATTGGTGACCTTAAAATAATGTAATTCAAACATCCTACCAAAAAAGGTAACAAATGTCTTTTGGAAATATGAATTCCCCATCTGCACCACCATGTAATGTTATCATCGAATACTAAACTCAAGAAGTAGAACCTGAGAGCTTTATTTTGAATGTTCATTAAAAAGGAAATTTAAGCCCCATTCACACCAGAGTGTTCAAAGGTCCATCTCTGATATTTTTGATCTAGATTAATTTAATTCACCTTAATGAGTAGTTTACAGGTTTTTTTATAAGCCCTTCATTCCGGGCACTGAGATGTTAACTTCGATTATCCATCTAGCTGAAGAATCGTTAATTTACTCTTAAACATAACAAACCATGAAAATGAACATAAGAGAATATATCTACCAACAGAAGTTAAGCAACTACCGTGCACAAGGAAACAGACTTCAGTTTCCGGAAACACCTTTTAAGTCAAGATGTTCTCTATAAAATAAACACATGCTTGCTAATTAGAGGCTCTGAAGAAGAACAATGTATATATTGTTATATCTAGTATGCCTATGCATATATACCTAAAGTAGGCACTCTCTCAAGAACCTTGTGCACACGTGCCTTTCATTTTGCAGCTTTAATCACATCAAAAGTTAATATGGACATTTTCCAGTGATAGTCTAGAAACTAAAATAAAGCATACGTCTAGAAAGCTTCATCAAAATGCATTTAGTAGAATATATATCAAGAGAAAACATGGTTAAGGTGCATAATAATATAATTCAGGTGACAAGTAACTTTTGTACATAGTAAATCACAAATCAACTGAGACATAGAAGAAAGATGAACAATAGATTTTGTAACTACAGCCTAGTATGAATGAGGTAGTTTCCCCAGTGATGTTCCCATTTGATTTCCAGAAAGTACAGCTGCCATAAAATGGTTCTAGCTGAGCAATGAGAATTAATAAAACTAAAGTAATTATGTATCAATAAATATGAGAGACAGTTGAAGTGCGGACATGGACTTGCCTGACAGAGAAGCTTCTCCATGCAAAAGACTATCAACAATATCTCGAGACTGGACATTTTTAACAAAATTTGTTCCTGGAAGTCTCCCTCTCGGAAGCACACTTTTCCTTATACCACTGATCCTTCAAGAGCTTCTTGGAATGCCACCTACACATGAAATCAATATACGGCATTGAAGGGACCAGTTCAACAAAACTTTCAACACACAAGAAAAAATAGTGCTCCATAATAAATAAACTGCTAAAATTTTCGATTTACCACAAAAGATCATCTTTTTTTGAAACTTAAATAAATAACAGCAAGTAAAACAAAAAAAACAAAAAAGAAGCCTGAATCTTTACTTGTTGAAGCAGTTTTGAGCAAATGTCGCTGGTATAACCACAAAACAGACTACAAAATTTTTGATTTCTATGTGTTCATTGGCTGGATTCAGGAAGAGGATATTTCATTTTTTTATTCGTTTTCTGCAGGTTATAATCCACGTGATCATTCGAATTTTTAATAATTAATATATTGAACTCTAATAGTTCATGTATGTTATTCAAGAATTCATGTATCTTTTGTTTTTCCAAGAAGAGATCAACATTAATTGAACTTTTTTTGGAGAAACGCTCACATGTATATATGCACAGAAACTCATACATAGAAATCAGTGTGAATAGATAGGACTGGAACAATGAATCCATTGCATCAGTTTGCATGGCTCTGCATTTCAAGTGAATGTTTCGTCATAATGTAATACATTAAATGATATATTAGATAAAGAAGTAATCTATTATTTAAAGAAGCAAAGACAACAAAAAGAACTCTTGGTTCTTTTCAGTCAATGACTCAATGCTAAAACAAATAAAATTTTCTTTTCTGGTGTAACCTTGTCATGTAGTAAAAATTAGTTTCCAGTCGAATAATAAAAGTTGTGTTTCATATTTACTCCATTAAAGCTATTTTTATAGAAACTGGAAGTACATTCTCACTTACATTTAGCTTCACAAAAGCAAATGAAAGGCAATTTTATGGACAAAAAATATGGCCACATTGTTTATGATCTGATTATAAATAACAACAAGGATTGCAGATTTATCCTATATTATGCTAATCCGAATTGTTTGATAATTAATGATGAAATACTTATTATATCCTCCAAAACAGCCCAAAGATTTTAAACAACTCATCAAATTGTCATGATAGTGTTGGTTTAATAAGATTATATTCCAGTTATGCAGACTTCCAACACAAGATAGCAACAACTGCGCAACCTTGCCGGAGTTTGAACGGAAGCTAAACGTACTGTTCTTCCTCAACTTCACAAGGCCATTGTCGGGCTAGGGTCCAGCGAGGATCTTTCTTTATGTTGCTAAATTTGAAGAAAACCACTTTATCATAGAAGAAATGATCACATATTAATAATGGCAGAACATTCATCATAAACAAAATATATACAGAAAAGAAAATAGGAAACATACCAAGCTTGAATTGAATTGAATTTCTCAAAAATATCACCAACCCTTAATCCAATCCAGAATATCTCAATGGAACTCTTGGACTCCAATTCCCTCAGCCCTGGACACACCTCGGCGATTGCCGCATTCTTCATCGCAGATAATCAGTCTTAACCAAAACCTAGATTTAGATGGAGTGAGAAAAACACTGAGAAAATCTTAGAACCACCCATATATATCTCCCAGTTTTACATATGGAGAGTGAAAACTCATGAGAAAATCTTAGAACTACCCACATATTTCCCCCATTTTACATTCCTTTGGATTTCTTATGCCGTTGCAGATTTAAAATTCAAAAAAATAAAGAAGTAGAGATTGTGAGAAATAGGAAAAAAAGAGCCGACCTTTGGATCATCTTGTACATTGACCGGTCAGAATTTAAAAGAAAAAGAAAGTAGATCTCCTTGGATTTTCTTGTGCCTTATTTTTTCTTGCCCAATAGCCAATCATATTTCCAAAGAAGTGCTGCTCAATCTCACCAGTTTCTACCATAGAATTTCATTCTAACCTATTTCAGAGAATATTTTTATGATTTATGAATGAAGAGAATCCAGAACGACAAAACTGGCAGTTTTTTATTTTGACGTTAATCATCATAACATAGAAGTTACATTTTTGCCATTAACCTAAAGGGCATTTTAGTCTATCCAAAAATTTACAAAAATATTCAGCCTTTTAAGATAGTAGTAGATAGATAGTAGAAAAATAGAGATAGAGATAGAAATAGAGATAGAGAAGAGATCTATATATATTGGCTTGAACACTGTTGGTTGTCTGACTATATAACCAACAAACGAAGTTGCTTCGTTATAATCTTAATATTAATAATCATGCCTAAAATATTATCAGAGAACAATGGTAGAATTATACTTGATTTACTGCATTTCTGTTTGGTTGCTCTTGTTCATTATTACAGACAACACTTCATAATTGATAAACTAGTCATGATCTGTCCATTTCAACAAGTTTACCAAATCATTATTTAATTTAATAGTTCAAGATAAGCAACATTGCCTGAAGGCCCATTCAATAAGTTTTTCTGACAATGTTGAATTGTTGATCGGCACCTAAAAGTCGGCACATGAATATTACAATTTAACAGTAACGCCATGAGAAACAAAGAAAAAAACCTCTGAAGTCTGCATTGACTTATTCAAAGGTTAATGAACTTTCTGTCATACTCAAGGGCTCAAGCAATACACAAGTTGGCAATATATACCAATCGGACAACTAATCCTAGAAATCAGGAAAGTCTATGTATCAAATCATCCCATATTTTCTACTCCTAGAAATCGGGAAAATCAAATAAAATTCCACATTGTGTAGTCCCTCATGGACCTTTCTGCATCTATATAATAAAAACAATTCACATTCAATTAGGATACAACCATAAATGGCAAGACTAGTTCTTCATGAGTCTTGCTTCCAAAGATTAGAAGATTAAAAAAATAAAATGATAATAATAATAATAACTCATTAAACTGAAACATCATCTAATGTCAGCAGCAATGAGTGAAATTACAATATGAAATACTTTTAGGATCTTTTCTTTCCACCATGAAAGCTATCATGCCTTGAAACAAAGAGCAAATCAGAATCGACCCTGAAGCGAATCAAATAGCTTTGAAAATTTCATGGATTTATTTGATTGCAGTCAATATTTCAACAGAACCTCATGCCTCGAGTACTGTGATAGTGATTATGGAAACATGATCCATCAGCTTTCCTCAGTTGATCTATGAGTTCATTAAACTGGTTCACGTGAACCATTATATTGTCACCCTTCGCATCTTCAGGCTATATAATTGCCGTTTTTAGAAGCAATTTTGTGGGCCATTCTTCCCGAGATACAAGTTCCCCAATTTTGTCCACAACTTTGGTTCCGAATCTTTAGAATCATCATCCACAACATTATTGATGTAAGATTTAAGACCTTGCATTTGTAAGCATAATATAATGATTCCCATGTCACGAGATACGAGGAAATATCCAAAGATGACTGACTAAAAGTCTTAGAATTTTTTTGTAGTTTTCACAAGTTTTTCACTGAACAAACAATCGGTACTTAATTCGTGCTGAATAGCGAATTAGCAATTGTTTGATCTTTGGGTTACTTATGTCAGCCAAACATGTGTTTATATAATGCTACACATAGATGTGTTTATCTTACGCTACACAGAGGTATTGACTAAAAAGGTTCAGAAGATAACAAATAAGTGGAAATTACTGTTGGGATACAATAAAATTCAGAGGGATACAGCGGGGGATAATTTGAACTAACAATCGTCTATAACAAACAAAGCGAAAAGAAAGCAGTAAAGCAAGTCGAGGCGAGCGAACTCTTTCTTTAAGACTCTTGTTGCCCCGTCACGATGCTCACGGTTGCAGGCAACGAGTCTCCAAAGATACAACGACTTTGGTAAAGGATAGGAGCACCACAAATCCTTCTACCCGGCGAACTGAGATAAGTGAGGCCTGAGGTGACGCCACACTTCTATGTAACACTTCTGGTGTAATGCAGTTTTTGAGTGACAGACTGTGAATATGAATGCACAAATTTTTTCTGTGTTTTTGATGTATGATGCACGAAAAACCACTAAAAGGGGGCCTCCAATATATAGGGAAATCATAGGGAATCCTCCAATGGAAAGCCCTAATGATTTGAACTCAAATATGTCCATCAATCCTTAATCAAATCCTTCCTATTTTAGGAATGATTTGATGCAATCAATCTTGTTACCATAAATTGGTGATTTGAGTCAAAGTTGCCTGTTTAACGGATAAAATCAAGCAACTTACCAAACACCGGATTTGATCAATCTACCAACATTCCACATATGTTGGATACATTTCCCACAAATATATCTTTCCAAGTGTACCATTTGTGCATCGATTTCCCACTCACCCATAAATGATTTTGTGAAAATAATTGTACCACTCGTTTCCAAAATTAACGAGTTCCCACACTTAGAATTTCGGCTTAACAAAACCGATTTTTCCAACAATCCCCCACATGAGTGGAAACAATACACGAATGCATGCAGACTCAGTCACTCAGCCCCTGGAAACGTTGTTGCATCAGGATAGGTAGTTTGTGGCTTTGAACCTTCCTTAGTAAAATACTATCGGATATATCCGCGGCTTAGTGGACACGATGCCTTGAACTACTCTGCTTACGAATATACCAAGACAACAGTATTTACACAACAACACTTCTGCTTATCTCGAAGTTCTCTGGTTGTGTCCGTTTTGGCCATGGATCACACTTGGGATTCATAAGTGTTTCATTGAGGCGGTCCGTCCTCACACTTACATAGGTGACCTTGCCTATCAGAGGTACCCTGCAATACCCCACCTTATTAGGTATACGACGTCATTAAAAGTCCATAGGACTTAACCTTACCACCCGCGTCGAGTTCAATCACTTGGTGGTGCTCTCTAGGGAATGGTTAGCTTGAAGCTAAGTACCAAGTGTTATGACTGAACAGTTTAAAGTTTAGTTTTCCCATTCAACCAAGTTCTTGGGATCTCCAGTCATCATGGTTGGGTTTCCACTAGAAACTGTTCTTTGAGTTGTGGATTTTATACCCATTCCCTCTAGCAATTTATGGAATTGATCTCTAGTTAGCCCTTTAGTGAGCGGATCCGCTATATTCTCCTTTGACTTCACGTAGTCAATGGATATAATTCCTCTTGAGATTAATTCCCTCACGGTATTGTGTCTCCGGCGAATATGTCGAGACTTACCATTGTACATGGCACTTTGTGCCCTGCCTATAGCTGCTTGGCTATCACAGTGTATCAATATTGATGACATGGGCTTGTCCCAACATGGAATGTCCTCGAGGAAGTTTCGAAGCCATTCAACTTCTTCACCAGCTTTATCCAAAGCTATGAATTCCGATTCCATGGTGGACTGGCTATGCACGTTTTCTTAGTGGACTTCCAGGACACTGCACCGCCACCTATAGTAAATACATACCCACTGGTGGAATGTGAGTCTTTTGAGTCCGATATCCAGTTTGCATTAGTGTACCCTTCTAGTACTGGTGGATAACTCGTGTAGTGTAGCCCAAACTTCAAGGTGTACTTCAAGTATCGTAACACCCTTGTCAGTGCTTTCCAGTGCTCACCACCTGGATTGCTCGTGAATCTGCTCAGCTTATTCACTGAGTAAGCTAGATCAGGCCTTGTACAATTCGTGATGTAGATCAGGCTCCCAATGATCCTAGAGTACTCAAGTTGAGCAACTGGTTCCCTTGTGTTCTTGATTAAACGCAGGCTATCGTCCATGGGTGTCTTTGCCGGTGGATCATCAAAGGCGTTGAACTTTCTCAATACACTTTCGATATAGTGAGATTGAAACAGTAGGATGCCTTCTGAGGTCCTCTCAATTTTGATCCCTAGGATCATATCGGCTACACCCAAATCCTTCATGTCAAAGTTATCTTTTAACATGTTCTTTGTCCTCATGATCAACTCACGAGTGCTTCCTATTATCAACATGTCGTCAACATATAGACAAACGATGATAAATGAGTCTGGTGTGCCCTTTACATATACACACTTATCGCATTCGTTAATGTGAAATCCATTTGACATCATCACATTGTCAAATTTAATGTGCCATTGCCTTGGTGTTTGTTTTAGTCCGTGAAAGGACTTAACTAGCTGCACACCTTTTTCTTATCCAGAACCACGAACCCCTCGGGTTGTTCCATATAGATTTCTTCCTCCAACTCCCCGTTCGAACGCGATCTTTACATCCATTTGGTGAACTTGAGATTGTGCAAGGCAACAATCGCCAAGAGCACCCTAATGGAGGTAATCCTCGTAACATGTGAGTAGGTGTCGAAGAAATCATGTCCTTCTTTTTGTTTGAAGCCCTTAGCCACTAATGCGGTTTATCGATTGATCCATCACCTTGTATTTCCTCCTTAGGACCCACTTGCATCCTGAGGTTTCTTCGCCGGATGGGAGATCAACCAATTCCCATGTGTGGTTTTGCATGATAGAGTCTATCTCCGCATTGATAGCCTCCTTCCACATTGGGGCTTGAGACTGAAAGCGATGCTTCTTGGATGGTCCTAGGTTCATTATCCAATAAGTAGATCATGAAGTCGGACCAAATGACTTAGTTGTCTTCGCCCTTTTCTTTGCGTCTTGGCTCATCACCACCTTGTGATGTATCGCTCAGACATCACGAGTTCTTTTAGTTGAACTCTCTTCTTTTTTTCTTTACAGGATAGATGTGCTCGAAAAACACAAAGATTCCTTGACTCAATAGTGGTTCGTTCCATCACATCAAGTATATCGACTTGTGTACTAGAAACCGATATGCAAAGACCTTTATTCGATGCATATCCTATGAAGATACAGTCGACCGTCTTGGGTCCTATCTTCACTTGCTTTGGCTTTGGCACTTTTACCTTAGCCAAACACCCCCATACCTTTAGGTAATTGTAGGCCGGCTCCCGACCTTTCCATAACTCATATGGGGTTTTATCTTTTCCTTTGTGGGGAACCCTATTTAGAATATGGTTAGCGATTGCACTGCTTCCCCCAAAAGTTCTATGGTAACCACTGAACCGATCAACATAGCGTTCATCATGTCTTTTAGGGTTCTATTCTTGCGCTCAGCAACGTCGTTCGATTGAGGTGAGTAAGGTGCCGTGGTTTGGTGAATTATGACATGTTCATTGCAAAATTCCTCAAACGGAGCCACGTACTCTCCACCTCTATCACTCTGGATTGACTTGATCTGGGTACTGAGTTGATTCTCTACTTCACTTTTGAAGTTCTTAAAGGCATCTATAGCCTCGTCTTTACTTTTCAACAAGTAAACATAACAAAGATCTTATGCGATCATCAATAAATGTGATGAAATACTTTTTGCCTCCTCTAGTCTGCACAAGTTTCATATCACACACATCAGTGTGAACAAGTTCTAGAGGCACCGTGCTCCTCTTCACTGAATGAAAAGGTGCCTTTGGCATTTTAGCCTCAACACAGATCTCACATTTATATTGTGAGTCTAATTCAACATTTGGTAATAATTTCATATCTACCAATTTCTTTATGGAATTCATGTTAACATGCCCAAGTCTAACATGCCATAAATCACACGACTAAATCATATAAGAGGAAGAAGCAATAGTTTTATTAGCATCATTTGTGCGGCGCACAACCATTACATTCATCTTGAACAATCCCTTTTCAAGGTGTCCCTTTCCAAGGAATTGCCCATTCTTAGTAAGTACAAAGCTACGGATCAAACACTAGTCTAAAGCCATATTGTACAAGTAATGACCCTGATACAAGATTTTTACTAATGTCTGGGACATGCAATACTTCTTTCAGTGTTAGCTCCTTCCCAAACGTCATCTTCAACAGCACCTTCCCAATTCCAGCAATGTCAGAAGTTGAAGAGTTTCCCATGTGGAGGCTCCTCCAGGAAATTGGGGTATACGTAGAGAAAGCGTCACGATCCGAGCACACGTGACGAGTCGCACCGGTGTCAACGAACCACTCCCTAGGGTTATCCACTAGGTTAGCTTCGAAAACAACAGCAGATAAGTCCAATTGGGACATTCCTTCCTCAATAACCAAGTTAGCTCCGGATTGTTTTCCCTTGTTCTTAGGGGCATCCGGACAGTCCTTCTGTTTGTGTCCAGGCCTAGCACAGTTGTGGCAATTTCCCGCAAACTTCTTGGCTTTCTTGTTATTGGGTTTAGCCTTACTGCTATTCCCCGGGTGCTTGCGTTTCTTATTCGTATCAGATTCCGCCAAATGGGCCTTTGCCTCCATCGAGGTCTTACCATGCTTGACATTTGATTGCCTATTGCCTTCTTCAATGCGCAGTTTCACAATCAAATCCTCCAAGCCCATTTGCTTCCTCTTATGCTTGAGATAGTTTTTGAAATCCCTCCAACTAGGCGGCAACTTTTCAATAATTGCAGCCACTTGGAAGGTTTCACACAATCAAGTCCTTCAAAGATGGATCTTGTGCAAAATCAACTGCAATTCTTAGAGTTGACTCATAACAGTTTTGGTGTCAACCATCACATACTCCAAGAATCTGCCGACAATGAACTTCTTGGTGCCGGCATCCTCCGTTCTGTACTTTTTGTCCAACGAGATCCACAGTCCCTTGGCAGTACCTTTGAACGAGGCATACACACTGTACAACGTATTATCCAACCCATTAAGGATGTAATGCTTGCACAAGTAGTCCCCTTGACCCCATGCATCAAGGGCAGCCCTACGATCTATATTGGTATCGTCTGGGGCAACAACAGGAGGGTCCTCTTTAAGGAACCTCACCAAACTTAGGGTTGTCAGGTAAAAGAACATCTTTTGTTGCCACGTGTTAAAATTAAGTCCGGTAAACTTTTCCGGCCTTTCGGCATGGGCAGCCACAGTCGCTGGAATAGGTGTGATTGAATGTGTTGCCAACACTGACGTAACACCTACGGCAGAGGCAGAACCATGTGAAGCACGAAGTGAGGCCACAGGTGTGGTCACACCGAAGGCCACACTGAACATGAAAAAACTGGGGTGTGCCAGAAGGTGTGGTAACACCATATGCCACACTCGCTGAAACATCAGAATATTGGGGTGTGCCAGAAGGTGTGGTCACACCCCCCACAGACACTGGAGCATACCCCAACAGAGGTGCTGTAACACTTCCCAGAGCCGCTGGAACATTCGGAAACAGAGGTGTGACAGAAGGTGAGGTCACACCCCCCACAGTCATCGAAACAGAAGCAGGAACAGGTGTTGGCAGAGATGTGGTCGAAGGTGTGGTCACACCAAAAGCAGGGACAACAGAACAGGCGACTCGGCTGTAGGGGCAGGTGCATAGCTACAGGGGCATCTTTCTTCTTCGCAGCTGCTTGTGCAGCTTTCTTCTTCGGTGAAGGGGTAGCAGCTGTGTCCTCAGGTTCAACTGATTCCCCCTCACTTGTTTCCGCCTTCTTCGCGTGGGCTCTCTTCTGGGCTCCAGAGAGATTCACCCTGAACATCTTCTTGTTGACATGGAAGTGTTTTCCATGTCGAAGGGGATATCCCTTCACTTCCATCAAGTGGCCAGTTATGTTGCCATATCCAAGAGATCCTCCAAAGGATCCATCATCCTTGAACGTCTTATTCAAGATACATTGAGCAGAGTCCATTGTATGAACTGAACTCGCCATTCTTCCTTGCCTTGCATGATCGTAGCCATGACAATCAGCTTTGTCTTGGACAGCTGATTAAAGCTTCCAAACTTCATGTCTACAGACTTGGAGACGACATCCATCAACTTATGATAGTCATCCTTCAGCAGCTTCTTATAAGCTGTGTAGACTACCTTAGCAGCGCACTCTGGTTTGGCTATCTCTTTTCACGCAGCAACCAAATCAACATCAGCTTCATTAATCTCCTTCATGCCTTCAGATGGCAACAAGCAGTGCTCCGCAAGGTCCTTAGCATTTATCATTATGTCCTTGTGGTGGACAGAAGACTTGATCCCTTCGTCCTGCACTTCCGCGTTAACATAGAACTGCGCCACCTCTTCTAGGTAGGTATGAGAGTACTCCAAAGTCAAAAAAGCCTTGAGACCCGACGTTTCTAGCATTTCAGCTATCTTCTTGACTAGGGTTTCATCAGAACCCTGCTTCACCATACCTTCGAAATCCACTGACGATCCTGAGTGGATTTGCTTAGAGAGTTTAACGAAATCAAACTTCGGTGCCATTTTCAGAAATTTTCACAGATTAAAAATTTGACGAACTTGCTTGAGGACACTTAAGGTTTTCGAGAGAGAAATGACTTGCTTTATTTTTGCTTGAAGATGAATAGTTTCTGAATGTGAGAGAGAAAACTGGAAAATATATATATATATATATATATATATATATATAAGGGTTATGAAAGGACATGTCTTCGGATTTTGAAATTTTGATCGAGATTAATGATTCAGATTTAGCACGTTAAACCGCAATTAATTCCTCGCATTTAATGCGGCAGCATTTATATCCAATCATATACTTACTGTGCATCTTTTTACTGTACCCGTCATTATTACGCTGATGTCATCCTTAAAAATATTCTCGCTCATTAAAAACGACTGCGTTTTTGTCACTTAGCTCATAAATAATTCAACTTATATCCAAAGTGACTTAACTCTGCTTCTCTCTTCTTATCCAGTGACTCAGCTGTCAGCTAACTCAATACAGTTGATTTCCCGATATGGTTGTTTCACTTGGCTGATGTGTGGAACTTGCTACTGATTAAGTCTTCTGAGTGTCAACTCAGCTCAATTAACCCTAGCTCATTCTTAAGCTCTTCAAATATTGATTCACATAGAGGCTTGGTGAATATGTCGGCTAACTGCTTATCAGTTGAGATGTATTCCAAAGTGATGTCTTTCTTTTCAACACGATCTCTTATAAAATGACACCTGACATCAATGTGCTTTGTTTTTGAGTGCAACACATGATTCTGAGTGATTGCAATAGCACTTGTGTTATCACACATAATTGGAATTTCTTTTTCTTCAATCTCATAATCTCTTAGTTCCTGTCTCATCCATAAGACTTGGGCACAACAACTGCCCGCAGCTATGTACTCTGCTTCAGCTGTGGATGTGGCTATTGAGTTATGCTTCTTGCTATACCAGGAAACCATCCTATTTCCAAGCATTTGACATGTACAAGAGATACTTTTCCCACAACTCGTGATCCAAAGATAGTCGAGTCCAATAACCAATAAGCTTGAATCCACCTTCCTTTGGATACCATAAGCTAACTTCCTGGCATCCCTTCAAATATCTTACCGCAGTCTTGTGGCTCTCTTTTGGTGCAGATTGGAATCTTGCACATACACCTACTGCAAATGTGATGTCTGGTCTGCTGGCTGTTAAGTAGAGCAATGATCCAATAAGAGCTCTATATCTGGTTTGATCTACAGTCTTGCCATCTGCATCCATGTCCATCTTGATTGATGTGTTCATTGGTATTTTTACAGAAGACTTCTCTTCCATATCAATTTTCTTCATTAAATCTCTGTTTGTACTTTATTTGGCTTATGAAGGTTCAATCCTTCAATTGCTTGACTTGAAGTCCTAGGAAGAAGGTCAGCTCTCCCATCATGCTCATTTCAAATTTTCCTTGCATGAGGTTCGAAAACTTATCACACAGCTCTTTATTTGTGGATCCAAAGATGATGTCATCCACATATATTTGAACAAGCAATATACTCTCTCCATCTTGAATTCTGAAGAGTGTTCTGTCCACTTTGCCTTTGGTGAAATCATTGTCAGTTAGAAATTGAGACAATGTATCATACTATACTCTTGGTGCCTGTTTCAATCCATATAATGCTTTTTTGAGCTTGTACACCTTATATCCAATAGTCTTCTACTCAAAACCTGGAGGTTGTGAACATAGACTTCTTCTTCTAGCAATCCATTTAGAAATGCACTCTTCACATCCATTTGATACACAATGAAGTTCTTATGTGCAGCATAGGCAAGAAGCATCCTTATTGCTACTGAAACAACATGACGAACACCTCAGCATTGTGTTAGAAACGTTGCGGCAGGAGAAACTTTATGCCAAATTCAGCAAATGTGAATTTTGGCTAGACATGGTTGTGTTTTTAGGACACATTGTCACTACTAATGGAATTGAAGTAGACCCATCCAAAGTAGAGGAAATATTGAATTGGAAAGCACCGACTAACGTAGGAGAAGTGCGAAGTTTCCTAGGATTAGCTGGATATTACAGAAGATTTATCCAGGATTTCTCAAAAATCACCAAGCCACTTACACACTTGACCAAGAAGAGTGATAAATTTCAGTGGACCGACCAGTGTGACAACAACTTTAAGAGCTTAAGCAAAGATTAGTAACACCTCCTATTTTGACAATTCTAGAGGGAACCGAAGGATTTGTAATTTAATTTATACAGATGCATCAAAACTAGGATTGGGATGTGTGCTAATGCAAAATGGCAAGGTTATTTCCTATGCATCAAGACAACTAAAAACGCATGGACAAAACTACCCCACTCATGACTTGGAGTTAGCGGCAGCAGTTCACGCCTTGAAGATTTGGCGTCATCACCTTTATGGTGGGAAGTGTGAGATCTTCACAGATCACAAGAGCTTGAAGTACATTTTCACTCAGAAGGAGTTGAATATGCGTCAGAGGAGGTGGTTAGAATTGGTGAAGGATTATGATTGCACCATTCAATATCACCCGGGAAAGGCAAATATTGTAGCAGATGCACCCAGTAGAAAGAATAGCGGACACATTGCAGCTTTGCTCACACAACAAGAATCACTTTTAAGAGAATTTTCCAATCTAAGGTTGGAAATTTGGAGACCACCTAATCAGGCAGTTGCCGTGATTTCATCCTTGATAGTACAACCTACCCTGAGGCAACAAATAAAGGATGCTTAGAAAACTGATATTTTCCTCAATAAGATGAAGCAGCGGGTACTCGCTAGTCTATGATGGAAGATTATGTGTGCCAAAAGATGAGGATTTGAGAAAGAAAATTCTTGATGAAGCCCACAGTACACCTTATACTGCTCATCCAGGAGGAACGAAGATTTATAGGGACTTGAGAGAAATTTTCTGGTGGAGGATTATGAAGCGGACAATAGGAAAATTTGTGGAGAAATATCTCATTTGCCAGCAAGTTAAGGCCGAATACCAGAGACCATCAGGATTATTAAACCCACTGGATATTACTGAATGGAAATGGGAACACATTACTATAGATTTTGTGACAGGATTACCAAGATCCGTAAGGAAGAATGAGGCTATTTGGGTTATCATGGACAAACTCACGAAGAGCGCACATTTTATACTGGTAAGGATGACTTTATCTATGGATCATTTTGCTCAGCTTTATGTTGTGAAGATTGTTAGCCTTCATGGAGTGCCAGTATCCATTGTATCGAATCGTGATCCTCGTTTCACATCAAAATTTTGGGAAAGTTTGCATGCAACTATGAAAATAAAGCTTAAGTTCAGTACCGCATATCATCCGCAGATGGATGGTCAGTCAGAAAGGACAATTCAAACCTTGGAAGACATGCTCAGAATAGTTGTGTTGGATCTTGATGGAAGTTGGGAGACATATATACCGCTTGTGGAATTCTCTTACAATAACAGTTACCAGGCAACTATCAACATGGTGCCATATGAAACATTGTATGGAAGAAAGTGCAGATCACCATCTCATTGGGACGAAGTTGGTGAACGCAAGAATTTTGGACTAGAGATTATTGAGAGAACAGTTGGAGTGATTGCTAAGATTCGAGACATAATTATGGCAGCACAAGACCGACAGAAAAGTTACGCAGACAGAAGAAGGAAGGACATACAGTTTGAAGTAAATGACAAGGTATTTCTTAAGGTTGCACCCTTGAAAGGAGTTGTTCGTTTTGGGAAGAAAGGGGAGTTGAGACCACGATACATTGGACCATTTGAAATTTTGGACATGATTGGAAATGTCGCGTACCGTTTGGCACTACCTCCAGAACTAGCAACAGTACATAACGTGTTTCACATATCTATGCTTAGGAAGTACATTGACGACCCAAGTCACGTCATTAACCATGAGTAACTTGATGTCAGTAATAACCTTGATTATGAGGAGAGCCATGTCGCTATTTTGGGAAAGAAAGTACATAAGTTGAGAAATCGTGAGACACCCCTAGTATTAGTACAATGGAGCCGACATGGTAGAGAAGAGGCTACTTGGGAGAGAGATGAAGAGATCCTAGCTAAGTCTCCGAGCATTCCTAACTAAGTAAGTCGAATTTCGAGGAAGAAATATTTTTAAGTAGGGGAGGTTGTGACGACCCAACCCTTTTTAAATACTTGAAACTTTTAAATTAATATTCATGAATAATGTTGTATCGAATATCTAGTTTACATTGTAAATGTGAGATTTACTCGTTTTATGCATTTTATTTATTATGAGTATCTGAGAACCGATTGTGCCCATAACTACTGTAATGGATATGAATGGATATCATAATGACATATTATGGATATTATTATTGAGTTTCGGACTTAAATTTCAGGATCAAGATTTTTGGACCAATTAAGTGAATTTCCGGAGATTTTTACTAAAGTGTTTATTTATATTTTGGAAATTATAGACTAAATTTCTACCTTACATTTTATCATTATTAGTGACCATATAATTTATGAAAAATGAGTTTTAATTAACTCTCGGAATTTTAAAAATAATAATAGCTTACTTAAGGATTTTTAAAAATACTAACTTTTATTAATAATTTTAAAAGAGGGCAAAATGGATTTTTCTACCCCAAGCCCTCTTGGTTTTTTTTTATTAATAAAATCTCCCAACACCCTCACACTCCATACTTAGAACAAAAATCCTCAATTGTTGAAGAAAGCTTCAAAGGTAATTTTTTCTTCATCTTTTAATTAATTCTTGTCTTTTCTTTAAATATTTTTAGGAGGATGATCCTATGCTATAATAAACCATAGAAATGAACTTTGATGATGAAGACATGTAGATTAAAACCCCATTTTTTGAGCTTTAAATTTCAGCCCTTATGAGTTTTTTTAATATAAATGATTTTTGTTTCACTTTTTATTTATAAATTGTGTTATATCTCATTAGTAGGAGCATGATTATGTGCTATTATATATTTTAATAATAAAAAATCTTCCATTATTGACCAGGTAGTGGACGGCCAAAGAGTGAATTTTCTTGGTTGATATTTTAGTTAAATTAAACATGATTAAGTGTAGTTTAATGTTTTAATGTTATAATTCTAGATTTTGTTTTTGATTTAGAGATTTATTTAATTTATGATGATTTAAGTATGATATTAATGTTTTAAGATGATTTTTAGAAGATGTTTAAGTAATTGTTGGAGAAAAATTAAAAGTAGTAGATGAACTTAAATATTTAGTGATTTTTTGTTTCTTTGATTTACCATTTTTGAAGATAAAAGCCTAAGGATTTGAGGATGGATTTTTATGAACACAATCAGTTTTAAAAGTGATTTTTGAGGTTACAAAATGATAAAAATTTAGTTCTTAGAGTTAGAGAATCGGAAAAATCGAATCAAGGGCGAAAAACGGCGAAATACACCCCATCGGGGCCAATCGCCAGCCACAGGAGGTGGCGGCGGCACCACCGGCTGAGGGTGCGCGGTTGTGGCAGTGGAGGTGTAGGAGGGCTTCTATAGTGAGTAGAGTGAGTAAACGGGTTGGTAGGGTGGGTGGTTGATAGGTAGATGTAGATATTTATGAAAAATCGGTTGATTTGACTTAAAGGTGATGATGAGACATATGCTTTTTCTTTCATGCAAACCAATGCTACTTTTTGAAAAGTCGATGTTAAGTGTTAGGTTAGTAGGTTCAGGTTACTAGACGATGAGATAACGAAGTGACATAAAGTGATTTTTCGGGAAACGTGAGATTTTGGAGATAAAGATATTTACGAGATTTTTCGAGATGACGTGTTATTTTTAATAAGTAGAGAGTTTAAAGTCGATTTATGATTATATAAATTAAGGCTTCGATTAATTGGAAATTTTATCTAAAATGGGAGTTAGTCGATTTATTGTTTTTAGGTGATTAATTAAGAATTAATTGAAATTAATTAGTCATACTTTGACTTTGACCTTTTTTATTGACTTTGACTCTAACCGTTGACTTTGACTTTGACTTTGGCTTTGGTCAACTATCGTTTTTAAGGTTTTTAAAAGTGAACCGAACACCCGATTTTTAGGATACTTGACTTTAAGGAATATATTAGACTTTACTTTGCCTAAGAGATTAAATTACTCAATGATTATATAATTTGTCCTCGTCATTAAGTTGCAGAATTTAACTGTGTTAGGTGCGGCGCAATGGATACGGTCTCATACAATAAATTTCATCACTAGCATTCTATTAAACTTCAAAGGTGGATAAACTTGATTTTGTAAACGTGCCGTACTGTTTCACTATGTTTGTCAACTATATATAATTTCTAAAATGTGCCTACCGGCTATTTACAAGCTGCCAACGGATAGGGGATGACCCTTCGATGTCAGAAAAGGTCGAGAGCCATATGTATGCTGCCAACGGGTGGGGGATACCCCTTGGTGTCAGAAAATGATTTTTATTGCATTATGATAGTTTGACCTATATAGCGTAACTGCTTACGTTTCCCACTGAGTTTCACAACTCACGCCTCAAATGTTTTTACATTTCAGATAATGACGATGAACCGGGAGCCGAGTGTTAGATAAATATTTTTATCATGATTTTGATGATTTTGTTTAACTGTGTTTTTACACCGAAACAATGTTCCTAAATGTTGTCCAAATACCCCCGATCGATCTAAAATATTTTTACTAATTTTTTGGAGTATTTCTTGAAGTTTATTTTTGACAAAAATTGGACAACACTTCTGTCTCGTGTTCGATCAGTCGCCCTATAGGGCAACCCATGTCTAAAGTTGAGTTTTGAAACAGAAACGAGACGGAGAATTTTTTCAAGGAGGTCGACCAGTGTGGTGGACCGGTCGACCTGCCTGAGGTTTGCTTGAAAGAACAGAACTCCATGTATTGTATTTTTTATGATGCCAACCGATCCAAGCAGGGGTCGACTGGTCGGACCCCCCCATCGACCGGTCCCCCTGTGTAATTTCGTGCAGTATTTTTCAAACCCTTGTTTCTATTCGACCGGTCGCCCTATGATTTTGACAGCAAACTATCCGTTGAGCCTGCAGACAACTTTTCCTCATTTTAGGGGGTTTATTTCTAACAATTATAATCTTGATTTTAATTGCATTGTTTTTGTAGAAATCAAACTCCAAGAAGGAACCTATGTCTGGAAATCAATCCAAGACCTCTCCTACAAATAGAGGAAGCATTGAAGCAACAAGATACAACATAACAACACAAGAAAATACATACAAGCAAACACTTTGTTCTTCATTGTCATATTTCTTGTTGTAATAGCCTAAGCTCTTGCACTTGCACATTTTGAGGTCTAGGCTTTTATTCTTGATTAAACTTGCACTCAAAGTTGTATACTTAATTATTGAGTTGTAATCTTGAATTTGTGTCAACATTCAAACACAAGATATCATTCTAAGTGTTCTTGTGGTAAGAACACACTTGGGTGATCTTAGGTGTTGAGGAGTGTGGTACTCTTCATAGGTGAAGGAAGATTGTGGTAATCTCCTTGGTGGTGTTGTAAGAAGAGTGTGGTACTCTTCAAGGTGAAGGTGTAATAGTTTTGGTGACTATTAATAAAATTCTTTTTACTTTTTGAAATCCACTTCGGATATACCAGGGTGGTAGTAGACTAGGACCTAGGTGGGTGGAACTACTATAAGTCATGGAGTGTTGTTTATTTTCCTGCATTTACATTTTTGCTATCATCTTCACATTTGAAAAAGAGGGTGTAAGTCAAAATATCGCCATAATCTATTCACCATCCCCTCTAGATTATCGTAGCCACTTGGACTTGTTTGATACATGTTTTTATCTTAATTTTGATGATTTTATTTTGTCACCAAAACAATGTATTTAAAGGTTGTCCAAATACTCCTAAATGATTTAAAATGGTTTTAATATTTTCCGGAGTATTTCCCCTAGTTTATGTTTGATAATAATGGACAACACTTTTAATGATGAATTTTTTACTCCTAAACAAGATTTCTAAATGTTGTCTAAATACTCCCGATTGGTTTAAAATGTCTTTACTAAATTTTCGGAGTATTTCTTGAGTTTTATTTTCGACAAAAATTGGACAACATTTCTGTCTCGTGGTCGACCGGTCGCCCTATAGGGCAACCCGTACCAAGATGTTTTGAAAGCAGAAAATGAGACGGAGTAAAAACAAGCAGGTCGACCGGTCATCGGGCGTCGACCGTCGGTCGACCATGTCGCCAAATGGCCGATCGGCCGTACTGCAAGTTTCTTTCAAAGAACAAAACCTCTTTGATTTTTTGATAAGGGGACCGGTTGAGACAGGGGTCGACCGGTCGAAGCCTCGTCGACCATTGGCCGCTGTTGTAATTTTCTAAGTGTTCTCATTTTCTCTTATTTCGTGCGACCGGTCGCTCTATCTATCGACAAAGAAAAAAATATGACCGTTTGACAAATACACATTTCCTTAAATTGTGGGATTGATTTCTAACAGCTATATTCTTGATTTTAATTGTATTTTTCTCAGAGATTTTCAATCCCCAAGAGGAGCCTATGCTTGATCAATCATCTCCTATAAATAGAAGAAGTTTTGGAGCAACCAAAAACAACAATTGAGATACAACACAACAAGATACATTTCAAGCAAACACTTGGTCTTTCATTGTTATTATTCTTGTTGTAAAATTGCCTAGCTTATCACTTTCACATCTTTGAGGTCTAGGCTATTCTTGATTGCACCTTGCACTCAAATTGTATTATTCATTATTGAGTTGTAATCTTGATTTTTGGTTATCATTCAAACACAAGATATCCTTGTGAGTGTTCTTGTGGTAAGAACACACTTGGATGATCTAGGTGATAGGTGAAGAAGATTGTGGTGATCTTCTTATTGAGGTGTTGAAGAATTTGGTATTCTTCAAGGTTGAAGATTGTGGTAATCTTCACAAGGTGCCGTTGAAGGAAGATTGTGGTAATCTTCAAAGGAGATTGTGGTAATCTCAAAGGTGGTGTTGAAGAAGTGTGGTGCTCTTCAAGGTGTTGTAAGTTGAATTTGTATTAATTTTGGTAATTAATAAAATTCTTTTCTTTCGAAATCCATCCCTGATATCTTTGGGGTGGTAGAGGATTAGGCCCTAGGTGGGTTGAACCTCTTTAAATCGACGTGTGTTGTTTACATTCCGCACCTTGATTATTTTGTTTGAGCATTTGGGTATAAAAAGAGGGCGAAATCGAAAAGATGGAGATAATCTATTCACCCCCCCTCTAGATTATCGTAGCCGCTTGGACTTACAGGACTAACAAGTGGTATTAGAGCCAAACTCTTTGGCTAGCTCGTTCCACATCGCGAGTAAAGAGAAAAGATTCATGTCTACAAACGAAGGCTATCTCAGTACCGGCACATCCACCAACAAGCCACCACTATTTGACGCCAACAACTACGCATTTTGGAAAGACCGAATGGAGTGCTTTCTGCAAGGGTGCGGGTTCGATATTTGGAATGCGGTTATTGAATAGGTAGACCAACCAACCAAGAAATTAGAAGATGGTACCACTGCCCCAAACACACTCAAGGAATTTGATGACAACGACAAGAAGTCATTCTCTCTAAACGGTAAGGCATTAAATATTTTACATTGTTCACTCACCGCCACAGAGTACAATCGCATTAGTGGGATAAGGTCCGCACATGAAATATGGGAAAAATTAGAAACCATCTATGAGGGCACAAAAAAGTAAGCAAGCAAGAAAAACAATGCTTGTGAAAGTCTTTGAAAATTTCAATATGTATGATGGTGAAAGCATATCAAAAATGGTGGAAAGGCTTGACAACATTGTCAATCCTCTTGTGGCTCTCGGGAAGGTCATCTCCAAAGAAGAAAAGGTGACTAAGGTATTGAACGCTCTTCCCAGCTCATGGTCCGAAAAAGTGACGGCTATCACGGAAGCCCAAAATCTCGAAACACTCAAGTTCGATGAGCTCATTGGGAACCTCCTCATTTACAAAGTCTATCTCAAGGAGAGGAAAAATCCCAAACCATCCACCACTCAAACGGGCATGCAAAATATTCCTAAAGGCTTAGCATCTTCTTCTAATAATTCATATTATGCTAGTGACGAAGATGATGAGGAGACCGCCGCCCTTGTCCGAATATTTGCAAAATTTGTGAATAAAAATAAGGCAAGAAAGCCAGAGAGACAAGTCTTGCTTTAAATGCGGAAAATCCGGGTACTACATAGCCGATTGCCCGAAACTAGCGGAGGAGGAACAAAAGAAGAAAAAGCCTTTTCCGAAAAAGAAGGCTCTAAATGCGGATGTCAAAACTTGGGATGAACTACTCACCACATCCGACGTGGAAGGAGAAACCGAACATGTCTTATGGCCATAGACGATGAAAATAACGAGGTACGCTGTAACTCTTCAACTTCTTCCTTAGTTGATGAATTACAATGTTATTCTGATGAATTGCAAAATGAATTTCAAAATTTGATTGTTAAATACAAGACTTTGAAAAAGGAGCATAAAGAGCTTAAAATCGAAAAGGATAAATTTTTTACTTCTTATGAATCTCTTGATAAAGCTCATGCTATTACTATTACAAAAGTTCGTACTATTGAAATCGAAAAACAATCGCTCACAAATGATATTGAACATTTGAAAAAAGATGTGCATCGATTTAATTTAAGCATGGATAAAGTTACTAAAATTTTAGATTCACAAAGAGGTGAGCATTCAAAATTAGGACTTGGTTACAAACCGTTTCAAAATGCTTTCAAGAAAAATGACCAAGGTCCGACTTTCATACGTGCTATTAGTTCCTACAATCTTATTTGTTTTTATTGTGGTAAAGTTGGACATTATGCTACTCATTGTAAATTGAAAAACAATTTTAACTACTATTGGAGACCCAAAAGTCTCAAGGCTAACCCCCATGGACCCCAAAATTATAGGGTACCTAAAAATAATTCATTTGTAGGTAATAAGGGCTATAACAACAATGGAGGATTCAAAATGGCTCGTGGACAGCGGGTGTTCGCGCCATATGACCGGAAGGAGAGAACTTTTTACTAACATCAAGCTCCAAGAAGAGGGTATGGTCATATTCGGGAATGACAAAGGAAAAATTCTTGGAAATGGAGAAATTGGTAACTCTTCCCTCTCTCTTAGTAATGTTCTTTATGTTGAAGGGCTTAAGTTTAATTTGATAAATGTTAGCCAACTTTGTGATTCAAAATTTGCACAAGTGATTTGGTTAGTCAAAATGTTTCTTGTCTTGTCGCCAATAATGATTTAACTAGTTTACGGCATAGGCGACTCGGACATGTTGGATACAAAAATTTGCAAATTATTTACAAAAACCAACATGTAAAAGGACTACCCAAATAGAATTTTGAAAATCTTGGCTTATGTGACACTTGTCAAAAGAAAAAAATTAGTTAAAAGTAGTTTTAAGCCCAAAAATGAAATTTCCACAACCAAACCCCTACAATTACTTCACCTTGATTTGTATGGGGATATTGGTATGGCTAGTTTAAGTGGAAAACATTATACTTTTGTTATAGTCGATGATTTTTCTAGATATACTAGGGCTATTTTTCTTGCAAATAAAAGCGATGCCGTTAATGAGTTTGTTAAGTTGCGTAGACTTATTGAAAATGAAAAGGAATATACTATTAAGTCTATTCGAAGTGATCGAGGTGGTGAATTTGATGGAGAATTTAGAGTCATTTGTGAAAACAAATGATATGCTCATAATTTTTTGGCTCCAAGAACACCTAAACACTTCAAGAAATGAGTCGGTCTATGCTCAATGAATTTTTACTTCCAAAATATTTTTGGACCGAAGCCGTAAGTACCGCATGCTATGTTATTAATCGTGTTTATCTTCGTTCTAAATTGAATAAAACACCGTATGAGCTTTGGAAAGGAGAAACTCCAAATATTAGTTATTTTAAAATATTTGGATGTAAGTGTTTTATTTTGAATACTAAGGATCAATTGGACAAACTTGATCCTAAGGCCGATGAAGGAATATTTATGGGGTACTCTATCAAAAGCAAAGCATATCGGGTTTACAATAAGACTAGTATGGTTGTTGAAGAATCTATCCATGTCAAATTCAATGAAGCTTCAGGTGTTGAAAGGATACCCAATGAGGATAGTGATGAAGATGATGTTATTGAACCTATTGCTCAAGATGATGCTCAAACTGATCAACCTTTTACTTCAAATGACCAACCTTCAACCTCAAATGTTGATGAGAATCCAATCACGAAGGATCCGGGCAACACCAAATGCAAGCTATCTCGAGTTCTTGAAGACTATGCAATTGAGTTCTTGTATTTGTTTATCATAGATTAGGTGTTAATTTCCATTGTTTTGAGTCATTTGAGTGGCCAAGTTGATGTTAGAGGCCAATTATATTGAGTCTAGAGTCATGTTAGTTAATCATGGGTCGAAAGGAAGCATTGACGATCGAAGAACAAGAGATGCGTTCAAAACGTCCAAGTCGTCCAACGATTTTCAAGCACTTTGGCAAGGTTTAATATTTTGGCCATAACTTTCCCTAACAAATTGATATTGAGCGGATTCAAGATGCTATGGAAAGCTAAGAGCAAGGGAACTTTCATGAAGACGTCATGGGCTAATTACGTGAAGAACACGGACTGGCCGTGCTTATTTGCACGGCCGTGTTCGCTGAAGACGTGACGAACACGGTCTGGCCGTGCTTCTGAAGAACGGCCGTGCTTTTTGCCCCATTTTTATGAGTCTGTTCAATTTTTTGTTTAGCACCAATACTTGGGGTTCGAATACGCCTACGATGGAGGGGATGCATTTTTCACAACAACCCAAAGTTGTGGAGAACAAGTCAGACTCGGACAAGGCAAAGCCATCAGGTAAATTTGATCCTTTTACTTCACTCACTAGAGACAATGAGTGTTTTAAATGTCATGGGAGGGGTCATAAAGCTAGTGAATGTCCAAATAGAAGAGTGATGGTGATTCGGGCTAATGGTAATGTAGAGTCCGAAAGTGAGGATTAGCAGGATTAGAGTGATATGCCGGAGTTGGAGGAGGTTCCGAAGGTAGTTAAGCCAGTGAAGGACAATGTTTTATCACTAGTGTCACATAGAATTTTGAATATTGAGCCAAAGTTAGTTGATCATGAGCAGCGAGAAAATATTTTTCACACTAGATGCTAAGTTAAGGATAAAGTGTGTAGTATGATCATTGATGGAGGTAGTTGTACAAATGTGGCTAGTGCGAAATTGGTGGAGAAGTTGGAGATTCCAACACTTTAACATCCAGAGCCGTATACTCTACAATGGTTCAATGATTGTGCCAAGTTACGAGTTAATAAAAGAGTGTTAGTGTCTTTTCAAATTGGGGGTTATAAGGATGATATATTATGTGATGTGGTGCCAATGCGGGCTTGTCATATTTTGTTGGGTAGGCCATGACAGTTTGATAGGCGAGTTGTGCATGATGGATATACTAATTGCTATACTTTTGAGCATGAACGGAGAAAGTTCATACTTTCATCTCTTACACCTACAAAAATTTATGATGGTCATGTGAGGATGAGAGTTTGTGAGTCAAAAGAAAATTAGTATTCGGCAAGTGAGCAAACGGAAGAAATAAAAGCCAAGAAAAAGGAGTGCACAAAATTTGAGTGGGCCAAAAATATGGGGGGAAAGGCCAATGAGGGATTTGGGCAACCGGATGAATGTGTGTGTCGTTTCACATTTGATCGGTGGATTGATATAATTGTTCAATCTTTGGGGTCCAACGTTTGGATTCGAGGACGAATCCCTTTCAAGAGAAGGGAAATGATGAGAATCCAGTCACGAAGGATCCGGGCAACACCAAATGCAAGCTATTTCGAGTTCTTGAAGACTATGTAATTGAGTTCTTGTATTTGTTTATCATAGATTAAGTGTTAATTTCCATTGTTTTAAGTCATTTGAGTGGCCAAGTCGATGTTAGAGGCCAAGTATATTGAGTCTAGAGTTATATTAGTTAATCATGGGTCGAAAGAAAGCATCGACGATCGAAGAACAAGAGATTGCATTCAAAAACATCCAAGCACGTCAATAGTTTTCAGCACTGACAGGGTTTAGTATTTTGGCCATAATTTTTTTAAATTATTGGTATTGAGCTGATTCAAGATGCTATGGAAAGTTAAGAGAAAAGGGCTACAACGTTCATGAAAATGGCAGGCGCTAATTACATGAAGAACACGGCCTGGCCGTGCTTATTTGCACGACCGTGTTCACTGAAGACGGATTCCTAGTTGGTTCAGGGTTTGTTTTGAGTCGCCTATATAAGGCAAACACTTATTTATTTTTCATAAGAACTTTGATATTGAATATTGATCAGTGATTTTCTCTCCATCCCTTTAGGTTTTTCCAAGAGCTTCAAGATTGTTCATCTTGTTGCGATTACCAACTTGTCAAGCGAACTTAAACATTTGTTTGTGGCATCTACGCATACCAAGGTTCCTGCTTTTCTAAGCAACGAGTCGAGGTTTCCACCAAATTAACCAAACTAGTGAAGATCTTGGGTTAACAACATATTGTTGTTGGGTCGTATGCACAGTTGTTGCTGCGGTTCACATCAGTTGGGAACCACAGCCATCTAGCAAGGTTAAGTTTATCCTTGTTTTCTTTTATCTTTGTTATTTTCCATATTTACTTATAAACCCTAGTTCTTTAAGGGTTACAAAAAAAATCGATATTAAAAAAAAAGGAAGATGGTCGAAAATTCTAGAAAATCAAACCCTAGTCTTCAAATTTCATCTTATCGAGATCCGTTGTTTGCTTGGAGATTGTGAGTTGAGTGATACACGAGCGTATACACATGAGGGAGTGATTTCAACATGTCCGGGGAAAACCAACAACCAGCAGATGTAGGTAACAAGTTGGATATGGAGGCGATTGCAAACATGTTAAAAAAGTTAATGTTGGAGACATACGGGGATCCCAGAGAGGCGCCGCGAATCGAGGAGCCTACTACTAGTGTACGAAGGCCTAGGAGGTTCGAGTTAGAGGAGTAGGCAGATGCGGTTGATGATTTTGATTCCGATAGGGAGCAAAATTACAATCTGGGTAGAGGTCGGTGCATAAATAGGGGTGATCGGGGACGTGAGGATGGCAATTTGAGTAAAATCAAAATGCAAATCCCCTCATTCCAGGGAAAACGTGATCTAAACACCTACTTGGATTAGGATAGGAAAATCGAGAATGTTTTCGACTGCCAAAATTATTCTGAATTGAAAAAGGTTAAATTGGCATCAACTGAATTCTCGGATTACGCAATTATTTGGTGGGATCAATTAATGGTCTAAAGGAGGAGAAGCGACGAGTGGCCTGTTTCCACATGGGAGGAGATGAGGAGTTTGATGCGGCGTCACTTTGTTCCAAATCATAATTACAAAGGCGTCTATCAAAGGTTGCAGAGGTTGACGTAAGGGTCTAGAGGCGTAGAGGATTATCATAAGGTGATGGAGATGTTGATGGTGAGGGATAACACAGAGGAGGACCAAGAGGTTACGATGGCAAGGTTCATTGCCGGATTAAATACTCCTATAGCAGATGCTGTCAACTTACATCATTGTGTCGATCCTGAGGATATGGTACACATGGCAGTCAAAATTGAGCAGCAGCTCAAGAGGAGGGATTTTACACGGCAAAATCCCAACACTAGCACCAGTACTTGGGGTTTGAATACGCCTACGATGGAGGGGACGCATTTTCACAACAGCCCAAATTTGTGGAGAACAAGACAGACTCGGACAAGGCAAAGCCATCAGGTAAATTTGATCCTTCTACTTCACGCACTAGAGACATTGAGTGTTTTAAATGTCATGGGAGGGGTCATAAAGCTAGTGAATGTCCAAATAGAAGAGTGATGGTGATTCGGGCTAATGGTGATGTAGAGTCCGAAAGTGAGGATGAGCAGGATTATAGTGATATGCCGGAGTTTGAGGAGGTTCCGGAGGTAGTTAAGCCAGTCAAAGACAATGTTTTATCACTAGTGTCACGTAGAATTTTGAATATTAAGACAAAGTTAGTTGATCATGAGCAGCGAGAAAATAATTTTCACACTCGATGCTTAGTAAGGATAAGGTGTGTAGTATGATCATTGATGGAGGTGGTTGTACAAACGTGGCTAATGCGAAATTGGTGGAGAAGTTGGAGATTCCTACACTTGAACATCCAGAGCCGTATACTCTACAATGGTTCAATGATTGTGTCGAGGTACGAGTTAGTAAAAGAGTGTTAGTGTCTTTTTAGATTGGGGGTTATAATGATGATATATTATGTGACGTGGTGCCAATGCGGGCTTGCCATATTTTTTTTGGTAGGCCATGGCAGTTTGATAGGCAAGTTGTGCATGATGGATATACTAATTGCTATACTTTTGAGCATGAACGGAGAAAGTTCATACTTTCATCTCTTACACCTACAGAAATTTATGATGATCATGTGAGGATGAGAGTTTGTGAGTCAAAAGAAAAAGATTATTCGGCAAGTGAGCAAAAGAAAGAAATAAAAGCCAAGAAAAAGGAGAGCACAAAATTTGAGTGGGCCAAAAATATGGGATTTGGGTAACCGGATGAATGTGTGTGCCGTTTCACATTTGATCCGGGTGGATTGATATAATTGTTCAATCTTTGGGGTTCAACGTTTGGATTCGAGGACGAATCCCTTTCAAGAGGAGGAGATTCCAGTCATGAAGGATCCGGGGAACACCAAATGCAAGCTATCTCGAGTTCTTGAAGACTATGTAATTGAGTTCTTGTATTTGTTTATCATAGATTAGGTGTTAATTTCCATTGTTTTGAGTCATTTGAGTGGCCAAGTTGATGTTAGAGGCCAAGTATATTGAGTCTAGAGTCATGTTAGTTAATCATGGGTCGAAATAAGCATTGACGATCGAAGAACAAGAGATTGCGTTAAAAAACGTCGAAGCGCGTCAACAGTTTTCAGCACTGGCAGGGTTTAGTATTTTGGCTATAACTTTCTCTACAAAATTTATATTGAGCTGATTCAAGATGCTATGGAAAGCTAAGATAAAGGACTACAACGTTAATGAAGACGGCAAGGGCTAATTACGTGAATAACACGGCTTGGCCGTGCTTATTTGCATGGCCATGTTCGCTAAAGACGTGACGGACACGGCCTGGTCGTGCTTCTGAAGCACGACTGTGCTTTTTGCCCCATTTTTTTTAGTCTGTTAAGTTTTTCGTTTCCTTTTTGGTTTTGAGTTGATTCCTAGTTGGTTTAGGGTTTGTTTTAAGTCGCCTATATAAGGCAAACACTTATTTATTTTTCATAAGAACTTTGATATTGAATATTGATTATAGATTTTCTCTCCATCCCTTTGGGTTTTTCCAAGAGCTTCAAGATTGTTCATCTTGTTGCGATTACCGACTTATCTAGCGAACTTACACATTCGTTTGTGGCGACTATGCATACCGAGGTTCCTACTTTTCTAAGCAATGGGTCGAGGTTTCTACCAAATAAACCAAACTAGTGAAGATCTTGGGTTAACATCATATTGTTGTTGGGTCGTATGCACAGTTGTTGCTACGGTTCACATCAGTTGGTAATCAGAGCCATCTAGCAAGGTTAAGTTTATCCTTGTTTTCTTTTATGTTTGTTATTTTCCAGATTTTCTTATAAACCCTAGTTATTCAAGGGTTACCAAAAAAAAAAAAAATTCTAAATTCAAAAAAAAAAAAAGATAGTCGAAAATTCTAGAAAATCAAACCCTACTCTTCAAATTTCATCTTATCGAGATCCATTGTTTGCTTAGAGATTATGAGTTGAGTGATACACGAGCGTATACACGTGAGGGATTGATTTCAACATGACCGGGGAAAACCAACAACTAGCAGATTTAGGTAACAAGTTGGATATGGAGGCGATTGCAAACATGTTAAAGAAATTAATGTTGGGGACATACGGGGATCCCAGAGAGGCGCCGCAAATCGAGGAGCCTACTACTAGGGTACGAAGGCCTAGGAGGTTCGAGTTAGAGGAGTGGGCAGATAAGATCGATGATTTGATTCCGATAGGGAGTAAAATTACAATCTGGGTAGAGGTCGGCGTGGAAATAGGGGTGATCGAGGACGTGAGGATGGCAATTTGAGTAACATCAAAATGCAAATCCCTCATTCCAAGGAAAAAATGATCCGGACGCCTATTTGGATTGGGATAGGAAAATCGAGAATATTTTCGACTGCCAAAATTATTCTGAATTGAAAAAGGTTAAATTGGCATCAACTAAATTCTCGGATTACGCAAGTATTTGGTGGGATCAATTGATGGTCTCAAGGAGGAGAAGCGGTGAGCGGCCCGTTTCCACATGGGAGGAGATGAGGAGTTTGATGCGGCGTCGCTTTGTTCTAAATCATTATTACAGAGGCGTCTATCAAAGGTTGCAGAGGTTGACGCAAAGGTCTAGAGGCGTAGAGGATTATCATAAGGAGATGGAGATGTTGATGGCGAGGGCTAACAAAGATGAGGACCAGGAGGTAACGATGGCAAGGTTCATTTCTGGATTAAATAATCCTATAGCAAATGTCGTCAACTTACATCACTGTGTCGATCTTGAGGAGATGGTGCACATGGCGGTCAAAATTGAGTAGCAGCTCAAGAGGAGGGGTTTTACACGGGAAAATCCCAACACTAGCACAAGTACTTTTGGTTCGAAGACACCTACGATGGAGGACACACGTTTTTCACAACATCCCAAAGTTGTGGAGAACAAGACAGACTCGGACAAGGCAAAGCCATCAGGTAAATTTGATCATTCTACTTCACGCACTAGAGACATTGAGTGTTTTAATTGTCATGGAAGGGGTCATTAAGCTAGTGAATGTCCAAATAGAAGAGTGATGGTGATTCGGGCTAATGGTGATGTAGAGTCCGAAATTGAGGATGAGCATGATTATAGTGATATGCCAGGAGTTGGAGGAGGTTTCGGAGGTAGTTAAGCCAGTCAAAGGCAATGTTTTATCACTAGTGTCGTGTAGAATTTTGAATATTGAGCCAAAGTTAGTTGATCATGAGCAGCGAGAAAATATTTTTCACTCTAGATGCGTAGTTAAGGATAAGGTGTGTAGTATGATCATTGATGGAGGTAGTTGTACAAACTTGGCTAGTGCGAAATTGGTGGAGAAGTTGGAGATTCCTACACTTGAACATCCAAAGTCGTATACTCTACAATGGTTCAATGATTGTGGCGAGGTACGAGTTAATAAAAGAGTGTTAGTGTCTTTTCAGATTGGGGGTTATAAGGATGATATATTATGTGATGTGGTGCCACTACGGGCTTGTCATATTTTGTTGGGTAGGCCATGGCAGTTTGATAGGCGAGTTGTGCATGATGGATATACTAATTGCTATACTTTTGATCATGAACGGAGAAAGTTCATACTTTCATCTCTTACACCTGCAAAAATTTATGATGATCATGTGAGGATGAAAGTTTGTGAGTCAAAAAAAAAAGAGTATTCGGCAATTGAGCAAAGGAAAGAAATAAAAACCAAGAAAAAGGTGAGCACAAAATTTGAGTGGGCCAAAAATATGGTGAAAGGCCAATGAGGGATTTGGGCAACCGGATGAATGTGCGTGTCGTTTCACATTTGATCCGGGTGGATTGATACAATTGTTCAATATTTGGGGTTCAACGTTTGGATTCGAGGACGAATCCCTTTCAAGAGGAGGGGAATGATGAGAATCCAGTCATGAAGGATCCGGGCAACACCAAATGCAAGCTATCTCGAGTTCTTGAAGACTATTTAATTGAGTTCTTGTATTTGTTTATCATAGATTAGGTGTTAATTTCCATTGTTTTGAGTCATTTGAGTGGCCAAGTTGATGTTAGAGGCCAAGTATATTGAGTGTAGAGTCATGTTAGTTAATCATGGGTCGAAAGGAAGCATTGACGATCGAAGAACAATAGATTGCGTTAAAAAACGTCCAAGCGCGTCAACAATTTTCAGCACTGGCAGGGTTTAGTATTTTGGCTATAACGTTCTCTACAAAATTGATATTGAGCTGATTCAAGATGCTATGGAAAGCTAAGATAAAGGACTACAACGTTAATGAAGACGGCAAGGGCTAATTACGTGAATAACATGGCCTGGCCGTGCTTATTTGCACGGCCGTGTTCACTAAAGACGTGACGAACACGGCCTGGCCGTGCTTCTGAATCACGGCTGTGCTTTTTGCCCCGTTTTTCTGAGTCTGTTCAGTTTTTCGTTTCCTTTTTGGTTTTGAGTTGATTCCTAGTTGGTTTAGGGTTTGTTTTTAGTCGCCTATATAAGACAAACACTTATTTATTTTTCATAAGAACTTTGATATTGAATATTGATTAGAAATTTTCTATCCATCCATTTGGGTTTTTCCAAGAGCTTCAAGATTGTTCATCTTGTTGCGATTACCGACTTATTAAGCGAACTTACACATTCATTTGTGGCGTCTACACATACTGAGGTTCCTGCTTTTCTAAGCAACGGGTCGAGGTTTCCACCAAATTAACCAAACTAGTGAAGATCTTGGGTTAACAACATATTGTTGTTGGGTCGTATGCACAGTTGTTGCTGCGGTTCACATCAAATGTTCCTCAAGAAGATAAAGGTGATACTTCGGATCTTCCCGTGGCATTGAAATTTAAGGGAGATCATCCAAAAGATCTCATTATTGGTGACCCCTTGATAAAGTGATGACTAGAAGAAAATTTGTCGAGAAACCTCTTATTTCTCAAAAAGAGCCGAAAAATGCTAAGGAAGTTATTGAAGATGAGGATTGGTTTTTAGAAATGCAAGAGGAGTTGAATCAATTTAAAAGGAATGATGTTTGGGAATTGGTACCTCGTCCTCCATCACAAACAATTATTGGTACAAAATGGGTATTTCGAAATAAACTCGATGACCAAGCAATATTGTTCGAAACAAAGCAAGGTTAGTAGCTCAAGGTTATTGTCAAGAAGAAGATATTTATTATGATGAAAATTTGCACCCGTAGCACGTTTATAAGCTATTCGTATTTTACTTGCCTATTCTTATTTCAAATATTTCAAGCTTTACCAAATGGATGTTAAATCCGTATTTTTAAATGGTTTTATGCAAAAAGAAGTCTATGTAAAACAACCTCCGGGGTTTGAAAAATTTTCTAGGCCAAATGATTTTTATAAACTTAAGAAGGCCTTATATATTTTAAAACAAGCACCCCGTGCATGGTATGATAGACTTAGCTCTTTTCTTTTACAAAATGGATTTACAAGAGGTACTTTGTTTTCGAAAAAGGGCAAGATTGCTTATTAGTGCAAATTTATGTTGATGATATTATATTTGGTGATACTAATGAATCCTTGTGCAAGAAATTTTCTAAGTTAATGCAAGGTAAATTCGAGATCAGTATGATGGGGGAGCTAAACTTCTTCCTTGGACTTCAAATTAAGCAATGCCAAGTAGGTATTTACTCACAATCAAAGTATACAAAGGAACTTTTGAAGAAGTTCGGCATTGAAAAAGGAAGAACCGTCACCACTCCAATGGCAACCAATATCAAGTTAGAGAAAGATGAAAAAGGCAAGTCGGTTGATGAATCCAAGTATCGAGGTATGATTGGCAGTTTACTTTATTTAACTGCAAGTAGACCGGATATTCTTCATGTTGTATGCTTATGTGCTCGTTTTCAAAGCAATCTCAAAGAATCTCATATGAGTGTCGTTAAAAGGATTTTTTGATATTTGAAAGGCACTATCTCTTACGGTTTATTTTATCCAAAGAATGAAATTTTTTCTCTTAAAGGATATAATGATTCGGACTATGCGGGAAAAAATATTGATGATCGCAAAAGTACTTCCTGATCATGTCAATTTTTAGGCGATTGCTTAGTGTCTTGGTTTTCAAAGAAACAAAAATGTGTTTCACTTTCAACGGCCGAAGCCGAATATATTTCCGCGACCTTTTGTTGTACTCAATTGCTTTGGATGAAACAAACCTTAGCGGACTATAAATGTTCTTTTGAAAATGTACCTATTGTTTGTGATAATACGTCCGCTATAAATATTGCTAAAACCCGGTTCATCATAACCGTACTAGACATATTGAGGTTTGCATTATTTTCTAAGAGATTGTGTTTCCAAACGAAAATTTGAGATGTCTTTTATTCCGTCTCAAGATCAACTCGCGGATATTTTTACAAAACCGTTATCCGCCGAGTCTTTTGCTTCAATACGAGCTCGGTTATGCATAATGCATATTGAATGAGGTCTATGTTTGCAATTTGCACGTTTTTAAAACTTAGGGGTGAAAAATAGGATTTATGGTTCAAAATTCGGATAGAAACTGGACTGGTGTTCAGACACAGGTCGCTTCAAAGGGAATGAAGTCGGCCGACGTCGGCAGTCTAGGGGCCGTCGCCTGGCTGACCGGCCGATCGATCGAGTGAGTTTGCAGGATTTCTAATCATAGAGAACAAACGGCTGTGATGTTGTCATCGTCTTGATGGTTCTCATGCCCGATAATTCGAGCGAGTTGAGAGGTAGAACTGAAAGTTTACTACGAAGACGAGTGAAGAATTGTCCTGTTAAAGCATTGGTGAGAATAAGCCTCTGTCTCTCACAGTGTCATTTTTGATCTTTTTCTTCTAAACTCGAACCCCTTCGCAAATTTCATACACATTTCACTCAAGATGATTTCTTTCTTGTAAATTCTATAGTTTTGTGTTTATATTACCTGTATTTCATCATTCTTATCCGACCATCTCCGATTAATTGGTAAGAATTCTTCTCCTTAATCTCAATTGGGTTGAACCCTTGAGAACTTGGTTTTATGTTCATGTTTTGATGGAATTCTTATATATTTGTGATGTGAATGATGATTGTTGATAGATGTTATTTGTAGAATTGTATTTGATGATGAAAAGTTTACGCTTGATTACAATTACAAGGGCTATATATATCTTCTTTGTTATTTGACGCCCGCCAATTGTTCAATGAATTGTTTCAAAGAAAATTTCTTCAATTACATGATTCTCTCGATTTCAAAAGCTTATAAGTTTATAGAGATCATGTTTTGCTAATCAAATGAGCTTTTGCAAGTCAAATTATCGATGTTTCCCTTAGTTTTTGGAATTTTTAGCTCCATGATCAAAAGCTCGATAAATCGGTTAAATTGCGCACTTTGATATGATTATATGATGTTTTTATCGTGCTAACATTATTTTTTATGATTCCAAAGGGGGAGAAACAGGAAATAAGCTCTTTAGCTCAAAGAAGCTAAAATAAGCTCGCGAAAAAGCTATAAGATGTGGCTATGAAAAGCCAAAAACTGTGAATCATACTTAGTCCTGGGATGTATTATGGACTTTTATACATGTCTAATGATGTTTCTTTGACAGAGGGGATCTTCTAAGCTCATTATATTCAAGTTTCTATTGTAAAAGCTGAGCTTTTAGCTTTTGTTTGATGGCTTCTATATTTATCTTATTGTGCATATTGAAAGGGGGAGCTTTTGCAAAATGTTTTTGAAAATCTTTACTCCCATCCTTGTGTCTATTATGCATGGAAAGTAGTTGATTTAAACGTATAGTTATTTTGACCGGAAAATTTTTTTGTTTTCAAAATTGATCTCTTTAAATTGTTTTGATTTGTAATCATCAAAAAAGGAGAGTTTGTTAGATAAATATTTTTATCATGATTTTGATGATTTTGTTTAACTGTGTTTTTACACCAAAACAATGTTCCTAAATGTTGTCCAAATACTCCCGATCGATCTAAAATGTTTTTACTCATTATTCGGAGTATTTCTTGAAGTTTATTTTCGATAAAAATTGGCCAACACTTTAGTCTCATGTTCGATCGGTCGCCCTATGGGCAACCCGTGTCTGAAGTTGAGTTTTGAAGCAAAAACGAGATGGAGAAATTTTTCAAGGAGGTCGACCGACCCCAGGTCGACCGATGCCTGAGGTTTGCGTGAAAGAATAGAACTTCTTGTATTGTATTTTTGATGATGCCAACCGGTTCAAGTAGGGGTCGACCGGTTGGACCCCCCATCGATCGGTCCCCCTGTAAATTTTGTGCAATATTTTTCAAACCCTTGTTTCTATTCGACCGGTCGCTCTATGATTTTCACAGCAAACTATCCGTTGAGCCTGCAGATAGCTTTTCCTCATTTTAGGGGGTTGATTTCTAACAGCTATAATCTTTATTTTAATTGCATTTTTTTGTAGAAATCAAACTTCAAGAAGGAGCCTATGTATGGAAATGAATCAAAGACCTCTCCTATAAATAGAGGAAGCATTGAAGCAACAAGATACAACACAACAACACATGCAAATACATACAAGCAAACACTTTATTCTTCATTGTCATATTTCTTGTTGTAATAGACTAAGCTCTTGCACTTGCACATTTTGAGGTCTAGGTTTTTATTATTGATTACACTTGGACTCAAAGTTGTATACTTCATTATTGAGTTGTAATCTTGAATTTGTGTCATCATTCAAACACAAGATATCCTTGTGAGTGTTCTTATGGTAAGAACACACTTGGATGATCTTAGGTGTTGAGGAGTGTGGTACTCTTCATATGTGAAAGAAGATTGTGGTAATCTCCTTGGTGATGTTGTAAGAAGAGTTTGGTACTCTTCAAGGTGAAGGTGTAATAGTTTTGGTGACTATTAATAAAATTCTTTTTTATTTTTGAAATCCACTTCGGATATACTGGGGTGGTAGTAGACTAGGCCCTAGGTGGGTTGAACTACTATAAATCATCGAGTGTTGTTTATTTTCCCAAATTTACATTTTTGCTATCATATTCACATTCGAAAAAGAGGGCGTAAATCCAAATATCGGCATAATCTATTCATCCTCCCTCTAGATTATCGTAGACACTTGGAATAACACCGAGGTGTAGGGGTCGGGCAGCGTGGGGTGTTGTTCTATATTTCCCAACTTTTTAAAATTACCTGTGGTTTGAGTAAACAAATTATGGTTGATAATATTAATTTATTAATTCATAACTCTTATCAAACTATTATTACCTTTGTTACTCTTAAGTTTATTTAAGAAATTTTCAAGCCTAAATTTTACTAAATAAATTATTTTTGTTTATGCTTCCGCAAACTATTCATAAATACTCAAGTGTACCACAGTGATGTTCCTAATCGAAATGGGTTCGGGGCATTACAGAGACAAACATTCTCAGTGGATGGGTGTTCGTGTGTAAGTGTGGCTTATATAAATGCGGAAAACAGTTATATGAAGAATGCATAGTTTATGATGCGTGCGTCACACACAATTCACAAGCAACGTGTTCAGAATAATACAATTTTATATAACTTGATGAAAACACTTCGTGAACTCTCATGCACTATGAATGCGATTTAAGTAGTTCAAGTAGTTGTTGCGTACGGAGTGTAACGTCAACCCAAGCCAGTAATAGTTGTGTACGATGTGTAACGCCAACCCAAGCAAGTAATGGTTGCGTACAGAGTGTAACGCCAACTCAAGCAAGTAACGTCAGAACTGTGTGGATCAGACAACGATTCCTCTGTTCTACCTTATGACTCCCCAAGCAAGTTTGGCACGTAGCCATGTCTACCTTATTACTACCCGGGGCGTGAAATCTCCAAAAGTATGACTTGCATGGCCCAGAGTGTCATAATAATTATTATACCCATTATGACCCACTTTCCTTGGACACTCCATCCGCAGATTGTGGGATTTGGATGGTGGGGTCGGTAAGGAATCGTAGTCGCGCTGCCGATTCCAAAACACGATTGGTCCACTCCGACTATGAGCTCGACGCACCAAGTTAATGTTAGTTCAAGTGGCTACAATAATCTAGAGGGGGGTGAATAGATTATGCCGATTTTTCGCAAATCACCCTCTTTTTCGAAACAACAAGTAAATGACAAGAATGTAAATGCGGAAAATAAACAACACTCGTTGATTTAAAGAGGTTCAACCCACCTAGGGCCTAATCCTCTACCACCCCGATCTCCTGGGATGGATTTCAAAAAGAAAAAAAGATTTTATTAATTTACCAAAAATTAATACAACACCTTGAGGATTACCACAACCCTCTTTCACCACCTTGAGGATTACCACAACCCTCTTACACCTTTGAAGATTACCACAACCTTCAAACACCTATCACCTAGATCACCCAGTGTATTCTTACCACAAGAATACTCACAAGGATGTCTTGTGTTGAATGATGACCAAAATCAAGATTACAACTCAATAAAGATTGAAACAATATGAGTACAAGTGTAATCAAGAATTGAAAGCCTAGACCTCAAATAAGTGCAAGTGAAAGTGCTTAGGCTAATACAACAAGATATATGAAAGTGTTGGCTCAATTGCTCTTTGCTTGTATATTGTGTTGTATCTTGTTGCTTGAATGAAGCCTCTATTTATAGCAGAGGACTTGGCTTTCATTTCCAGACATTGGCTCCTCTTTGGGAGTGATTTGCTGCAAAAAAGAAACCATTTAAAATGATCAATATAGCTGTTAGAAATCAATCCCACAAAATAGGAAAAGTCATGCAAAACGCATAGCGGATAGTTTCGATAAACATGGGGTTCGACCGTCGTATGAGATAAGATTGAAATTGAATTCTGCGAATTTTTACAGGGGGGACCGGTCGAAGGGTGCCACCGTGCCCTTTAGCCGTGATCGATTGCCCTTGAAGATTTTATGAAACAGAGAAGTCGGAACAAAATCCAACTCCCGGTGCAATTCGCCCGCCGGTCGATCGGTCGACCGCACGTCGCCCACCTGGTCGGCCGGCCGCCCCCTATTTTTCTTACGCCCTATTTTCTGTTTCTCGGCTCAACTCAGTGCGGGTTGCCCTATAGGGCGACCGGTCGAGCCTGAAATAAATGTGTTGTCCAATTTTTTATTGAAAATAAACTTCAAGAAATACTCCAAAAAATAGTAAAAACATTTTAAGTTGATTGGAAGTATTTAGACAACATTTAGGGACATAGTTTTGGTTTAAAAACTCATTTGAACAATATCGAACATAATCATCAAACTCATGATAAAAACATTTATCTAACAAACTCCCCCTTTTTGATGATTACAAACCAAAACAATTTTCTTGAGGGCGATTTGAAAACCAAATAAAATTTTCCGGTTTTACAAGTAAACTATCCGTTAAAGTATTTCATACAAAGCTCCCCTATTTATGAGCATTTCAACAAACGATTATTATAAGTAAGAAGCACAAGCTATAACAAGCTTATATAGGATGCATCATGAGCTAAGCTCCCCTGTCACAATTCTTATAAACAATTTCATTCGAGTCCAAAATTTAAGTCATGGACTAGGTATTCGAGTCCACAATACTTATTGCAAGCTTTTATTAGCTTTTCTTGAGCTAACGAGCTAATATCCTGTTTCCCCCCCTTTGGAATCATCAAAAAGAATGTTAGAATGGTGAAAACACCATACAATATTATCAAAGTGCGCCAAAGGGACGGTTTATTAACCGTTGAGCAATTAAAGCGTAACACTCCAAGGAAAATGGGAGAAATGTAATATGAAGAGTTCATACGCTCGTTTTGTTTACCAAATCATGATCTCAATAAGTATGGAAGACTTTTGAAAGCAAGAGAATCATGTATAAGTTGAAATTTTCATTGCGACATTTCATTGAACACCTTGTGTGCGTGAAAAATAAAAGAGGTTGAATATAACCCTTGTAAATGTTTCAAGCCAAAAATTCTATCACCAATTCACCTTAATCAATATACAATTCAACATACTAGATAAGCTCATCAAAATCATATGCACAAATTATCAAGAAATATACTATAAGGTCATTAACTCAAGGTTCAACCCAATTGAGCAAAAGAAGAGAAATTCTTACCATTTGATCGGAAAAGATGAGCCATGATGATGATGGTCATGCTATATAACGTCCATGTTGTGAAAGAAATGCATGAAAACCATTTTTGAATGAAATATGTGAAAATTTGGCAAAGGGGACAAAAATGGCCAAAATAAGTTAAACTTGCGAATCTTCAAGACATAACGTTTAAAAGTCAAAATATAGCTTAGGGCGACGGCCGAGGTTGAGGGCGACGGTCGACGTTGAGGGCGACCCGGTTGCCCTCAACCCTTCACCCATTTGTCTGTCGGTTTTTCCAAAATCCGAATTTTCAACCAAAAATCCGATTTTTCGCCCTAAGTTTTAAAAACGTGTAAAATGCAAACGTAAGCTTCATTCAATATGCATTATGCCTAACCGAGCTCATATTGAAGAAAAGTCTCGGAAGATAGCGGTTTTGTAAAAATGTCCGCTAATTGATCTTGAGATGGTACAAAAGATATCTCAATTTTACGTTTTGAAACACAATCCCTTAGAAAATGATGTCGAATCTCAATATGTTTAGTACGGTTATGATGAACCGGGTTTTGAGCAATATTTATGGCGGATATATTATCACAAAATATAGGTACATTTTCAAAAGAGCATTTGTAATCCGCTAAGGTTTGTTTCATACAAAGAAGTTGAGTACAACAAAATGCGGCGGAAATATATTCGGCTTCGGCCGTTGAAAGAGAAACACGCTTTTGCTTCTTTGAAAACCAAGAAACTAGGCAATCGCCTAAAAATTGACATGATCCGGAAGTACTTTTCCGATCATCAATATTTCCCGCATAATCCGAATCACTATAACCTTCAAGAGAAAAATTTTCATTCTTTGGATAAAATAAACCATATTGAATGGTGCCTTTCAAATATCGAAAAATCCTTTTAACGGCACTCATGTGAGATTCTTTGGGATTGCTTTGAAAACGAGCACATAGGCATACGGCATGAAGAATGTCCGATCTACTAGCGGTTAAATAAAGTAAACTACCAATCATACCTCGATACTTTGATTCATCCACGGACTTGCCTTTCTCATCTTTGTCAATTTTGACATTTGTTGCCATAGGAGTAGAGACGGTTCTTCCTTCTTCAATGCCGAACTTTTTCAAAAGTTCTTTTGTATACTTTGATTGCGAAATATAAATACCTTCTTGACATTGCTTAATTTGAAGTCCAAGAAAAGTTAAGCTCCCCATCATACTCATCTTGAATTCTCCTTGCATTAACTTAGAAAATTTCTTGCACAAAGAATCATTAGTAGCACCAAAGATAATATCATCAACATATATTTGCACAAGTAAACAATCTTGCCCTTTTTCAAAAACAAATAGAGAGTTGTATCAACTTTACCTCTTATAAAACCATTTTGTAAAAGAAAAGAACTAAGTCTATCATACCATGCACGGGGTGCTTGTTTTAAACCATACAAGGCCTTTTAAGTTTATAAACATCATTAGGCCTAGAAAAATTTTCAAACCCCGGAGGTTGTTTTACATAGACTTCTTCTTGAATAATACCATTTAAGAAGGCGGATTTAACATCCATTTGGTAAAGTTTGAAATTTTTAAAACAAGAATAGGCAAGTAAAATACGAATAGCTTCTAAACGTCTTTCTGGTGCAAAAGTTTCATCATAGTCAATACCTTCTTCTTGACAATACCCTTGAGCTACTAACCTTGCCTTATTTCGAACAATATTGCCTTGATCATCAAGTTTGTTCCGAATACCCATTTTGTACCAATAATGGTTTGAGAAGGAGGACAAGGTACTAATTCCCATACATCATTTCTTTCAAATTGATTCAACTCCTCTTGCATCTCTAGGAACCAATCCTCATCCTCAATAGCCTCTTTAGCATTTTTAGGCTCTTTTTGAGAAATAAGAGCTTTCTCGGCAAATTTTCTCCGGGTCATAACTTTGTCAAGGGGATCACCAATAATAAGATCTTTTGGGTGATCTCCCTTAAATTTCAATGCAACGGGAAGATCCGAGATATCACCTCTATCTTCTTGAGGACCATTTGAAGTGGACGGTTGATCATTTGATGTAGACGGTTGATCATCAATTTGAACAATTTGTTCAATAATATCCTCTTCATCACTTTCATCATTAGGAATTCTTTCAACTCCCGAAGCTTCATTGAATTTAACATGGATGGATTCTTCAACAACTCCACTAGTCTTATTGTAAACCCGATATGCTTTGCTTTTTGTTGAATATCCCGTAAATATCCCTTCATCGGCCTTAGGATCAAGTTTGTCCAATTGATCCTTGGTATTCAAAATAAAGTATTTACAACCAAATATCTTGAAATAACTAATATTTGGAGTTCTACCTTTCCAAAGCTCATATGGAGTTTTATTCATTTTAGGACGAATATAAACTCGATTAATGACATAGCAAGCGGTACTTACGGCTTCAGCCCAAAAATATTTTGGAAGTGAGAATTCATTGAGCATGGACCGACTCATTTCTTGTAGTGTCCGATTTTTCCGTTCGGCTACTCCATTTTGTTGAGGTGTCCTTGGAGCCGAGAAATTATGAGCATATCCTTTGGTTTCACAAAACACTCTAAATTCACCGTCAAATTCTCCACCTCGATCGCTTCGAATAGACTTGATAGTATCTTCTTTTTCATTCTCAATAAGTCTACACAACTTAACAAACTCATTAACGGCATCGCTTTTATTGGTAAGAAAAAGAGCCCAAGTATATCTAGAAAAATCATCGACGATAACAAAAGTGTAATGTTTTCCACTTAGACTAGCCGTACCAATATCCCCGTACAAGTCAAGGTGAAACATTTGTAGGGGTTTGGTTGTGAAAATTTCATTTTGGGCTTAAAACTACTCTTAACTAATTTGTTCTTTTGACAAGTGTCACATAAGCCAAGATTTTCAAAATTCAATTTGGGTAGTCCTTTCACATGTTGGTTTTTGTAAATATTTTTCAAATTCTTGTATCCAACATGTCCAAGTCGCCTATGCCATAAACTAGTTAAATCATTATTGGCGACTAAACAAGAAACATTTTGACTAACCAAATCACTTGTACAAATTTTGTAAAGATTGCCTTTTCTATTTGCTTCACAAATAATTTCACCATTTTTAAGTAAACATCATATTTTGAATCACAAAGTTGGCTAACACTTATCAAATTAAACTTAAGCCCCTCAACTAATAGAACATTACTAAGAGAGAAAGAAGAGTTACCAATTTCTCCATTTCCAAGAATTTTTCCTTTGCCATTGCGAACATGACCATACCCTCTTCTTGGAGCTTGATGTTGGTAAAAAGTTCTCTCCTCCCGGTCATATGGCGTGAACATCCGTTGTCCACGAGCCATTTTGAATCTTCCATTGTGGTTATAGCTCCTATTACCTACAAAAGAATTTCTTTTAGGTACCCTATAATTTTGGGGTCCATGGGGGTTAGTCTTGAGACCTTTGGGTCTCCAAACATGTCTTGAGCTATTTCTCAATTTGCAATTATTAGCATAATGTCCAACTTTTCCACAATAAAAACAAGTAGGAGTATTATAATTATTAGCACGTACAAAAGTCGGACCTTGGTTATTTTTCTTAAAAACACTTTGAAATGGCTTATAACCAAGTCCCGATTTGGAATGCTCACCTCTTTGTGCATCTAAAATTTTTGTGACTTTATCCGTACTTATGTTGAAACGATGCACATCATTTTTCAAACATTCAATATCTTTTGTGAGCAATTCCTTTTCGGTTTCAAGAGAATGAATTCTTGTAAGAGTAAGAGCATGAGCTTTGTCTAGAGATTCATAAGAGGTAAATAATTTTTCCTTTTCAACCTTAATCTCCTTATGCTCCTTTTTCAAATTTTTGTATTTAACTATTAAATTTTGAAACTCAATTTGCAATTCATCAAAATCACATTGCAAGTCATCAACTATGGAGGAAGTAGAAGAATTTGAGTGTACCTCATTGTTTTCATCGCCTATAGCCATGAGACCGTGTTCGGTTTCTCCTTCCTCATTGGTTGTTTCGAGTAGTTCATCCCATGTTTTGACTTCCGCATTTAGAGCCTTTTTTTTGTGAAAGGCTTCTTTTTCTTTTGCTCCTCTTCATCGAGCTTCGGGCAATCGGCAATGAAGTGCCCGGGTTTTCGCATTTAAAGCAAGAATTATCACTTGGTTTTCTTGCTTTATTTTTATTTACAAATTTTGCAAATTTTTCGAACATGTCTTGTTGTCTCCTCATCATCATCATCATTATCATAGTATGCATTATTAGAAGAAGAAGCAAGACCTTTAGGAATAATTTGCATACCCGATTGATTTGTGGATGGTTTGGAATTTTTCCTCTCCTTGAGATAGACTTCATAGATGAGTAGATTTCCAATAAGCTCATCAAACTTGAGTGTCTCAAGATTTTGTGCCTCCGTGATTGTCGTTACTTTTTCGGACCATGAGCCGGGAAGTGCATTTAATACCTTGGTCACCTTGTCTTCTTCGGAGATGACTTTGCCGAGGGCCACAAGAGGATTGACAATATTGTCAAGCCTTTCTACCATCTTGGAGATGCTTTCGCCATCATACATGTTAAAGTTTTCGAAGTCTTTAACAAGCATGGTCTTTCTTGCTTGCTTGACTTTCTTAGTCCCTTCATAGATTGTTTCCAATTTTTCCCAAACCTCATGTGCCGACCTTATGCCTCTTATGCGATTGTACTCGGTGGCGGTAAGAGAACAATGCAAAATATTTAAGGCCTTACCGTTTAAAGAGAAAGCCTTTTTGTAGTTTTCATCAAACTCCTTGAAAGGTTTAGGAGCCAAGGTGCCATCCTCCGATTTCTTTGTTGGTTGATCAACTCCTTCAATGACCACATTCCAAATGTCGAACCCGCACCCTTGTAGGAAGCACTCCATACGGTCTTTCCAAAATGCGTAGTTGTTGGTGTCGAATAGTGGTGGTTTATTGGTGGAGGCGCCGGTGGTGAGATGAACATCATTTGTAGCCATGGATCTTTCCTCTTTACTCGGAACGAGCTAGCCAAAGAGTTTGGCTTTGATACCACTTGTTAGTCCAAGTGGCTACAATAATCTAGAGGGGGGGTGAATAGATTATGCCGATTTTTCGCAAATTACCCTCTTTTTCGAAACAACAAGTAAATGACAAGAATGTAAATGCGGAAAATAAACAACACTCGTTGATTTAAAGAGGTTCAACCCACCTAGGGCCTGATCCTCTACCACCCCAGTATCTCCGGGATGGATTTCAAAAAGAAAAAAAGATTTTATTAATTTACCAAAAATTAATACAACACCTTGAGGGTTACCACAACCCTCTTTCACCACCTTGAGGATTACCACAACCCTCTTTCACCACCTTGAGGATTACCACAACTCTCTTACACCTTTGAACATTACCACAACCTTCAAACACCTATCACCTAGATCACCCAAGTGTATTCTTACCACAAGAATACTCACAAGGATGTCTTGTGTTGAATGATGACCAAAATCAAGATTACAACTCAATAAAGATTGAAACAATATGAGTACAAGTGTAATCAAGAATTGAAAGCCTAGACCTCAAATAAGTGCAAGTGAAAGTGCTTAGGCTAATACAACAAGATATATGAAAGTGTTTGCTCAATTGCTCTTTGCTTGTATATTGTGTTGTATCTTGTTGCTTGAATGAAGCCTCTATTTATAGGAGATGACTTGGCTTTCATTTCCAGACATTGGCTCCTCTTTGGGGAGTGATTTGCTGCAAAAGAAACCATTTAAAATGATCAATATAGTCATTAGAAATCAATCCCACAAAATAGGGAAAAGTTATCAAAAACGCAACGGATAGTTTCTTTGATAAACATGGGGTTCGACCGCCGTCGCGCGAGAGATAAGATTGAAATTGAATTCTGCGAATTTTTACACAGGGGACGGTCGAAGGGGTGCGACCGTCGCCTTAGTCAGTGACCGGTTGCCCTTGAAGATTTTACGAAACAAAGAAGTGCGGAACAAAAATCCACTCCCGTGCAATTCGCCCGCCCGGTCGACCGTCGACCGCACGGACGCCCACCTGTTGGCCGTCGCCGCCTTTTTATTATTTTTCTTACGCCCCATTTTCTGTTTCTCGGCTCAACTCGTGCGGGTTGCCTATATATGGCGACGGTCGAGTTGAAATAAATGTGTTGTCCAATTTTTTATTGAAAATAAACTTCAAGAAATACTCCAAAAATAGTAAAAACATTTTAAGTTGATTGGAAGTATTTAGACAACATTTAGGGACATAGTTTTGGTTTAAAAACTCATTTGAACAAAATCGAACATAATCATCAAAATCATGATAAAAACATTTATCTAACAGTTAACTCAAGTACAAGTAGGTTCACAAAGTTTATATCATGTCAACAAGGAAGTCGAATAAAATCATGGTGATGCATATAAGGAGCTAGTACAAGATATCAACAAGTTAAGTTTAAATTTGTCATAAGGCGAGAAAGTCGCCACGCGCCGCTACGATCCGGATGTGGGATCCGTCACGGTCCGGACACTATTAAGAAAATTATTAATGTATAATTATAACTAAGCCAGTTTTAGGACTGTAGTAAAAAAATAATTTATATTGGGATCTTTGATAAAAGGAAAATTTTATAAGTAGTCGTGTTTTGGAAAATAGTACTTATCGAGTGAAATTGAATAAGTCCTGGTCTCGACTTCGGAAAAATATAAGGTCAGTTTCTATTTTTTTCAAATTGTCCAAAAAATAAGTTTTTCAAAGCTTTTGGGTCGAGGTTTAGGAAAAATTCAGTTTGGTCCCTTCTTTTGTCAAAATTGTTATTTTTGGACCCAATTTTAAAAATTTTAGATCTCACAAACCGGGAGGGCTTTTATTGTGATTCCAATTTTAAAATATCCCGTAGGACAGTAGTATTTTGGGATAAAAGCAGTTTTGAAAGAGGTTTGGTTTAAGTCTCTTAACTTTCATAAATTCCATTTCTAGTCCAAAATTAAATTTGTTTGTTTAAGGGCTTATTTGGTGTTCGTTAGCTATGAAACTTGAACCATGAGTTCAAAATATTATAAAATTAAGGCTATGTAAATTTTCAGGTGTCTGGGATGTACCTTTTTCTGAAAATTTCATTTTGGTCCTTAGAATTTGGAATTTTTACACTTTAGTACTTAAAGTTCCAAAAATCGATTTTCTCAACCCAAACCACTTTAAATTTATGAAATTTCTAAAAATAAAAGTTTTTCAGTTTGAGGTAATCAAAAATTTCGAAATTTTCAGACAGGTCCCTGGACAGTTTAAAAATTCAATTTTTGGCCCTTAATCTTTTAAAGTTTCCACATTTGAGTCCCTAAAATTCCAAGGATTATTTTTCTCAACTAAAACCTTTAGACTATTATCATTAACTTAAAATATTCATTATTAAAATTAATACAGCCCATATTTTTAAAATTTCAGATTAGTCCTTGGATAATATTCAAAATTATGGTTTAGTCCTCAACTTTGCAAAACATTGCGTACATGGCATACTTGTTCAATTTTGAACATAAGGTCATTTTCCAGAATATATACCAAGTATAGAAAATGAGTTTGAGCATATAACACATTCATTAACACATTAACCAAGAGATGAACAAGAAATCAAGACATATATGCAAGTATGTCCCTATTGTGCAAGAAATCAAAATCATGCTCATTTTTTGGGAAACTTCTTGAACTTGATACTTATTTGAAAATACATGTAATATATATTTATAGTATTTAAAGAGATTTTCATGTACGACATGTATTTTATTAAAATTATTTGCCTATTTGTTTTGAAAGATTTTTCACCCACCTCGTTGTAGTTTATCGGGTTGTGATTGAAGGTTAAGATCTTCTTAAGAATCCAAGCTCTTGGTCCTAATACTCCAAGTTCAGCCCCTAAATGTCACCATCCACATTTTGGTGTTAAAATTGAAGTCTCAAGTCCAAAGTAATATACTAAAACCAAATGGCTACTACTTACTTTAATGGCCTCAAGTAGTCTTCAAAATCGAACTTCTTTCTTCAAGCTTAGAATCAAGTCTAAGTCTCTCTTAATTCTCCAAGAAATCAACCTCTAGGAGTACCTCAATAACGAAGAATTCAACAATGTTAAAGGATGCAAGTATATGCTTGAAGTTTTAAGAAGATAAAAATGAAGATGAAAAGAAGAAAACAATTTCTCACCTTTGGCTTGGAAATTTTCGGTCCTTAGAGAATATGGGGAGAGAGCTTTGCGTGTTCTTGTTCAAGTATGAAAATGAGGGAAGGTTGGGGAGTTTGGATAGATAAAAGCAAAATTTGGTTCCCCCTAATACCCTAGTGTCCGAAAATTTTGGTTGTGTAGGGGGAAATTATTTTTGTTTTGATGTCCAATAATTAGACAATATCTTGTTGGGACATAACATAAAAAATATTGAGTTGATTCCCTTCTAGAAAAGCTAGGATAACTTTTGTTTTTGGTGATTATTTATTGTTGTAGGATTATGAGGGTGTATTAACTGTTACAGGTTACAAAAAAAAGGGATTGATTTCCCCTCTTATTCATGTTATGGCCGAAAGTTAGTGTGAGTAGGAGGATAATTTTTTTGCTTTTGGTGTTTATTTATTGTAGTAGGATTATTAGGGTGTATTAAATGTTGTAGGTTACAAAAAAAAATGGGGTTGATTCTCTCTAGAAGGGATACCCCCTATGGCCGAAAATTGTCTTGTGTAGGATGATAAAATTTTGTTTTCATGTCTTTTGTTAAAGTTGAGAGAAAAATAAATCTATAAGTATATATATTAGTATATAGGATGATAAAAATAAGGATGTGTAATAACAATAGTGTATATTTCAACATAAATGGAAAGTTGTTTGGGAATGTATTATATAATGAGGTGAAATATTATAAATCCCATGTTGATAACAAGTCCCATAATCACTTATTCTAAAATCGAGTTCTTAATTCTATCGGATATAAATGGCACTTAGTGAAATAAGTCTCCTAAACTTTTAAGGGGTCCAATATTACTAAGGTCATAAATAATCGATCAAGAATTAATACTTAAGGAGGAAATATCATTGGTACACTCGAAAGTAAAGATGGAGTAATTGACGTTGGAAGAAATAAATAGATGAGTGTCACATTTCAATTATAATAGGTATTGTGACATTTAGCCAAAATTTCATCACTATACAACATTGTATTTTATGTTGATAAAAAAGTCAGGGCCTCGCATTCTCCCCTCCTTAAAAACATTTGGTCTCCAAATTCCTCTTAAAAGAATTTAGGGTATTGTCTTCGCATATCGTCTTTCATTTCCCACGTGGCATCTTCATCTTGATCATGCGCTTGCTACACTACCTTGACCATTGGGATCTCTCTTCTTCTCAGTTGGCGGACTTGCCTATCGATGATTCGTAGCGGTTTCTCAGTGAAAGAAAAATTCTCCATTGTGGGTGGGATTTCTTCTGTGATAATATGCTTTGGGTCGGGCTGGTATTTCCTTAATATGGAGACGTGGAACACGTCATGCATACCAGCTATAGGAGGCGGAAATTCTAATTGATAAGCCAGCTTCCCGACTCTCTTAAGTATCTTATATGGCCCAATATACCTTGGGCTCAATTTTCCTCTAGGATGTATCGTGTACTTTGAACGATGTGTTTCTGCTAAGATCTTGTTTCTTATCTTATCATCATTTAGCACGCAGTCCCGATCGTTGAATCTTATGATTCTATCTTCTGATACCGAGAATTAGGGTCTATCTCCCTTAAGCATCTTTCTTTTTAACTCTTGGAGTTTAGAGTCCTTATTTTGTGCCACTTTGATCTCTCTCAACAGATCAGGTTTGATAGAAATGTTGGCACAAGTAAGCCGGGTGTCAATTCTTGTTGGATTCTAGACACTCAATTCTTCCAATGACTTCCATTCTTGGATCATTAGCCTAGCTAGACTCGCCTTTCTGCTCAAGGCGTCAGCCACTACATTTGCCTTTCCTAGGTAGTATTGGATATCAAAGTGATAATCTTTGATTAGTTCTATCCACCGTCTTTGCCTTAGGTTGAGATCCTTCTGGGAGAATAAATACTTCAGGCTTTTATGATCCATAACACTATGAAAGTTGCTCCATATAAATAGTGTCTCCATTTCTTCAAGGCGAACACCATAGCCGCCAGTTCGAGGTCATGCGTAGGGTAATTTGCCTCATATGGTTTGAGTTTTCACGAGGCATAAGCAATTATCTTTCCCTCCAGCATGAGTACGGCTCCTAGCCCTTCTTTCGACGCATCACTATAGACGATAAAACTTTCGGTTCCATTCGAAAGAGCTAGGATAGGAGCAGTTGTGAGTCATTTCTTCAGTTCCTGAAAACTGGACTCAGATTTGCCACTGGCACACAAATTTGACTTGCTTTTGAGTCAATCGTGAGAGTGGTCCGATGATCTTAGATAAATGCTTTATAAATATTCGGTAATATCCGGCTAGTCCCAAAACGCTTTGGATCTCAGATACCGTTTCTGGTTGTTTCCAGTCAACCATTGTTTGCACCTTTGATGGGTCCACCGCAATCCCATCTCCAGATATTACATAACCTAATAATGTTCGTGGTCCTCTCTTGATTTAGAGTACACGAGTATGTCGTCAATAAATATTACTACGAATTGGTCCAAATAAGGTTCGAAAATTCAGTGCATTTGATCCATGAATGCCGTAAGGGCTTTTGTTAGGACAAAAGGCATCACTACAAACCCGTAGTGACCATATCAAGTTTGAAATGTTGTTTTAGATAGGTCCTCTCCCGAATTTTGAGTTGATAGCATCCTTATTGTAAATCGAACTTTGAATACACATTGGCTCCCTGAAGTTGGTCAAATAGTTCATCTATCCTCGGGAGGGGATATTCATTTTTTATGGTCACATTGTTAAAACCGCGATAGTCTGTACACAGTTTCAATGTTCCATCCTTCTTCTTGACAATGAGCACTGGAGCTCCCCACGGGGATGTACTTGGTCGAATGAATCCCACCTCCATCGATTTATGCAACTGACCCTTCAACTCTTGTAATTCCACCGGAGCCATCCTATATAGTGTTCTTGCTAGTAGTGTCGTCCCTGGTAAAGCTTCAATAGTGAATTCAACATCTCTATCGGGAGGAAGGGCTGTGAGTTCTTGCGGAAATACATCCGGGTATTCCGACACTATAGGCACTTCGTGGACTTAAGTCTCTACCTTAGGTTTGTTAATTAAAAATGCCAAGTATCCATGTGCCCCTTTTGTGATTGCTTTCATAGCCTTAATGGCAGAAATGATTGGAGCCATATTGACTCGTGCTCTTCCCGATACTTTCACTAAGGTATTCTTAGGTTCACATAACTTAATTGATTTGTGATGGCAATCCATTTGTGCATGATGTGCAGATAACCAATCCATACCCAAAATAACATCATACTCAGATATATGCAACAAAATCAAATGAGCATGAAAGTTCATATCATCAATCTTTGTTTTGCATGCCTTATAAATAACTTCAGTTAATTGGCTTGTACCCATGGGAGTTGATATTTCTAAGCATATAGGCATACGTTTCGTGCATGCATGCACATTTTGTACGTAATGCGGTGCAATGAATGAGGGGGATGACACAAGGTCAAATAACACTTTAGCATAGTGGTTTGACACTAGAAAAGTAACTTCCACCACATTGGTTGCACCGGGAGCCTCATGTCCCGCCAAGGAAAATACTTGGGCTGGCATCCTAGCCCATTTTCCTGCCTATTGCATGGTTTTTATGGTTGAGCTAGCCTATTCCCACCATTAATGGTTGACGACAATTCTTATAGGTGCTCGCACTCCTACACCTCAAACACTTTCACTGTTTCCGCCAGCACTCATCAACAATATGTCATGTCTTATGACAATAAGCATACAGTTTACCTCCTATTGGCTTCTTTCCCTTATCCATTCTCCCAACGTTATCTTTCTGGAATTTAGTAAGCGGCGTAGATGTTTGTCCCATAGCTTCTCGGGTCTCTACTTGAAGTTGTAGGGACATGACTTGGGCTTGCAACTTTGCTATTGTCCTATTCGAATTGTCGAAGGTTTCTAAGTGTTGTAGTACCTGACCTTTGAGGTCCTGTATTGTATCACGGTGATGGTTAACCAGGCGTTCAGATCATTCAATCTTTTCTCGCGGTTTGTGGTTGACCAATATATGTTTGTGATGTTTCTGATCTTCCCAAAATGTGTCCCTCGTCTTCTGGTCAAGCCGCTTCTGTGTTATTTGGATATGATCTTCACATGCTCGTATCATCCTATAAAGTTCCTCGAGCTGATCAGCGAAGGCGTTCCTCCTATCATGCATATTGGCTAGAACGTCCTCTAGTGTTCGAGTGCATTGCTGCTCTAGCCAAAAATGAGAGTCGGCGTGCACGAATTTCATGTGCCAGTGTGATGCCGCCTCCTTATGGTAGTCTCTCTCAGTTCTTAATTCATACATCATCGGACATGTTGGAAACTTGGATTCCATTCCTAGACAAGACTTAACTAGCGTTTGTCACATACAAGAAAATTATACTAATTAAAGCAGAATATTAAGTCAACAATTAACCACTCAGTCAGGTCTTCTAAGTGTGGTATTATTACAAGAGGATAGTCACAAAATGTAGCCTCATCAGTTCTATAGAGTTCCAATTACCACGAAATTTTATCTTAAACGAATCAATAGTGGTAATTCCCATTACAAGCAGAGGGTATTATCCTTGGTCAACTTGGTGTAAGTTTTTTTCTTACTAGCCCAACTCTGATACTATAACTATCACGCCTCAAAAGTGGAGTCGTGACATAACAGTTACTTACGCCAGTTCACCATACTAGTAATATAATCCTCCAAGAATTCAAGCAACATTAATTCCAAAATAGTCATTGTTCATTGTAGCATCCTAGAATCAGAATTTAATGTCGCAGTGGAATACCAATTACAAGCCAATTATTCATTCGAAGGGTCCTACGCCCTTCTAATACATGAAACATGATAAATTGTTCGTTAACATAACATGAACAAATATTAAGTCTAAATCGGCGGACTAAATCTTGGAATTACTCCGTTGCTTGGTTTTCTTCATTGACGTCCTCATCATATGGTGGATAGACAACTGGCCGTTAAAAAATATGGGGGTGAGACAAAAATTCTCAGTGGATGGGTTTCGTGTGTAAGTGTGCCTTATATAGATGAAGGAAAACAATTATATGAAGAATGCTTGGTTTATGATGCGTGCGTCACACACGATTCACAAGCAGCGTGATATTCACAGTAAATACAGTTTTATCTAATTTGATGAAAACAGTTCGTGAACACTCAGACACTATGAATGCGATTCAAGTAATTCAAGTAGTGGTTGCGTACGGAGTGTAACGTCAACCCAAGAAAGTAATGGTTGTGTACGGAGTGTAACGCCAACCCAAGCAAGTAATCGTCGCGTACGGAGTGTAACACCAACCTTATGAAGTAACGTCAGAACCTTGTGGATGAGACAAAGATTCCTCTATTCTACCTTATGACTCCCCAAGCAAGTTTGGCATGTAACCATATCTACCTTATTACTACACGAGGTGTGACATCTCCAACAAGTATGGCTTGCAAGCCCAAAGTGTCATAATTATGATTGTACCCAATAGTACGACCTACATCCCTTGGACACTCTGTCCGCAGTTGTGGGATTAGGACGGTGGGGTCGGTAAGTGATGGCGATGAAAATGCGTTGGCAATTTTGGCGAAACATAATATGATTGTCTTGGACAAGCTGGGCGCACGAAAGAAATAATTGTGGAAGCAAACAAATTATATTTAGTTGGTTATTTATTGATTTACGTCTTTTTTAAAATTATGTCATTATTCACTTGTTAAGTAAGAATCTTAGTTATTCTTATTTCCTTGTTCAGTAGGAGTACTAGTTAGGTTAGAAATCTTTTAGAATTTACCAGTATAAATAGTTGTTCTCGTTCTGATTTTTGGGGAGTTGAATTATTAATAATATTTTGAGTATTCTCGTTCCAACAATTCTTCGTTCTCAGCAACGTTTAATTGTTTGTGCGAGTTGATCGTTGGATCGTTAAGCTTCTGCCTGCGTCAGTTGGTATCCAGAGACCAGACTACGTTCCCGATATCATGCCACCGCGACAGGACCAACAACATCAGAACGACAACGCTTTGTTCCGTCAGCAAGTCGAATTGTTGACTTAACAGATGGCCAATCTCCAAGCGCAACAACAAGTGTTTTTTGATGCTATTTCGGCAGATTTGCCTGCTGTTCTGGGCATCAACCGTGCTCCAGATCATGATGCCCCTAATCGTCGTGGTCATGTGCGACGGGGTCGAGCAATTCATACCTCTCCATCTGCATCGTCTGACGATGATGATACTGCATCCATCGACAATCCTTCTGCACCATTGGCCCCACGCGATGAACCTCGTTTTGACGAGACGAGACATTGGGAACAAGGTTTCAAATTTGAGTTACCAGAATTTGCAGGGGGTTTAGATCCAGATTGTTTTATGGATTGGTTTGGTGCTATTGAGGAAATATTAGAATTGGCGCAGTCCCCCATCGTCGGGTTGCCCTTGTTGCTACTCGTTTTCGTGGGCGCGCAAGTGCTTGGTGGCAACAACTCAAACACACGTGCGCACGCTAAGGAAAATCATCAATTACTTCTTGGGGGAAATCTACGAAGTATCTTCGGCGTGAATTCCTTCCATTTAATTATGATCGCCTCCTTTTTCAGAAATTGCAAAATTTACATCAAGGTTCTCGCACGGTCGATGTCTATTCGGAAGAATTTTATCAGCTTGTTGCTCGTATCTATTTACGCGAAACTGACGAGCAACTTGTTTCCCGGTACATTGGTGGTCTCCGTCCTTTGTTGCAAGACACACTCAACCTTTTTTCACCTATCTCTGTCTCCGAAGCACATCAACGCGCTGTCCTCCTCGAACAACAACACACCCATCATTCACAGATTTTTTTTCCTCAATCTAGCCGTAATCTGCCTCCCACAGAGGGTCGCACCGCTGCCTCACAGCCTGCCCCATTACGCACACAGGCTGTCACCGCTACCTCGTCTCCTGGTTCGCGTGGAACGAGTACACGCTTGGCGCTTGTTTTTCTTGTGGCGAATTTGGTCATCGTCAATCTGCGTGTTCCAAATTCACTATATCGCGTGCATTACTAACTGATGAAACAGATAATGACTTTTATTCCCGACTACCTGTGTTTGATACGGACCCGCCGTCTGGTACACCCGAGGAGCTTTTAGAAGGGGACATTGGTACTTCATTAATTCTGCGACATACATGTCTCGCTCCTCATCTTGAGCCCCGGCTGCCCAACGTCACACGATATTTGAATCGACCTGCACTATCAATGGCAAAGTTTGCCATTTATCATTGACTCCGTCTCATCGGAGAACGTTATGTCCTTAGAAGCCGTCCAGAAATTGTCTCTCCCAATGGAATCACATCCCCACCCATACACATTAGCTTGGCTTAATCAGGGAACTAATATTACTGTTGATAGACGTGTCTTGGTTACTTTTTCTATTCAAGCCAAATATACAGATAGTATATGGTGCGACGTGGTGCCCATGGATGCTTGTCACATTTTATTGGGATGTCCGTGGCAATTTGATCGTGGCGTTTCGCATGATGGACGTTTAAACACTTACAGTTTCGTCTTTAAAGGGGTAAAATTTGTCCTGCTCCCGGGTGTACCACACACCCCACGTACCTCTTCCAATGAAATGGTTTTATTGTTATCTCATCGCGAGTTCTTTCGTGAAGCATCAATGCAACCACACATATTTCTTTTGGTCCCTCGTACCCTCACGTCTCCAATTGTGGATATCCCTGCCCCATTATCATCTTTATTACAAGAATTTACTGATATTTTTCCGGACGAACTACCAGACGGGTTACCTCCCCTTCGTGATATACAACATCATATTGATCTCATTCCTAGTGCCACTTTACCCAATCGCCCGCATTATCGAATGAGTCCTTCGGAACATGAGGAATTACGACGTCAAGTAGAGGATTTACTTCAGCGTGGCCATATCCGCGAGAGCTTAAGCCCGTGTGCGGTTCCAGCTTTACTAATTTCTAAGAAATAGGGCACGTGGCGTATGTTCGTTGATAGTCGTGCAATAAATAAAATCATGGTACGTTATCATTTTCCGATTCCACAACTAGATGACCTGCTAGATGAAATTAGTGGTGCTACGATTTTCAGTAAATTAGATCTCCGCAGTGGCTACCATCAAATTCGAATTTGCCCTGGAGATGAGTGGAAAATAGCGTTTAAAACTCGCGAGGGACTCTTTGAATGGCTCGTGATGCCATTTGGCTTGTCTAACGCTCCAAGCACTTTCATACGCGTCATGAATCAAAGCCTGCGGCCTCTCATTGGTGTGTGTGTCGTCGTTTATTTTGATGACATTCTTATTTTCAGCAAGTCACTCGAAGACCATCTTGCGCATCTGCGTTCGGTCTTTTCTATCTTACGCCAAGAACAATTTTTTGCCGCACCAAATAAATGTATCTTCATGGTGAACAAGATCATTTTTTTGGGCTTCTGTATCTCATCCGACGGCATCTCAGTAGATCAGTCCAAAATCACTGCAATTCGTGGCTGGCCTTCACCTACATCTTTGACAGAAGTACGCAGTTTTCACGGCCTTGCATCTTTTTACCGACGTTTTGTACGTGATTTCAGTTCCATCATGGCGCCAATCACTGATTGTATGCGGGGCAGAGAATTTACTTGGACTCCAGCAGCAGCTACTGCCTTTCAAAAGATCAAAGAAAAATTAACGGCATCTCCGGTTCTAGTTCTACCTAATTTCGACCAGCCCTTCGAATTATTTTGTGATGCATCTAAGGTCGGTATTAGGGTTGTTCTTAGCCAAATAGGGCGTCCTATGGCATTCTTTAGTGAAAAGCTTACGACCGCACGGTCTCGCTATAGCACTTATGATTTGGAATTTTATGTTGTCGTGCAGGCCGTTAGACATTGGCGTCATTATCTATTTCACCAAGAATTTATTTTATATACTGACCATGAAGCACTTAAGCACCTCGCTTCTCAAGATTCTGTAACGCCCTAGAATTTCTTTGATAAAATAAACAGGCATAATCCTAATTTTTACGATGAAAAAGAACATGGGTAATTTAAAAATAAAATTTAACTGAGTCAATTGTAGCGGAAGCAAAATATTTTATAAATAAAAATCTTACTATCGTCTGATTCTATCAATTTCAAATAAACTGGAATAAAACTAACAACTTAAAAGAAGTAAATAGTTCGACATTTTTTTTTTAAAAATAAACTAAACATTCATAAATAAATCTTTAGGCCTTGTCATATCCACCGCTCTTAGCCAAAGACCCATCTCCTTCACTCCTTCACGAAAAGTTTGTTATATGTGGGGTGAGCGACACAAAATACCACTTCGATGGAGTATAAATTGTCCAAGCTAAATACACAGATATCTCACATAGGCATGCAAATACAATCCAATAGGACATAGCATAGATCTTTTGAAAAACCGTAGACATAGACATGGGTAGCACTGCAGGGGTTCCACCTGAGGGATACATCGACCCCGGACCTCTTGAGTCCCTGGCTCATGGGGCCTAAGCAACTGTACTACATATTCATGCAAAATAATCTAAGCATTTAACAAGGACAATAAAGTTTAGAAAAACAAACCCCACCTTGAACGTAGCTTTGAAACTTTAGTAGAGCCTAGAAGTGTCGGATGCAAGCACGCCTAATCCTCGCTCGATAAATCACCTAATCAATAGAAAATAATACTAGTTAAAATCCTCGAATATTCTAAACTTAATCTAAAAATAATAATCTGAAAATCCTAATTTAGGGGCTGAATTGGAATCAAAATAGAAATTGGGAATTAGAAGCTAATTTGATGGTTTGGGGCTGAAGGGTAATTCTGTCAATAGTGTATGGGACCACAATCCAAAATCCTCCTTCCCCTTTTTCTTCCTAACCCATACGTACCCCACTCCCCTTTCTCTCTCTTCTCTTTTTTTTTTTTCTTTTTTTTTTTTTTTTTTCCTTTTCTTCCCTTTTTTTCCTACTTTTCCCCCTTTCCATTCGGTCAACACAGACCAACTCAACAACTTTCCCTTCTCTTTCTTCTATCACTTTTCTTCTTACTTCTCCTCCTAATCCTCTCTCTGCAAACCAACATCATCTTTTTTTTTTTTTCTTCTAATCAATTTCTCCTCAATTACCCAAATCTCCTTTCCCACCCTTATTTCTCCAATATCTCCCGTCAATGACCGTCAACTTCCTTTCCTTCTTTCTTTTTTTTTTTTCTAAAATCGGTTCTATCGAAAACCTGATGACGACGCGACGGAGGTGACGGGCGGTGGGGTTCGAGATTAGGCTATTGGTTTCGGGCCGGTTCCGAAAATTTTTCCGGCGGTGGTGACTCGGGTTTTACGGGTTTTGGAATTTTTCCGGCGTCATTGGGGATTAGGCTTATGGCTACTGGGTCAATGGATAGTTTTTGGGGTTCGAGACGTGATTTGGATTTTCGAGAGGGTGGCCCCGTGAAGATGGAATTGAGGATTGAAAATTTTACCTTGTTTTTACGCGTAGGGAGAGTACGTAGGTTTTGGTTGACTTTGTTAATTTATTTTATAGGCTAGATTAGGGTTTAAGAAGTATTGTTATATTAGGATTCTAAAATTGTGTTTGTGATAAACCGGAAATCTCTTTGATAAGAGACGACGACGTATTCTAACAGAGGTGGACACAAGTGTTTTATTTGTTGGAGGATTTCCATATTAGGCTTAAAATAATTAGGGCTTTGATCAAATTGGGCTTGGCTTAAAAATTTGGACTTGGGTAAGTAGATATTTAATTGGAAAATTGGGCTTGGATTTATAAAGATAATCAATTAGCCCCTAAATAAACTAATCTAATCTAAAAATTCATAATTCTAAATAAAAGCCCAAAATAAAATTAAGGTATTACATACTATCCCCTTAAAAATAATTTAGTCCTCGAAATTAAACATACCTAATAAAGATTGAACCTCTGGATGTGATGCTAAGATATCGTCCTTACGTTCCCAAGTAGCCTCTTCTTGGCTATGTCCACTCCATTGCACTTTGATTAACTCAACATCTCGATTTCTTAACTTGTGCACCTTTCTATCTAATACTGCCACTGGTTTCTCCTCGTATGACAACTGTCTATCCAATTCTATGGTCTCATAATTAACAACGTGACTCGGATCTGGTATGTACCTCCGTAACATAGATACGTGAAAAACATTGTGAATTCAGGCATTCTTTGGCGGCAAGGCCAATCTATACGCTACTCTTCCCACTCGCTCCAAAACCTCGTACGGTCCAACATATCTCGGATTAAGCTTTCCTCTCTTACCAAATCTGAAAATTCCCTTCGTCGGCGATACCCTCAGAAAAACTTTCTCGCCTACCACAAACTGTAACTCTTTCCTTTTTGGATCGGCATAAGACTTTTGTCGATCCTGCGCCACCTTGATTCTTTCTCTTATCTTCTCTACGGCTTCAACTGTTCTTTTGACAATATCCGGACCCAAAACTTTCTTCTCTCCAACTTCATCCCAGTGAATTGGCGATCTACACTTCCTCCCGTATAATGCCTCGTATGGTGCCATCCCAATAGTTGATTGATAACTGTTATTATAAGCAAATTCAATTAGTGGCAAGTGTCGTTCCCAACCTCCTCCGAAATCCAACATGCAAGCTCTAAGCATGTCCTCTCTAGCGTCTGTATCGTCCTCTCGTTGTCCATCTGTTTGGGGATGAAACGCCGTACTGAATTGTAATCTCGTCCCCATTGCTCTTTGCAATCCCTTCCAAAAATTTGAAGTAAACCGTGTGTCTCTGTCAGACACAATCGAAACCGGTACCCCATGTAGCCTCACGATCTCCTCAATGTATAATTGAGCCAACTGTTCCATGCTGAAAGTCATCTTAACCTAAAAAAGTGTGCGGTCTTCGTCAATCTATCCACGATGACCCATATAGCTTCCTCCCTCTCGTTCGACCTCGGTAAACTAGTCACAAAATCCATTGTAACATGTTCCCACTTCCACTCGGGACCTCAAGTGGTTGTAGCAACCCCGATGGTCATTGGTGTTGACTTTGATTTGTTGACAAGTCAAACACCTCTCCACGAACGATGCAATAGAGCCCTTCATGTTTCTCCACCAAAAAGTATTTCTCAAGTCACGATACATCTTCGTACCTCCCGGATGCACCGTGTAAGGTGTACAATGAGACTCTTCTAAGATTTCCTTTCTTAGGTCCTCGTCCTTTGGTACACAGACTCTCCCTTCATAAGTAAGTGTACCATCCGGTGCTACAGCGAAACCTCTAATGTTTCCAGCTAAAGCTCGCTCCCTCATTTTGCACAAAAACATATCCTTCGTTTGTGCCTCCTTGATCCGATTTCTCAAAGTCGGCTCTGCCACCAAAGCGGATATGATAGCTTTGGTGTTAGTTGGGGGTACTACCACATCGATTCTCATGTTGACGAAATCCTTGATCAACTGCTCTTGCTCCGTGATCATGCTCGTCAGTTCACCACTGTTCTTCCGACTCAAGGCATCAGCCACTACATTGGCTTTGCCTGGGTGATAGTGGATAGTACAGTCATAATCTTTGACTAACTCCAACCATCTTCGTTGTCTCATGTTTAATTCTTTCTGCGTGAAGAAGTACTTGAGACTCTTGTGATCCGTATAGATATCACATTTTCCTCCATACAGGTAATGACGCCATATCTTCAGAGCGTGTACTACGACTGCTAACTCCAAGTCATGTGTGGGATAGTTAAGCTCATGTTGCTTCAATTGTCTCGAGGCATAAGCTATCACTTTCCCCTGTTGCATGAGTACACATCCGAGACCTTGTTTTGACGCATCACTATAAATAACGAACCCTTCCGATCCATTAGGTATCGTCAAAACTGGTGCGGTAACTAATCTCTGTTTCAACTCTTGGAAACTGGTTTCGCATTTCTCAGTCCACTGGAATTTCTCTCCCTTTCTCGTCAGTCGAGTCATTGGTCCAGCAATCTTGGCAAAACCCTCAATGAACCGTCTGTAATATCCAGCAAGTCCTAAGAAACTGCGTACCTCACTCACGGTCGATGGCGCTTTCCATTCATTTATAGCCTCCACTTTGGCTGGATCCACTTCGACACCTCGGGCGGTGACTACATGACCCAAGAACACCACTCGCTCCAGCCAAAACTCACATTTCTTGAACTTCGCATAAAGCTTCTCTTTGCGAAGTGTCTCCAGCACGATCCTCAAATGCTCTTCGTGCTGTTGTTTATCCTTTGAATAGATCAAGATATCATCGATGAACACAATGACAAATTGATCTAAATAAGGATGAAACACTCTATTCATCAAGTCCATAAAGACCGCTGGTGCGTTGCTTAACCCAAAAGCGTCCGCAAGAAACTCGTAATGTCCATAACGGGTTCTAAACGCCGTCTTGGGTATATCCATTTCCTTGATCTTTAGTCAGATACCGATCTTAGATCAATCTTCGAAAAACTCCAGCTCCTCTTAATTGATCAAACGGATCCTCAATGCGGGGTAAGGGGTATTTGTTCTTGATGGTGAGGTTGTTCAACTCTCGATAGTCGATACACATCCTCATCGTACCATCTTTTTCTTAACAAACAACACAGAGCTCCCCAAGGAGACACGCTTGGTCTCACATAACCCTTATCCAAGAACTCTTGTAATTGCACTTTTAGTTCTTGCAATTCCTTAGGTGCCATTCTAAGTGCCTCGACGTTGGTCTTGCTCGTGCACGATCAATCGTGAACTCCACTTGTCGATCCGGGGCATTCTGGTAAATCCTCCGGGAAAACATCGTGGGGTACTCTCGGGCGATTGGGATATCAACAATCGTTCTCTCTTCGATCGGGGTAGCCATTACATTCACCAAAAATGCTTGGCATTCTCCTCTCCTTAGATCTTCACTTTCATTGCGATATAACTCGTGGCGAAACACCCGACCTAGTCCCATGAAAAGTGAACTTCTCCTTTCCTGGCATATGGAAATCTATCTCCCTCTCATGACATCGGATGTTTGCACGTTTATGACTTAACCAATCCATTCCTAAGATTACATCAAAGTCCTTCATCTTTATAACGTATGGGTTCGCTTCTAGAGTTCTTCCTCTATGTTCGATTGTGCCCGTTTACTCTATGATTAGCCACTATAGTTTTACCCGATGGTATACTAATCCCCAAAGGTTCCACGACTCACATATCACATTATTTAATCCTCAATGAATTTTGCGAGATATGAAAGAATGTGTCGCACCAAGATCAAAAGTAAGAGCAGTACATTAAAAACTTGTAACATACATCATTGTCTCGGAGCTCCTCTTGTGCGTCTGCTCGGTCATGGCGTACATCCTGGGTTTCCCTCCTCAGGCCTCTCGATCCCATCTCGGCCGATCGGGATATCTCTTCTGATCCCAACCACGATGCCCTAGCCGATGGCATCGAATGACATCTTTTCCCAAAGCAGGCACTCACCATAATGATATTTTCCGCACTCGAATTCGACATTGTGGCTTCGTGACCCTTGCGATTAGGAGCACCGACTTTTTGTTGTTTGTTGTTATTAACAAACTTCCCATCATTAGACCCTCCCATTTCCTTTTGGGAGCCTCAAAACCTTTTTACTAACTCCTTCTAATCTCATATTGAGGCAACCGTTCGAGCTCCTTCCACAACAGCAGAATATGATGCGTTCCCCAGTATGCTCACTACCCCACCCAACTCAGGGCGTAAACCAGACACAAATCTCTTAGCCTTCTTACCGTCTGTGTCCGTCAAGTGAATAGCATACCTTGCTAACTGGTTGAACTTTCGCTCATACTCAAGCACCGTCATTGTCCCTTGTTGCAGGTTTAGGAATTCTCTTTCCTTTTTATCTCTGTAGGACTGCGGGAAAAACTGTTGCATGACTAATTCCTTGAAACCAGTCCATTGCATATCAGCTCGTTGTTGGTCAGTGATGGTTCGACGGTGTGAATCCCACCAATGCCTAGCATCTTGTTTGAGCTGATAAATCGCACATGACACCCTTTGTGCGTCAGTGCACTCGATCAATTCAAATATGCCCTCCAATTCTGCTATCCATTCTTCTACAGTGTGCGGCTCTTCCTGTCCCGTAAGAGTTGGAGGTCGATACCGGCGAAACTGTTCCACCACATGTGAAGTGTTATTTGTGGGAGCCGGCTGGTTTTGTTGGTTCAAAGCACCCCTTGAGTTAGACCTCAGCAACGATCGTGGCCAGCGCGCCACTACGTCTCCCAAATTTTCTAGTGTTGCATTTGTGGCAGTCCCGGTTCTAGGGGCTCTAGGATTCATCCTATAACCACGATAATAAAAAAAAAATTAAGTCAATCTCCAATTGGGATACTTTTAAGCTCAATATATATAGAAGTTAAATCATAAACGATAACAAGTACTCAAGACAATTTTGTTTTTTTTTAAAAAGAAAAAAAAATGATCATTCATTAATCTCAATTTTTTTTTTTTTTACAATGAATCCAATGAAGAAAAAAAACAATTGCTAGTTTGAAAAACAAAACTTGAACTAAAATACTAATGAAAGGAGAATATAAAATCCCAAGCATCAACTACTAAAAAAACAAAAAGCTAGCTATTCAATATCCTCTTCCGATCCTCCTCCTGGATCTTCTTCCGGGTCTTTCTTTGGATCTTCGTCATCACTGGAATCAGGTGGAGGAGCATCATCGTGTATGTCTTGCTCTTCGGGCCAGAAGTCGGAAATATCCATTGTGAGTTGTACATGGTCTAACCACCACCGTCGGAAAACCGAAACGAAATTCTCATAGCTAACCCGCTGATCAACTCCTGGACATCATCTACCATTTGATTGTATATCTCTCTAGCTCTTCGCAGGGTAACTCCGATAAGGTGTTAATAAATCTAAGTATGCCCTGTCGGTCGGATCTGAGTGACCGACATATCTAGCCTCTACCCATAATGCGAACATTGCATTAAGATGCGCCCAGGTTATGGTTAGGTTCCCATTGATATTGTTCATATCTCTCTATCCTTGCTCTCCTATTAACGCTAACAATATCGGACTTTCGTCTTTGTATACCTTCTACGAGCCATCTATCGAGCATAATAAAAATAATTAAATCCTCTAAGTTCTTTCTATTGTCCATAAAGTTCACAATTAACATAATATCTCAATAATTCGATGGCATTCTATCGTGCTATGCATCCAAGAAAACTTAGCATATTTCTTTCATTTTTCTCTTTGCAATAGATGTAAAATTCATTACAACGGTTTTAAAATATTTTATCAATAGCATTTGACAATAGCGATGTAGCGATGAGAATAGCGAATAATAGCGATGGCATAAGCGAAGAGAGAGCGAAATCCTTTTAAAAAAAAAAAAAAAATACCTCGGCCGAGTTGGCGTGGCATAGCGGTGGTGGATACGTAGACTCTTTTCGTTTATTAAAAAAATATAATTCTAATTCATTTATCAGAGTACACACACGAAATTTACACATATTTTTTTTTTTACAAGTCTACAGAAAGGTAGACCCGCTCTGATACCACCTGTAACGCCCTAGAATTTCTTTGATAAAATAAACAGGCATAATCCTAATTTTTACGATGAAAAAGAACATGGGTAATTTAAAAATAAAATTTAACTGAGTCAATTGTAGCGGAAGCAAAATATTTTATAAATAAAAATCTTACTATCGTCTGATTCTATCAATTTCAAATAAACTGGAATAAAACTAACAACTTAAAAGAAGTAAATAGTTCGACATTTTTTTTTTAAAAATAAACTAAACATTCATAAATAAATCTTTAGGCCTTGTCATATCCACCGCTCTTAGCCAGCACCATCTCCTTCACCTGAAAAGTTTGTTATATGTGGGGTGAGCGACACGCACTTTCGATGGAGTATAAATTGTCCCAGCTAAATACACAGATATCTCACATAGGCATGCAAATACAATCCATAGGACATAGCATAGATCTTTTGAAAAACCGTAGACATAGACATGGGTAGCACTGGGGGTTCCACTGAGGATACATCGACCGGACCTCTTGAGTCCCCGGCTCATGGGGCCTAAGAATCGTATCTTACATATTCATGCAAAATAATCTAAGCATTTAACAAGACAATAAAGTTTAGAAAAACAAACCCCACCTTGAACGTAGCTTTGAAACTTTAGTAGAGCTGAAGTGTCGGATGCAAGCACGCCTAATCCTCGCTCGATAAATCACCTAATCAATAGAAAATAATACTAGTTAAAATCCTCGAATATTCTAAACTTAATCTAAAAATAATAATCAAAAATCCTAATTTAGGGGTGAATTGGATCAAAATAAAATTGGAAATTAGAAGGTAATTTGATGGTTTTGAAATGAAGGGTAATTCACATCGATAGTGTATGAGACCACAATCCAAAATCCTCCTTCCCCTTTTTCTTCCTAACCCATACGTACCCCACTCCCCTTTCTCTCTCTTCTCTTTTTTTTTTCTTTTTTTTTTTTTTTTTCCTTTTCCTTTTCTTCCCTTTTTTCCTACTTTTCCCCCTTTCCATTCGGTCAACACAGACCAACTCAACAACTTTCCCTTCTCTTTCTTCTATCACTTTTCTTCTTACTTCTCCTCCTAATCCTCTCTCTGCAAACCAACATCATCTTTTTTTTTTTTTTTTTCTAATCAATTTCTCCCTCAATTACCCAAATCTCCTTTCCCACCCTTATTTCTCCAATATCTCCCGTCAACAGCACCGTCAACTTCCTTTCCTTCTTTCTTTTTTTTTTTTCTAAAATCTGGTTCTATGCGAAAACCAGCGGTACGCGACGCGACGGAGGTGACGGGCAGGTGGGGTTCGGGATTAGGCTATTGGTTTCGGGCTGGTTCCGAAAATTTTTCCGGCGGTGGCTGACTCGGGTTTCTGGGTTTTGGAATTTTTCCGGCGTCATTGGGGATTAGGCTTATGGCTACCGGTCAACTGGATAGTTTTTGGGGTTCGAGACGTGATTTCTGGATTTTCAGAGGGTGACCGTGAAGATGGAATTGAGGATTGAAAATTTTACCTTGTTTTCTGCAGTAGGAGAGTACGTAGGTTTTGGTTAGACTGTTGATTTATTTTATAGGCTAGATTAGGGTTTAAGAAGTATTGTTATATTAGGATTCTAAAATTGTGTTTGTGATAAACTGAAATCTCTTTGATAAGAGACGGACGCTGGTATTCTAACAGAATTGGACACAAGTGTTTTATTTGTTGGAGGATTTCCATATTAGGCTTAAAATAATTAGGGCTTTGACTGAAATTGGGCTTGGCTTAAAAATTTGGACTTGGGTAAGTAGATATTTAATTGGAAAATTGGGCTTGGATTTATAAAGATAATCAATTAGCCCCTAAATAAACTAATCTAATCTAAAAATTCATAATTCTAAATAAAAGCCCAAAATAAAATTCTGGGTATTACAGATTCTCTATCCGCACGTCATGCTACGTGGTCGGCCTATTTGCAACAATTTATGTTCGTAATTAAACATCAAGTCGGAGCGTCTAATCATGTTGCTGACGCACTTGTTTGCTCACAGATATGTGCCTCGCAGTTCCGGGATTCGATACATTTACAGACCTTTATGACGAGGACCCATTTTTTCAGAAAATTCTGGTGCATATAAGGTGTGGTGAGCCTTCTGAGTTTATGTTGCATGATGGGTTTCTTTTTAAGGGTGTGTGTTTGTGCATTCCAACTTGCAGCCTTCGTCTACTTTTAATCGCTGAATTACGTGGCGTAGGCCACGTGGGCCGTGATCATTATATCGAACTCGTACGACGACATTTCTTTTGGCCAACCTTGCGACGAGATGTCTCCCGTTATGTCGCTCGATGTCGTATTTGCAACATATCTAAAGGTACATCGACTAACGCGGGTTTATACCGTCCCCTACCCGTTCCTTCTCGCCCGTGGAGTGCCATTAGTATGGATTTTGTGTTTGTTTTACCGCGTACTCAGAAAGGTCATGATTCTATTTTTGTGGTAGTGGATCGGTTTTCCAAAATGGCTCATTTTATTCCTTACAAACGCACGTCTGACGCCTTGCATGTTGCTCAGCATTTTTCCGGGAAATTTTTCGCTTACACGGTCTACCATCCTCCATTGTCTCTGATAGAGATACTCATTTTTTGAGCCACTTTTGGCGTTCTTTATGGCGAATGGCACAGACCGAACTCAAATTTAGTAGTGCCTACCACCCGTAACGAATGGGCAGACCGAAGTCGTCAACCGTTCCTTGGGCAATCTTTTGAGGTGTTTAGTTGGTGATAATGTTAAGTCATGGGATGCCAAGCTTCCTCAGGCTGAATTTGCACATAATCTAGCTTTGAATCGAAGTACGGGCTACTGCCCCTTTGAAGTTGTGTACGCCGTCGTCCCGCGTGCTCCAGTGGATCTTCTCACAGTGTCGTTGCCTGAACGCTTGGACACTCGCGCCGCTAACTTTGTGTCTGACTTGCAGGCTATTACATTCAGGTTCAAGATAATTTACTTCAAGCCAATGGCAAGTACAAGCAAGCTGCCGATGGAAAGCGTCGTGATGTCCAATTTGAAGTCGGCGATCTTGTATGGGCTGTTCTTACATGTGACAGATTTCCGGCTCACGAATATCACAAACTTGCATCACGCAAAATTGGGCATGTGGAGATTTTAGAAAAGATTAATCCTAATGCTTATCGTCTCCGCCTTCCGAGTCATCTACGTACATCCGATGTGTTTAATGTCAAGCATTTGGTATCTTATTTAGGTGATTCTTCTTCTGGCGATGAAAATCTTCAGGATTCGAGGGCGAATCTTTTTCAAGAGGGGGAGAATGATGGCGATGAAAATGCGTTGGCAATTTTGGCGAAACATAATATGATTGTCTTGGACAAGCTGGGCGCACGAAAGAAATAATTGTGGAAGCAAACAAATTTTATTTAGTTGGTTATTTATTGATTTACGTCTTTTTTAAAATTAAGTCATTATTCCCTTGTTAAGTAAGAATCTTAATTATTCTTATTTCCTTGGTCAGTAGGAGTCCTAGTTAGGTTAGAAATCTTTTAGAATTTACCAGTATAAATAGTTGTTCTCGTTATGATTTTTGGGGAGTTGAATTATTAATAATATTTTGAGTATTCTCGTTCCAACAATTCTTCGTTCTCAGCAACGTTTAATTGTTTGTGTGAGTTGATCGTTGGATCGTTAAGATTCTGCCTGCGTCAGTAAGGAATCGCAGCCGCGATGCTCGATTCCAAAACACGACTGGTCCACTCCGACTGTGAGCTTGACGCACCAAGTTGACTCAAGTACAAGTAGGTTCACGAAGTTTATATCATGTCAACAAGGCAGTCGAATAAAAGCATGTGATACATATAAGAGGTTTGGTTTAAGTCCCTTAACTTTCACAAATTCTACTTCTAGTCCAAAATTCGATTTTTTGTCCTTATGGGCTTATTTGGTGTTTGTTTGTTATGAAACTTGAATCATGAGTTCAAAATATTATAAAATTAAGGCTATCTAAATTTTCAGGTGTCTGTGATGTACCTTTTTCTGGAAAGTCCATCTTGGTCCCTAGAATTTGGAATTTTTACACTTTAGTACTTAAAGTTTCAAAAATAGGTTTTCTCAACCCAAACCACTTTAACACTTTAAAATTTCTCAAAATAAAAGTTTTTAAGTTTGAGGAAGTCAAAAATTTCGAAATTTTTAGAGGGGTCCCTGGATAGTTTTAAAAATTCCAAGGATTGGTTTTCTCAACTCAAACCCTTTAAAATATTATTAGTAACTTAAAATATTCATTATTACAATTAATACAGACCATAGTTTTGAAATTTATATATTAGTCGTTGGATAGTTTTCAAAATTATGGTTTAGTCCTCAACTATGCAAAAATTGCATAAATGACATACTTGTTCGATTTCGAACATAAGGTCATTTTTCCAGAATATATACCAAGTTTAGAACATGATTTTGAGCATATCAGACATTTATTAACACATTAATCAAGAGATGAACAAGAAATCAAGACATATATGCAAGTATGTCCCTATTGTGCAAGAAATTAAAGTCATACTCATTTTTGGGAAAATTCTTGAACTTGATACATATATAAAAATACATGTAATATATTTTAATAGTATTTGAAGACATTTTCATGTACTGCATGCATTTTATTAAAATTATTTGTGTGAAGCCCCCGATTTTTCCGAGCATATGATTGATCCTTTTGTCGTCTATGTAATTGATCGACTATTTTACCGCGTCACTTTGACGGGTAAATATTAATGATATATATATTTTGCAATTTTATGTATAATTATACCATTAATTAAAACATTATACACATCATCTTATACATAAATTCTTTATTATTAAATTTCCCAACATGTTGGAGTCTTCCCAACATTCCATTCAAACCCATTTCATGCCCATACCTTTGACCACCAAAATGTCTCTCATGCCAGAATCAAAATTCAAGACACAAAATTAAACAAAAATCTCTTCCTCTCTCCCCATGTTGGACGGCCAATATGGCCAAAAATGAACAAATTTTGTTCATTTCATCCAACACATTTTAATCCTCTAACTAATTCTCCTCCTTCTCTCTAACCTCTCTCTAAAAATCATTCACATCTTCAAATCTTCAAACACCAACTCTTCACATCTTCAAATCTTCAAACATAAGTTCTTCATATCTTCAAGTACCACTACTTCACATCTTCAAATATTCAAACACAAGTTCTTCATATCTTCAAGCCTACCTTCATACCTTCAAGAACATCTTCTTCCTATCATCAAACACTATTTCTTTTTCCAAACATCTAAACAAAAACAAACAATCTTCCTACTTAAAATCAAAAAATTCGAACACCCCCTCTATCTCAAGGTAAGAAAGTCCACTCCTCAATTCAACTTGATATCTTACTACTCATCACCTTCTCTTCTTAATTTAAGTTTAAATTTTGGATTTTGAGGTACTTAGAAGACTACTTGAAGACATGCATGCAAGGTGGTGAATTTTAGAAGACTTGAAGAATAAGTGTTAGAGAAATTGGACTACAAGGTAAGATGACACTAGAACCCTTCTTTCTTCTTCTCCCTATTTTTTTCAAATTTTAACACCCCTTTTTCATTTTTGAGAAATAGGGGCTGGCCTTAGGTGATTTTGGAGTTGAACCAAAAATCCCAAATTTGAAGCTTCAACTAGTTTCAAATCACCTACTACACAAGGTAAAGTGTAGTATTTCCAATTTTCTTATCTTCTTCTATTTTCTTCTTAATTTTCACTCATTTTTCTAACTCCAAATTTTTGATATTTCTTGACTTAGGGGCTGACCTAAGTGACCTCATACGAAGTTATGAAATTATCCTTTTTATATTTCACAATTTTCTAAATTTAAGGTGGGTGGAAAAATTCTTTCAACTTCTAGGTGCTTTTGTTAAAATGCATGTAGACTTTTGATCATGAGCACTTGAGATATATAATTTATGTATTGCATGTCAATTTTATGTATCAAGTCATGAAATTTCTCAAGTGTTGTTCAAAATTGCTATTTATTGAACTTTAGGTGCATGCATGTACAATTTAATGTTCTATGTGATGAATTCTTGTATGAATTGAACATGCATGTGTATGATCTTTGAAATCCATATTTTGGATGACTTATAACCTATACAAGTCGATCATAATTGATTAAATTTCAATTTTGGACTTAAAAAATGCAAAAATGGAAAGTTGGTGGACTAAATTGCAAGAAAATAAAACTTAAGGGACCCCTCTGTAAATTTCAAATTTTGGGACTGTACTCAGGTTCAAAAATGACTTTTGGACATTTTAATAAAGTTTTAAGAGTTTTAAGATAAATAAAATCAACCTTTAAAAGCCCAAGGACTAGATTGTAAAAATTTAGAAGTTTGAGGGCTACTTTGCAATTTTCGAAATTGTACCAGACCTTAACTTTAAAATTTGAAATTTTAACTCTTAAGGGACGGGAAATGACATATTTTAAGTATATTCCAAAAATCCAAGTGTTTAGAGCTTGGAAAGTAATTTTACTAGAATTGAGGGACCGAATTGTAAAAGATTAAAATTGAGGACCCAAATGAAATTTCCAGGACTTATGCAGCCCATGCACCTGGAAATACTAATTTAACTATAAATTAATTATATTTTGGACCCAAGATTCAAATTTCATAACAATTGGACCCCTAAAAGCCTTAAAGGCAATTATTTCAAAATGGGACAAAAATGAGATTTTCAAAAGTTAAAGGACCTACACTTATTTCTTTTAAAGAATGCTTTTGTTCCAATATCCTACTAACCTTAGTGACATTTTTCAACTGGAATCACATTAAAATCCCTTCCGGTTTGTGAGTTCCGATTATTTTAAACTTAAGGCCCAACATGACAATTTTAACAAATTTGGGGCCAATGTGAGAATTTTATAAAAACTCGACCTCAAAACTTTAAAAACCTGAATCTCTGAATAATTTAGAGAATTTAGGAACTGACCTCATAATTGTTCAAGGTCGGGATATTTATTTATTCAATTTTTAACCCCAAAAGTATTAGTTTTTACAAAACGGGGCTAATTGTAAATTTTCTTTTTATCAAGGACCTAACTCAATTTATTTTTCCTTTTATGAAAACAGCCCTGGACCCTCTGACTTTAATTATTAATTAAAATATTTTATTTTCTCAAAAACCCCTTGACTTATCGGATCGTCTTGACCGATTAATACCCAATCGCGGGGCGACTTCCTCGTCTTGCGATTTTGAATCAATAACGGGACTTATGTTCCACCTAATCTTTCAAGATATCGAAGATTGCTTATTCTTTCGATAATCATCTTCATCCAATAACTCCACCAACGCCAAAATTGTCACTCGCATTTTTCGAAAATTTTCCTGAACTGCTTCCCTAAATCAATAATACTCGACTGCCTGGTTGACTACATGAACTTGTTTTTACTTTCCTGCCTGAGTCAACTTGGTGTGTTGAGCTCACAGTCGGAATGATTACGTTGGGGATGGAACCGGGTAGCTCAGCTGCTATTCCAATCTTCCGGCCCAATCGTCCTAATCCCGCAACTGAGGGACGGAGTTTGTCCAAGGGAAGCGGGTAGTACTTGAGGTATAATCATGATTATGACGAATCCGAGCCTTGCAAGCTCCAATGTGGATTTTGTCTTTGCCTATGGAGTGATAAGGTGTCAGGTCTTGGACCATCTTGAACGGGGAGTTACAAGGAAGAACGAAGGAATCCCTGTCTGATCCACACGATTCTGGAGTTAATCGAACCCGTTTGGCTGGCGCTACAAATCCGTACGCAACCGCTACTTGTATTGCTTTGGTTGGCGCTATAAATCCGTACGCAACCATTATTTGTCATGCATAGGATTGGCGTTACATTCCGTACACAATCCTACCTGTCTTGCCTGAATCACTTAGTGTTTGTGTGACCACGAACTGTTTTCTTAAACTGTATAAGTATATTACTTAAGTATATATTTTATCACGACGCTAGTGGACTGTGTGTGAGTTCATGCATCATATCTCACGCGTTTTCATACAACTGTTTTCTCGCATTAACTATATATCGCCACATTTGCACACGATCATCCCATCCACTGATATTTCTGTCTCATCCCCACCTGTTTTCTAACCTTTAGATGAGGGCTTCGTTGAAGATGTTGAACCAACCACGGACTGAGCTCCCGTACTCCGCTTGTGTGACTTACTATCTTTTATTGTTTATGTCGCTGGACTTGTTTCTTTTATTTGCTGTTGGACTCTTTTATTTTCTTTTCATTCCGGTCTATAACTGAAGGGCGTAGGACCCTTGACTATTAAGTTATTATCTTTAGTTGATTTCGGGGATGTAATTCGGATATTTGTTAGACTGTAAGTTGTAATTTGTACTTGTTCTTTATTTCATTGCTATTTGATTCGACTGTTTCATTGGGTTTTCGTTGATATTCGTCTAGATTGTTTGGTTATTTGTATTTAAGTTGTGGATTATCATCACGTCCCCGTGCCTGGGGCGTGACGATTAGAGTGGTATCGAGCTCACCTAGTAAGATGGAAACTTACACCGACCCCCAGATAGGACCCTCGGTCCGTGTTTTTGGTAGTACCGCGACTTGACTCGTTCAGTGTGAAATCAATTTCAATTTGGCGTAGAACCATATTATTGAGATTGAAGAACGCATATTTTGAGGTTCCATAGTCATACTTGTCTTGACTTAGTTGATTCTTGACCGACTTTCTTTGTTGATTCTTTCCTTATTCTCTCCTTATCCTTCCTTTACCTTTGACTGATCCGCCTTAGTTTTGTTTGATCGAGATGGAGCCGCGCCACCTTCTTGGTGGGGCGTTTATCGTGCCCGTCTTGAGCGAGTACTACCGGGCACTTACGACTCACCGCACCGGAGAGTATTCGAGCGACCTCGAGCTATCCGAGGAGAGCCAATTAACAGTGGGACTTGACACACGCTTGGCAAGGAGCGAAGACGCGAAAAGAAACGAGTTGACCATCATCATTAAGGAGCGCGACAACGCCATACGGGCGCGGAGGATCGATCTGATTATCCGAGCGCTGGATAATGTGCGAGAAAATAAAGAGAGCAAGTGACGGCGGCCAAGTGGGAGATGGACGCCCACATGTCTCGAGATACCATCGAGCGCTTGGAGGAGACTCTCATCAAGCGGATGACCGTGATAGAGGACCTTACACAGCCCTAGCTCGAGAGAGACGCTCTCGGAGGTGCTGGCGGCTAATGCACAACCATTGCCACCACCCGAGGTGGAGCCCATACCCGACGCCGAGGAGGACTCCCGAGGAGGATCTTGAGGAGGATCGATTAAGGTCGGAGAGCCTTAGGCACTTGAGGCGCTCCACTTGATGATTCACGAGATTCGAGCGGTGGTTGGATTTCGTTGATTGGCACGAGGTCGAGCGCCACCTCGGCCCGACCAGGCCCCACCATGGACGTAGTCGCGAGTGACGATGATGGCGATCTCACCGATTAGTTAGTTTGATTGTCGATTTGTGCTTTCGTTGTTGTAGACACTTGTTCCATTATGTTGTACCTTACTTTCTGTTGTATTAGATTCAGTTGTATTTTGATTCAGATGTATCTTTGACTCGGTATTACTATTGGTGTACTTCATGGGTGTATTCAAGTTTTACATTAATGGACATGCCTTTGCTATTTATCCAAATGTCTGTGTTTTGTTATTACTTTCCCTACGATATAGCTTGCTTTACGCGAATAATTATTGTAGTCATTTACTCGTGGATCGCAACTAACACTTCAAGATACAGAATGGCTGAACATCGTGGACGTGGGAGACCTCGCCGAGTTCCCCAAGGGAATGATGATGTACCCAGGCACCGGGTACCCTCCCCTGAATTACCACCGCCTCCTCCACCTGTTGCAGGAGACAACTTGACCGCAGGCACTACAACAAATCTTTTGGTTTCATGAGGCAACAAGCGAGCCAACACCGAGCTCCCGAACCCGCCAGAGAGGCGAACGATCGCACTTTGGAGCATTTCCTACGGTTCGACCCACTGGCTTTCTTAGGAGAGCCAGACGACTTAAAGGCAGAAGAATGGATAGAGAAACCGGAGAATATCTTCAATGCTCTCCAATATTCAGATGAGCAGAAAGTCACACTCGCCGTATTTCGTCTAGAATCGGCTGCTAGAGACTGGTGGAGGGTAGTTGAGAGAAGGTGGGAACAGGATGGAGTAGCCAAAACATGGGGAAATTTCTTGGGCGAGTTCAATGAACAGTACATTCCACAGGTTGTGAAATAGGCGCGCCGGGATGAATTCCATAGGTTGAGACAGGGGAACATGTCTGTAGCTCAGTATGAGTCCGAATTTCATCGATTGTCCAAGTATGCTCTGGGGACAGTCAGTACAGAAGAGGACAAACTTTACAAGTTCACACGAGGATTGAGGCTGGAACTTCAAAAACAACTGTTGATTGTTGAACTGACAACCTACTCAGCCGCGGTAAAGGCAGCTCTCCACATCGAGTTGGGACTGAACCGTATTGGACAGATTCAGCAGAGTAGGCCATCAAACAATCTCAAGAGGACAGCTGTGGGACAACCATCTAAACAAATTGCTAAGTTTGAAGGGACCATTAATAAGACAGATAAAGGAAGGGACCAAGATAAGAAAAGCCGGGGTCAAGTGTGTGCACATTGCCGAAACCGGGACATACGCCAATGATTGTTGGCGTAAACAGAAAGTATTTGCGCTGTGGGTAATGTCGACCTGTGAAAGATTGCCCAAATACAAAGACCGGCAAATGACGCAATTGCGGAAGTCGTGAAATGGCCAGGGTAATCGGGCAAGGATGCCCGCCGAGCATTTGCACTAGCGGACACATGAGGCTCCGGAGGCAACAGCGTGGTGGAAGGTACGCTTCTAGATCTAACCACTACGCTAAAATACTATTCGACCCTGGATCAACACATTCATTTGTCGCACCGCATTTTGTACACAAACTGCATGCATGCATGGAACATATACTTATATGTCTAGAAGTGTCAACTCCTATGGGCGCGAGCCAGATAACAGATATTATCTATAACGCATGCGAAGTTAAGATTGATGAGATAAATTTTCCTGCTGATTTGATCTTATTACCTATATCCGAATACGACGTGATGTTGGGAATGAACTAGTTGTCTGCACACCATGCACAAATGGACTGCCATAACAAGTACATTAAGCTATGTGAACCCGAAAAACCCGAAGTGGAAATTTCGGGAAGGGCACGAGTTAAGATTGCCCCAATCATTTCAGCAATGAAAGCGAGGAAGGCGATCACTAGAGGGGCACAAGTGTACTTGGCGTTTGTAATTAACAAACCCAAGGTTGAGACACAAATTAACCAAGTACCTATAGTATCAGAATACACGGATGTATTTCCACAAGAACTCACCACTGTCCGTCCAGATAGGGAAGTCGAGTTCACCATCGAGGTGTTACCGGGAACCACCCCGATTGCCAGAACACCGTATAGAATGGCTCCTATTGAGTTGCAAGAGTTGAAGACGCAATTACAGAAACTGATGGATGTGGGATTTATCCGACCGAGTGCGTCTCCGTGGGGAGCACTGCTCGCTTTGTCAAAAAGAAAGATGGCACATTAAGACTGTGTATAGATTATCGTGGTCTTAATAGCGTGACCATCAAGAACAAATATCCCCTCCCGAGGTTAGACGAACTGTTTGATCAACTTCAAGGAGCGACGGTGTACTCGAAGTTCGATTTACAACAAGGATATTACCAACTGAAGATTCGAAGAAGACATTTCCAAAACTGCATTTCAAACCTGATATGGACACTACGAGTTTGTAGTGATGTCTTTCTGTCTGACGAATGCACCAGCAGCATTTATGAACCTGATGTATCGAGTCTTTCAACCTTATTTGGATCAATTCATAGTGATATTCATTGATGACATACCCATATACTCTAAGTCTAGAAAAGAGCATGAACGTCATCTGAAAATTGTTTTTGAGACACTACGAGAGCATAAGTTGTATGCCAAATTCAGCAAGTGCGAATTTTGCCTTAGTGAAGACGCATTCTTGGGACACATAGTATCCTAAGACCGGGATTGCCATGGATCCTTCAAGGTACAGACATGGTTGAATGGAAACAACCTGAGTCGTCAGAATGAAGATCGGGAGTTTCTTAGACTAGCTGGATATTATCGAAGATTTATCCAGACTTCTCCAAGATAGCCGGACCGCTCACTTTGGACTAACCTGAACAAGTCAAGTTTGAGTGGAATGACAAGTGCGAGGCTAGTTTCCAAGAAAGGAAAAACGACTTACTACGGCTCCGTCTTAGCTCTTCCAAAGGGAACATAAAACTTTGACGTCTACAAATGATGCATCAAAGGAAGGACTAGGAGCGTGCTCATGCGGGAAGGAAAAGTCATCGCTTATGCATCACGAAAGCTCAAGCCGTATGAAGCCAATTATCCAACGCATGACTTGGAATTGGCGGCGATAGTGTTCGCGTTAAAGAAATGGAGACACTATCTCTACGGAGCCATATTCATGGTTTTCACGGATCATAAGAGCTTGAAGTATCTATTCTCCCAGAAGGATCTCAATCTGAGGTAACGGAGATGGATGGAGTTGATTGAGGACTATCACTTTGATATTCAATACGATCCCGGGAAAGCTAACGTAGTAGCCGACGCTTTGAGCGTAAAGGCGAGCTTAGCGGACTTATGATTCGAGAGTGGGAATCATTAGAAGAGCCGAGCAATTGGAATCGACAAGGACCAATACTCGATTTCATGTGCTAATATTTCGGTTAAACCCGATCTGGCGAATGAGATCAAGGAAGCACAAGAGAAAGATGCACATCTTGAACTGAAAGAAAGATACTTAAAAGAGAAAGATCAGAATTCTCGGTACATGAAGATGGAGTTATCAGATTTCGAAATCGAGTTTGTGTACCGAGTGTCGAGCAGATTAGGAATAGAATCCTCGTAGTGGCACACCGTTCGAAATACACAATACATCCTGGAGAAAACAAGATGTATAAGGATTTGAAACGTTGTTATTGGTGGGTAAACATGAAGAACCAGGTAGCGGAGTTCGTTGCGAGATGTTTGACTTGTCAACGAGTAAAAGCAGAACACCAACGACCATCTGGTTTACTACAACCGTTGAGAATTCCCGAGTGTAAATGGGAACACATAACGATGGACTTTGTGACGGATCTACCAAGGACCAGAGGAGGCCATGATGCCATTTGGGTAGTTGTAGACCAACTCACGAAATCTGCACACCTCTTACCTATCAAGAAAACTGATAGCTTGCAGAAACTTGCGCAGATTTATATCCGAGAGATCATTAGACTGCATGGAGTACCTGTTGACATAGTATCATACAGAGACCCGAGGTTTGTCTCCAGATTTTGGAAGTGCTTACACGAGGAGTTGGGTACCTCGCTAAGTTTCAGCACAGCAGCATATCCATAAACTGATGGACAGTCTGAGCGAACGATTCAAACCCTGGAAGATATATTGCGAGCCTGCACGTTGGATTTCCAAGGAAGTTGGGATTCGCACTTACCATTAGTCGAGTTCGCCTACAATAACAGTTACCAGGCCACGATTAGGATGGCACCCTACGAGGCATTGTATGGGCGAAAATATAGATCCCCACTACACTGGGAAATTGATGACCAATGGACTCCAAAAGAGAAACGAAAGTCGCCCTCGATTCCAAAGGTCGACTTAGTTCAGGAGGCCATGGAGAAGGTCAAGCTGATCAAGGAGCGGATTCGATGACTCGAGCCGCCAAAAGAGTTACGCGGACAAGAGAAGAAAGGATTTTGAATTTGAATTCGGAGATGAAGTATTTCACAGACTCTCACCAAGGAAAGGATTGATCAATCCGAAGAAAGGAGGCAAGTTGAGTCCGAGATATGTTGGACCTTACAAGATTTTACAGAGAATCGGAAAATTAGCCTACCGACTCGAGTTACCAGCACCATATACGGGAATGCATGATGTATTCCACGTATCGAGATTGAAGAAGTATCAACCAGATCCCGAACATATCATCACTCAAGATACTCCTCCTCTAATGGAAAATTTATCCTACACCGAGAGGCTGATCCGAATCATTGATCAGCAGATACGTCAGTTGCGTAAGAGGGAGATTCCGATGGTTAAAGTGGTGTGGCAGAACCACAACCGAGACGAAGACGCAACTTGGGAAATGGAAGAAGACATGAGGAATCAATATCCAGAACTATTCTGAAGAGAATTTGGGCACCAAATTCTTTTAAGGAGGGGAGGATGTGAAGCCCCCGATTTTTCCGAACATATGATTGATCCTTTTGTCGTTTATGTAATTGATCGACTAATTTACCGCGTCACTTTGACAGGTAAATATTAATGATATATATATTTTGCAATTTATTTCATTTTATTTATTACTTGTGATCATGATCATTTATTAATTCTATTTCGCATTTATGATCACTTGATTGATCATTATTACTATTTTTGTATTTATTAGTCACCTTAGAATTTTAAGAGACTATTTATTTTAGAGACTTTTACCTTATAGAATTAAGAATTTGATTTAGATTAAGTGATTTTGAAACTTATAAGTGATCAAGGAAATCACTAATTATTTTGGAGATTGATATTATTCATCTATTATCATCAAATTTGGGACAAAAAAATATATGGAATTACCAAATTGCCCCTATAGTGGACGGCAATAGTGATGTTTTTTGGTGTAGAAATATCATCCAACTCTTGTACACTTACACCTTATATTAGTCATCTTGTGTATAATTATACCATTAATTCAAACATTATACACATCATCTTATACATAAATTTTTTATTATAAAATTTCCCAACATGTTGGAGTCTTCCCAACATTCCATTCAAACCCATTTCATGCCCATACCTTTGACCACCAAAATGTCTCCCATGCAAGAAGCAAAATTCAAGACACAAAATTAAACAATAATCTCTCCCTCTCTCCCCATGTTGGACAACCAATATGGCCAAAAATGAACAAATTTTCTTCATTTCATCCAACACATTTTAATCCTCTAACTAATTCTCCTCATTCTCTCTAATCTCTCTCTAAAAATCATTCACATCTTCAAATCTTCAAACACCAACTCTTCACATCTTCAAATCTTCAAACATAAGTTCTTCATATCTTCAAGTACCACTACTTCACATCTTCAAATATCCAAACACAAGTTCTTCACATCTTCAAGCCTACCTTCATACCTTCAAGAACATCTTCTTCCTATCATCAAACACTCTTTCTTTCTCCAAACATCTAAACTAAAACAAACAATTTTCCTACTTAAAATCAAAAAATTCGAACACCCCCCTATAAAGACATTTATGTCCAATATCTTTTTTATTACATCATTAATTTTATTTATCTTAATTATGGTATGGATTGATATTTTAATTCAAGTTTATGTGTATTTGGTATTATTAAAAAAATATTAAAAAAAATAGTTTGTTGACAGATATTATTATAAATTATCATTAATTTTGTCAATTTTAATTTTGATATACATTAACAATCTAATTTATGTATGACTAATCAGTATTAAATATTGTATTAAATAAATTCGAAAAGATTTAAATGAAAATATGAAAACGAATCTGCATTACTGGCTCGATATTCGTAATTTTATTACATAATTTTATCTCTTTTATTTTCAAACTATCAATTTAATAAGATTTTTATTCATAATCTATGATGAAAAAGGAATATATTGTTACTTAAAAACTGGAAAAAATATGTACGGGGTGTGTTAATATATAAAGTATATTAATGAGTTGTTATATTTGAAAATTATATATTTTGATTGTATTGTAATAGATGTATCTATAATGAGTCAGTATATCTTAACATGTCAAATATTTATGTTATATTCAAATATATATATATATATATATATATATATACGGAAATAATCTCACACCCACCGTCAATACAACTTATCTATGATGCAACTTTTTGTGGAACTAATCACCATCATTATAGGTTGTTTAATGCATGTTGATATGAATATAAGTATCTAATCATTAAAGGTGTCACAATAGGCTCGGCCCAATGGGCTGGGCTATAATTTTGGAGACCCAAAAAAAATGCACCTATGTGACCTGAAAATTAAGTTAACCCGGTCATTTCACGTGTATTTTTCATGAGTTGGGTCTCAAAAATAGTTGCCCAATAGAATTTCATCCTGGTCCAAGTTGGCCCGACCCAGATTTTCTCCTTACCCCGATGGACCAATACCTATAGACCCATTAACAGTTCTACTGGTTATTAGAATAGCCCGTGCATCGCACGAGGTCCTCACCTAGTTGTTACTAATGATAATGTTATCTATATATATAATAGCAGAAGTCCGGAATTTTTATTTTCCCGCTCTTTTTGCTTATTATATTAGGAAACAATTGTAAATATTATAAATGGTAATTATTATAAATTCTTATATTAGGAAAATATTATAAAAAATCGTTGTAATAATATAAATTAGGAAAATATTATAAGAAAAGATTGTAAATGGTATTCCTACTTTATATGTATATAAATTAGGAAAATATCAAAAATGGTATTCCTATTTTATATGTATAAAAATTAGGAAAATTTTATTTACTGGTATTCCTACTTTATACCAAAAGTGAGTGTATAGTATCAATTCTATCTATATATAATATACAGATTTTGAAAATTATAAATAGTATTTCACCATAATTGATATTAGTATATGTCAGTTCTTCTTAAATATATATTACAATGATGTTTTGATTCTATACATCGTATCTTCATCATATATATTGTTTATTTGTTTCAATGGTGTTGTCACGCCCCAAACGGGACGCGACGAACGATTCACAACTTAAATACAAATGGACTAACAAATCCGCATAATACCAATGAGAACCCAATAAAACAGAGTCTAAATAGCGCGAAATAAATAATGTATACAAGTTATCACTTAAAGTCTACATTCCATCACCAAATTACAATCCGAAATTCAACAAGGTAGTAACTTAACGTCAAAGGGTCATACGCCCTCAATTACAAACCCGAATTGATTAGGATACAAAAGTCCAACAACAACATAATAAGAAAAGAGTCCGATCAACAACAAGATGCATGAAATCCAACAAGCGTAGTACAAGGTCTCAATCCGGCGGTTCGGCATCCCAAATAAATCCTCATCTAAGGTTAGAAAACAAAGTGATGAGACAAAAATCTCAGTGGATGGGGTGATCGTGTGCGAGTGTGGCGTAATATAGTTAATGTGAGAAAGCGATTATACGAAAAACGCGTGAGTATGATGCATGGTTTCACACACGCTTCACAAGCGTCGTGATAAATTATTTAAATAATATAATTATACGATTTAAGAAAAATTCATGGTCACACAGTACTATGTGATACAAGCCAAGACAGTAGGATTGCGTCACGGAAGTGTAACGCCAATCCTATGCAAGGCAATTAATGGTTGCGTGGACTTGTAGCGCCAACCAATGCAAAACAGTAGCGGTTGCGTGCGGGAATGTAACGCCAACCAAAACGGGGCGATAACTCCTAATCGTGTGGATCGATGAAATGATTCCTTCGTTCTTCCTTGTAACTCCCCAATCGGTATGGTCCAAGACCGCACCTTATCGCTCCGTAGGCAAAGACAAAATCCCAATAGAGTGGCGAGACTCGGATCTGTCATAATCATGATTATACCTCGATTACTACGACCCGCTTCCCGGACAAACTCCGTCCTCGCCTTGCGGGACTAGGGCGATGGGGCCTAAGAGTGGAATAGCGGTAAGCTACCCGTTCCATCCCGACGTATCCATTCCGGAGTTTGTGAGCTCGACACACCAAGTTGACTCGAGCAGAAAGTAATTACAATTACAGGCGACCAACCAGGCAATGAGTATTATTGATTCAGGGAAGCAGTTTAGGAAAATTTTCGAAAAAACACGAGTGGCAATTATGGCGTTGGTGGAGTTTTTGGATGAAGATGATTATCGGAAGGATAAGCAACCTTCGATATCTTGAAAGATTGGGTGGGACATAAGTCCTTATAGATTCAAAATCGCAAGCGAGGAGTCGCTCGCGATCGGGTTAATCGATCAATTGATCCGATAAGTCAAGGGTTTTTGGGAAAGTAAAATACTTTAATTAAATCTCCAAGTCAGAGGGTCCAGGGCAATTTTAGTAAAAGAGAAAATAATTTGAGTTAGGTCCTTTATAAAAGAAAAATTGTAATTTAGCCCCGTTTTGTAAAAACCAACACTTTTGGGGTTAAAAATTGAATAAATAAATATCCCGACCTTGAAAAATTATGAGGTCAGTTCCTAAATTCTCCAAATTGTCCAGAGATTCAGGTTTTTAAATTTTTATGGTCGAGTTTTTATAAAAATCTCACATTGGCCCCAAATTTGTAAAAATTGTCAATTCGGACCTTAAGTTTTAAAAATTCGAACTCACAAACCGGAAGGGCTTTTAATGTGATTCCAGTTGGAAAATGTCACTAAGGTTGGTAGGATATTGGGACAAAAGCAGTTTTTAAAAGCAATATGTGTAGGTCCTTCAACTTTTGAAAATATCATTTTGTCCCATTTTAAAATAATTGCCTTTAAGGCTTTTAGGGGTCCAATTGTTATAAAATTTGAACCTTGGGTCCAAAATATAATTAAGTTATAGTTAAGTTAGTATTTCCAGGTGCATGGGCTGCATAAGTCCTGGAAATTTCATTTGGGTCCTCAAGTTTAATATTTTCACATTAGTCCCTTATTTTTAGTAAAATTGTTTTCCAAGCCCTAACCACTTGGATTTTTGGAATACTTTTAAAATATGGGATTCCCAGTAACTTAAAAGTAAAAATTTCAATTTATAAAGTTTAGGTCTGGTACAGTTTTTAAAAATTGCAAAGTAGCCCTTAAACTTTCAAAATCTTACAATCTAGTCCTTGGGCTTTTAAAGGTTGATTTTATTTATCTTAAAACTCTTAAAACATTATTAAAATGTCCAAAAGTCATTTTTGAACCTGAGTACAGTCCCAAATTTCGAAATTTGCAGAGAGGTCCTTTAACTTTTATTTTCTTGCAATTTAGTCCACCAACTTTCCATTTTTGCATTTTTAAGTCCAAAATTTAAATTTAATCAATTATGCTCGACTTTTCCAGGTTATAAGTCATCCAAAACATAGATTTTAAAGATCATACACATGCATGTCCAATACATACAAGAATTCATCAATTAAAGCATTAAAGTGTACATGCATGCACCTAAAATTCAATAAATAGTAATTTTAAGCAACTCTTGAGAATTTTTATGATTTGATATATAAAATTGACATGCAATACATAGATTATATATATCTCAAGGCTCATGATCAAATTTTCTACATGCATTTTAATAAAACACCTAAAAGTTGGAAAAATAATTTTCCACCCACCTTAATTTTGGAAATTGTGAAATAAAAGGATAATTTCATAATTTTTTTGGATGAGGCTTCTTAGGTCAGCCCCTAAGTCAAGAAAATATCAAAATTTGGAGTTAGAAAAATGAGAGAAAAATTAAGGAGAAAAGAAGGAAATAAGGAAATGAAAAGGACTACACTTTACCTTGTGTAGTAGATGTTTGGAGACTAGTTGAAGCTCAAAATTGGAAATTTGGCTCAACTCCAAAAATCTCCTAAGGTCAGCCCCTATTTCTCAAAAATGAAAAAGGGGTGTTAAAATTTGAAAAAAATAGGAAGAGTAGGAAAGAAGGGGTCTAGTACACAATTCTTACCTTGTAGTTAAATTTTCTCTACTATTTTCTTCTTCAAGCTTGAGGTCCTTCTTCAAAATATTGTCAAGCTCTAACCTTCAAAGTCTTCTAAATGTACCTCCAAAACCAAATTTAAACTTAAGTTAAGAAGGTGGAAGAGATGAACAATGTGATATCCAAAAATGGATTGAAGCTAAAATTTCTTACCTTTTAGTATAGTGGTTCGATTTTTATGAAGGATAGGGAGGAAAATGTTGAAAATTTTCTAAGTATGGAAGAAGAAAGTGAAAGAAAGAATAGAGAGAAGTTGGGAGTTTTTTAGAGAGAAGGATGAGAAAGGCTTTGAGTGTTAGAATGTGTTGATGAGAAATGAAATGAAATTTTTTGTGTAAAATGCCATAATGGCCGTCCAAGTGAGAGAGGAAGAGAGAAATTTTTTTGTTCAAATTGTGTCTTGTAATTTGTCTCTTGCATGGAGACAAAAATGCAAGTCAAAGTGTGGGTCAATTTGAATTTGAGAGGAATAAGAAGAATGTTGGTTAAGTGGGAATAAGTTGGGGAAAATAGTAATAAAGAATTGGTGTATAAGATGATGTGTATAATGTTTGAATTAATGATATAATTATACACAAGATGACTAATATATGGTGTATGTGTACAAGAGTTGGATGATATTGTTATCCCAAAATATCCATCATGGTCGTCCACTATGAGGGTAAAATGGTAATTCCATATATTTTTTTTTTGTCCCAATTTTGATGATAATAGATGAAATATATCAATCTCCAAAATAATTAGTGATTCCCTTGATCACTTGTAAGTCTCATGATCACTTAAACTAAATTAAAGTCTTAATTCCATAAGGTAAAAGTCTCCAAAATAAATAGTCTCTTAAAATTCTAAGGTGACTAATAAATACAAAAATAGTAATAATGATCAATCAAGTGATCATAAATGAGGAATAGAATTAATGATGATCATGATTACAAGCAATTAAATAAAATGAAATAAAATACAAAAATGTATATATTGTTATTAATTACCCGTCAAAATGACGCGGTAAAATAGTCGATCGAAAGCTTAAACAACAATAAGATTCAACTAATAGCTTCGGAAAAATCGGGGCTTCACAGGTGTCGATGCAAATTTGTACAAAATAATATAATAAATCAAGTTTTAATTATTGATGACTATTCAAACTTTACTAAATTGTTTAATAATAGTGAAAATAGATGAACTATGATTTTATGTATCTTTCACCATTGAATTAACAATTGATTTTGTGTTCAGAGATTTTTTGGGCAGCTTATTATTTAAGTTAAATCACCTTATATTTATACTACTTAAATTGCATTAGATAAATACTTTGATATTGTTCCTAAATTCGTAGCATAACCACCAAATATGGTTTCATCGTCACGTTCCCCTCTATTTTTGGTTTCGTCAAGTGTCCCGCCAACATCGACAGTATTGAATCCGAATTCTGCAATAAACAAAAGTTTCTATATAAACTATAATGTAGATTTGTATGGACAATATTTGGTGAGTTTCTTTTTTGATTATTCTTGATAGTTAATTTTGTTATATTTGTTTAAGTTATTTTTTGTATGATTTATTTATTTTTTTGTTATTCCTCATACTAACATATTTTGTCAATATATTTTGTGTCAATATTTTTTGTGTTAACATACATTTTATGTTCATATATATAAACTTCTATCCCCGAAAATATTTGTTTTGGTTATTAGTTTTAGAGTTTGATTCGGCAATTATTGCTTATTCGGCAATTATATCTAGGGGTGTTCATTTAACCAATTTTTTTTCGGTTAACCATTAACCGAATCAATTCGGTTAATTCGGTCGGTAACCGAATTATTTTGGTTCGGTGAATGGTTAAAGGTTTTGAAGAATTTTGGTTATCGGTTAATTCGGTTCGAAAATTCGAAATTAACAGAATTAACCGATTTAACCAAAATATTATATTAAACATATATTTTATATATAATTATATTCATATATCATATATATTTATTTATTTATATCATTATTATATATAAAAAAAATTATACTTTTTATTTTAAAGAAACTTATGTGAATTATATTTATTTATTTATATTATATAGTATATATACAACATATATTCTTGTATTTTAAAGAAATTTCGGTTAATTCGGTTAACCGATCGAATTAACCGAAATATAATTCGGTTCGGTTAATTCGGTAAATATAATTCTGGTTCGGTTAATGGTTTTAACAATTAGCAAATTCGGTTAATTCGATTTTCGATATTTCGGTTAATGGTTAACCGAATTAACCGAATGAACAGCCCTAATTATATCTACTTATTGTAATGGCTTCTTATATTGTTCAATTAGAAATTAATTACAAATTATAATTACATTAAATTTTTTCTGTCAGCATCTTCCATGCAAATTCGGTAGTCAATTTAATGGCCTTACACCATTAAATTGTGACATGCATAATGTGAACGGACACACTTGGACGGCAAAATGGTCAGCCCCTATAGCGCGTTCTATTTATAGATGGATGGAGCAAATTCGTCCATGATAACGAAATTTCAGATGGTGAAGTGTTGATTTTCTCTTATCATGTCAACCACGTTTTTGATATATCAATATTTTATAATGATGATTCATGTTAGAGAATCGATGTGTACTCGATTATACATGTATTTGATATCAGTTCAGGCAATATATTGTAGTTTAAATCACATATATATGATATTTTTGGTTTAATTATAAATTAATTGATTAATTGATTGATTTAATTAATACGTGTGCAACATGCAGCGATGATTTTGACGACGATGATATTAAGGTGGAAGTTATTGAGAATCCGACTTTTCGATTGATTCACTCAAAGTCACATATAAAAAAACCTCGCTTGGTAAGTATTTACTCATATATGTGTGTGTGTGTGTAAGTTCGCGATATCTTATATTTATTTAGTGGTGAGATTTTTTTTGTTAATATTTTTTTTATCAACAAACTATACCTATGAAGTTTTGGAACGATTTTATCGAGTGTACACACGAAGAACAAAATGATGTAATTATAAGGCATAATAGAAGACAATATTGTGTCGGATTAAAGTAAGAGAAATCTTGGATTTTCATGCAACATGGTTGCCAAATTATAATTGTTGTATACTATTAATAAATTGATGATATTTAATCATATAGATGCAATAAGTATTTATTATTTTTTTAATCAATCTTATAGATACAATGAACTATTGATTGGAATTTTTTAAACATAAGTCTTGGTAAAACAATTGCCGGTATCTAATTGTACTTTTATTCATAGACTATATTTATTAATATTTATTAATCGAATTTGACAATACTATGTGAGCGGATAACTGACAAGATGTTTAAGAAAAAAAATGAGAAAATCGTACTTTAAGATTAAAGATTTATTAATCTGGAAAATTTATAATATGTTACTTTTTATTAAAAAAGACAATAATTGGTTAATGAGATATTTTTTTCGATTTACAAGGGAGTATAATTGTATAATTGGACAACAATGTATTAGCTTAAGAAACATAATTGATTGAAAGATTTATAAAATTTAAAATGGTAACAAATATTTATTGCTCGGAAATATTGTATATATCTCTTTCATATATTTATTGAAATATTTTTTTTCTGCTGCCAAATTCCATTTATATTTAAATTGATTTTAGATTATTGACTTTTTTGTGGATGATTTGGAAAATATTTTATTATTAATAAGATGTTTGATTTTTTTATCATGCTTTTGAATGAATATCTGGATTTTTATTTCATATTGATTCAATTGTTGTTGCAATATTTATTTATTATATTTATTTTTGAAATATTGATATTTTCAGTAGTGTGAGCAAATAATAACTAAGTTCAATCTAGAAAAATAAATTATCTTCTAATTGGTCCACTGATCAATGTTGGTGTTAATTTGATGATAATTTGCTTAATTAAAAATAGTTAACAACTCTAATTACTATCGAATAAAATTAGTATATATATGACATAACTAAGGCAACTCAATCAGATAAAAAAGAATAAAAAAAGAAAAGATATAAAATAAGATACAGTTTTGGACAAATCAATCCAAATATTATCCTAAGTTCCTAACCAATGCATGTTTTGGAGTTATCCAAAATTAGTGGTGCTTTGATTTGGTAAGTCAATGGCAATAATCTTTGGTAACATAAATATTTTATTGGCTAATTATTTTTTCGGCTATGATTATAATATTTTTTGAGATCTAAAAATTTAGAAATTCTATAATAAATCTTATAATTGTCCTATACAATAAATAAATTGACTGTAATCATTACTATAGATACAATAATTATTAGTTATTGTATTTATTCAATCTATAGATACCACCAACTATCAATTGAAAGAATTTTAAAACTACGCCTTTGGTAAAACAATTGAGAGTATCTATTTATATTTTTAATCGAATTTGATTATGCTACACACAATGGATAATTGATAAGAAATTTAACAAAAATTAAGAAAATTGTACCTTATGATTAAAGATTTGTCAATTTAAAAAAATGTATTAACTTAAAAAAAGACAATAATTGTCAATGGGGTTTTTTTTTTTAATTTCCAAGGGTTCACAAGTTTATGATTGGACAACAATATATTACCTTAATTAAGAAAAATAACTAATTAAAATATTTACAAAACTAAAAATGGTAACAAATATTTGATTGTTTGAAAACTGTGCATATCTCTTTCATATCTTGATATGAAATTAATAAAACTAATCAAATTGACGTTAAGTAACTGACATGATCAATCAATACTACAATTGTCCTATAAAATCAATCGCATAATTACTTAATTGGTAAATATAATCAATTAGCATTTATTATTTTTTATAGTTTATTAACTATAACTCCAGAAAACAATCATAGATTTGCTGGTGTTTTACTTTGGTAAATCAATAAATCAATATTGAAAGATGAAATAATCAATATCTAGCGACCAATGTATGTTTTGGAGTTATCCAAAATTGACATTGTTTTACTTTGGTAAGTCAATAGAAAGATTTTTTTTAACGAAAATAATGTGTTGTTAACTCAATATACGATAATTAATAATTATATTGTCAACCAATGTCATTAAATAAATTGCTGTAAAATTAATTATATAATCATTTACATAGGATTAATCGATTGGTGTTACATTTTAAAATAAACTTCCCAGTTAAAATGTTTTGGATTGTCAAACTTCCCAGTGTATTCTATCATTCCTTTTGATTGATGCAATTCACATCAATCCATTGTTGATCAAAATGAGAAAACTCATGGGGTTTGTATACATTAATTGAAAATAAATGTCAAAGAATGAATATTGATATCAATTGTACTATTTCTATACTCCATTTCAATTATATCATGTTTATGTTCGTAAGTTTTTTAGTGGATTACTACGATGTTGCTGTAAAATTTATGTTAATATTACTAACGTTTATATCAATGACATAATAGTTCAATTTAAATTTTATTCACGATTTTTTCTACCATATTATTTTGAATAATATCTCAATTTACATTTTTGATTAACAATGTGAAGTATTCATTTTTTCAACAGTACAAGTACAATATAAAAATACATGTCTCACAAAATTATATATAATTGTTTATAGAGAGGTATGGGAGAAAGAAAGAGATATATAAAACAATAATTTAGAGACATGCATAAATTGAGGGATAATTCCTTACGAGTTAAATTAGACATTTAAGTTTATAGTTGAAAATATAAAATTAATGGTAAAATTGTTTTTTTAGTCCTTTAAATAGACACACTTGGAGATTTCGTCCTATTTCTTTTGCAAATTTGGATTCAGTCCTCAAAGTGGAAAAAATTCGGATTTTTGGTCCTGTAACCTGCTATAGTAGGTAAATTTTACCTGTTGGCTGATGTGGCATTTTGTTTTAATTAAAAATTTAATTTTAAAGAAAAAATGTTGAGTTGGCATCTTATGTGATATATTTTTAGGAAAAAAATGAATAAATCCAACTTTGCATTCTGATTCCTTTTTATTAATAAAAATAAATAAATAAATTAATATATATTATTAGATTACAAATGTATTAATTTGATAAACTTATATAAAAGTCTAATAAATATGTTTCGAATAATTGTAGTAAATTTTAATATTTGAATATATTTTATAATTATTAAATTTATAAATTCTAAATAACTATGTATTTAATTGATTATTAAAATATAATTCAAGATTATTTTTTAAAATAACAAAATTTGCACTTTTATATTAAAAAAATAAGATTTAAAGTACCAAAGTATTATATAGTTTATCTTTAGCTAATTTTTTCGAAAAACAAATATTGTAAAAGACGATAAGGCACTTCTTTTTTTAAAAAAATCACTACTTTCTATTCCAAAAAATAAAATCACTACTTTCTTTTTTCTTATTCAATCTTCCTAACTTAGTTTACAAATTCATTCCCTTTAACCTCCCCAATCTCACCTCCTCCGTCAACATCACCTTCCCAACCTCAAAAATATAATTTAGTTCTCATTTTTTAAAATCATGCAGTAATTTAAATTTTTATATATAAAAAAACTGTAATTTAAACTGAATTCTAATTTTTATTATTGAATTTTGAATTCTTTATCTAAATATAATATTTTAAATTGTATTAACATACTTTGGTTTTAGCAATTTTTTATAATTTATTTTTTATTAAGAAATAATTTAGAAATATTGTGTAAACAATTACTAGGAAAATTTAGACACTGCTACAATTATTTGAAAAATATTTATATATTTTTATAAAAGTTTATCAAATACAATTGTAATTTAATATATATTATTTTTTTTGTTTAAATTCATTAATAAAAAGGAATCAAAATGGCAAGTTAGACTTATTCCTTTTTCCCCTAAATATATATCACGGCAACTCAACATTTTTTCTTCAAAATTAAAATTTTAATTAAAACTAAATGTCACGTCAGCCAACAGGTAACATTTACCTGTTGTAGCAGGTCACAAGACCAAAAATCCGAATTTTTTCCACATAGAGGACTGAATCCAAAGTTGCCAAAAAAAAGGACTAAATCTCCAAGTGTGCCTACTTAAAGGACTAAAAAACAATTTTGCCAAAAATTAATAGATGAAATTTTGTTTTTAATAACCTTATACGAATATTGCTATTAAAATAAAGTAATAAATACCAGTTCATATTAATTGATATTATAAACTAATAATATTAAAATAAAAATAAACGTGCAACGCACAGGGTGAATTACTAGTAAACTATAAATAACATGGTAAAAATAGGATGATAATATTTGTAAGATCTAACTGAACTTTTTTGAAGAGGTTATATGATCTTAATATAGATTTTTAAATTTTTTTAAAGTATAAATACTTTAATATATATTATAGTTTTGAAATTTGTTAAAGAGTAACTACAGATAGTCAGATACTGCCATTGAGATCTAACCGAATTGTAAAAAAAGGAGTTATCTTTATAAATTACACATACGGAAATACCCCTTGACATATATTTATGATTTAGGAAGTGCACCCTCAAGATAAAACAAACACAAAACTCAAGTAGGTATTTGTAATTAAAAAATAACTTTATTTTTTTGTAGATAGATTTAAGCAGCACACACATTACACATATATAAGGGATAATTGCAAAAAGCTATTCCCATTGGTTTGGGGTAAATACTAAAAATTCAGAAAAAATTCAAAATTACAGAAGCCCCTTTGAGGTGTAATCCCGTCTTATATTTTACCCGGCCGTTAGGTGACTCGGCGGAATTTACTGATGTAATAAAATATTTTACAATTGTATCCCTCAATTTTTCTAACTATTACAAATTGCCTCAACTTTTCGTCTGGTTATTTGTAAAATTTAGAAATTTTAAGGGATGTAATCTTAAAATATAAGACGAAAAGTTGGGATTATTTGTAATATTTAGAAAAATTGAAGGATATAATTATAAAATATATAATGAAATCATCAAATTCCGTTAGTTTTTGGGTAAAAATGTAAGGTATAATCAAACTCTAAGGGGTTGTCTTTTCAAAAATTTCTCTTGTTTTTTTTTTGTAATTACCGCAAACATGTGGGTAGTTTTTGTAATTATCCCTATATATATCAGTTCAGATTTTCAATTTTAATCCCTTTGATGTTTTAATACTAGCAAAATATCACAGTAAATAATTATGACATCATCTAGTAAATACGACATATGAATTGATCGGAACACAAGATAAAATGGAGAATTGAATAGAAAATATATACATGTATGACATAATATGCGCGTATGTATGTAGATAAGTAGAAGATGTATTACCTAAAACTCCTCCGGCGTAATATGAGAGGGGAAATCCCATAGTCGTATCCAGTTTCTGCAACTGTTGACCGCCTTCAACAACGCTATACTCACCCCAATGGAGAACCCCTGAAACGAAGTCCCCTATTTTAAAATCTGGGTGCCAAGATTCCACCACTCTTCCCACCCCGCCCGCTTCAATGGCCTGTCCAAATAAACCAACAATAACCGCCTTCAACAAAACCCTAAGGTTCGGGCTAATTACAAAAAATTTTGAAAATTGCCAAAAAAAAACCCAATATTTGAACCCGTCTTACATTTTCCCTCTTTATAAGCAAAGAAACATTTCAAAATAGCAAGAAAAGAAAACAAATAAAAGATAAACTCTGTTTTTTTTATTGAAAAAAAAATGGGTCACCTGTCCAGGAAGAACAACAGATGCCGTAGAGGCAATAATGTGAGAGGAGCTATACGTCTTCATGCGATTTATTTGGTAGGGATCGATGGACACGTACAAATTTTTGACTATGACAACATTGTTGGAGACATGTGAATGGAGTTTTAAGGAAAGTAGCTCTTCACAAATGGAGAAGTCTGATTCATTTGGGACTCCATCTATATGATTCTTTGTTACCACGTACTTGTTTCTTACTTCCGCCATTTCACTGCTTTTCCCTTTCTCCTAATTTTTCTCTTCAAGGATGCCAATAAAACTTAAAGAGGCTTTTTGTTGGTGCTCTCTTTTCGCTAGCTGTAATCATATATATATATTGGTAGGTTGTACAAAAGTGGGGAAGATGAAAGGAAGGACCCAAGGTTTGTTCAAATATTCGTGCAGCGAATATGTCTAGCGATAAATGGCAAGGTCTTTTGCTATATCCGAGACGGAATCTTACTATTTAAAACTCTCTTGCCCTTCTTTCTCTTTCTATACACTCATAAGTTATATGGTCCCTCTCTAACTCTTATTGGACAAAAAAAATTATATTTAAGTTTGGTTTAATGTGTTACGGGAACCGAGTTGAAATGAGTTATAATGATGAATGTAAAGTAATGTATATAAAAATTTGATTTATTTTATAAATTTTAATTCATAAAGTATGCACATGGTGATAATGACAACATTTCGTTTTTTAATAAATTGGTCAACTTTGATCTATTATTAATTTTAACTACAAGGAGAAATTAATAAATAAAAAAAAATCTACATGGGCACCCGTTCGTAAAGGGAAAAGTCGAAAAGATGAAGTATGGTCAAAGTATCAATTAGAATTATTGATGTACATTATATTTAATTTGTTCATGTGAATCACTTCCCGAATTTCTTATATGATAGAAATCCACAAACAAGATATAGAAACAACCAGAAAAAAATGGTTAACAAAATAAATTAGTACGATGTCAACTGTGCAAACAATATCTATATTATCTACAATGCAAGATACTCAATCTCATTGTTTACAGAAGACATTAAATTGGAAGTTCGAATTATACTCGTCCCACCTCATTTCTTTGGGTTCCAATGTATATAAAGAAAATTCCAATTTATTCTTGCGGTTTCTACAATGTTTGCTGACAAAATCATACATGTTTGAGGTAATTTTAAATTGCCAAACTATACGTGTTTTTTACCTTGCTCACTTAACTTTGAATTATTCAATTTTACTCCTCCGAACTTTGAAAATTGTTTCACTTGGCCTATAATTTCCAAAGTTACCCCTCATTGTTAGTGGATTGTCTATAGCTATTACATCTCGGACAGTTATATGGATCAATTTTCTCTAAAAATATCCTCATCTTTAGTCAATATATAGATAGTATTAAATAATAGTAAATTTCACCAATGAATTTAGACTATGATACCATTTTCAGATATCACAAAATAAAAAACCATAAAGGTTAAGGGGTAAATTTGGAAATTGTAGGCTAACTGCAACAATTTTCGAAATTCATGGGGTAAAATAGAACAATTCAAAGTTAAGTTGACATAGTAGAAAAACTCGTATAGCTTGGGGGGAAATTAAAATTACGTCTATATGTATTACTGTTGGAGACATGGTAATAAATTCGGGATCCAGACGTTATTCGTTTCAAACTGTTATTATTCATGATTTGGAAAGTTCGACAAAATCTCGTTAACACAACCAGATTTTTCATTAATGGGGTGTCACCATTCATGAAATTTAATGGAATTTAGAATTCCATAACATTCTAGATGTCATAAATTTAGATTTTTATGGAATCCTGTTAGCAAATATGGGTGAAAACATAAATCACAAATCACATATATGCACATATAAGGTGGATCGAATATACCTATTTGCAGCGAAACTATCGATCCACGTAGCCAGGATTGAGCCCGTCTACAAGCCTCCTTTTGATCCATGATTAAGCCATCTACAAGCCTTCTCTTGATTGAACCCCGAAAATGAACGAATCCCGTGGGTTGGTTAAACCACAAATAAGATCACGAACCACCTTTCTCATTGGTGTAAATAATTACTAGAATTATTTACTTGGATGTGCATACCTTAAACCCATGGAGAACTTTGGTGATGCTCCAAGAAGAAAACCATAGAGAGAAATTTTAGGAGAGAGATTATTCTTTTTCTATGTAGACGATGATCTAATTGATTGGACTGATATTGTAGGGAGATATCTCAATATATATCTTAATCCCATATCCCATATAGAGTCCTAACGGGAGAGGTTTCTAGATAAACCTCATCTAAATAGGACTCCATATTATCTCAAATATGGATGCAACCTAATTGCACCCACTATCTCCCATTCATACATATTTGACTCGACTCATTCGAATCACATCATCATAGTTCTCATCTCACATTTCTTCTTTCATACAGGGAATAAGGCGTGCGACCAAGCGAGAAAGTATAGGTGAGGAGACTTATATTAAGTCATCACCAAACTAACATAACCTTACAACTAAATAATTCACTATGTACCCCAAATCAAGTGGTCGCACCCAATCAAGCATCTCTAGATCCCTCAATGAAATAAATAGAGCATGCTCGACTCACTCAAATATGTTTCTATATTCATAACTAGTCAAACACATTTCGACATAGTTGCCTGGGCTATGAATCATAGAACATAAGTGTGTTACCAATTCAATTCTTCCTCGGCCCCATATGCCAATTAGCTTGGTCTTGACAGCTTTCCTAGACATGCTCCGATATACCGAATTACACATGGTTATTGGATACATGCTAAAGTAGCGTCATCAAGTTAACACATCATGACAAAGTCCAAAGTCCCAAAGGGTACAAAAAATAATATGGGCTCACACAGTGACGAAGCAGGGACCCATACATGCTATAATGGAGCTCCCACGCAATTTAGACATTTCACGCTCTAGACATCATACAAATCTTAGTCCGATCGATATTCAAGCGCCCGGCCTGCGCACTACTCGTAGTCACTCCCAAAGTATCATACGATAGTTCGCACATTCGGCTACAAAATAGGCTTTTATGAAGTTTGGACATACTTCATAATTGATCAACTCGGATCTCATCTTAATCTCTAGTTAAGACGACTATTAATTATACTTATTAACCTTCCTCAATGCTCTAGCGCGAAGACAATCATTCGCAAATCTTCTTATGCGACACAATCTTTTAAGTCTCATCCCGCTCGCTCTCTTAGCGCAAGACGATTGGCCATGCGAGAGGGCCAATCAAAGCTTGGTGACAACTCACAAATTTAGTACCAAACACATAATGAGAATCCAACATATCTCATTAATCACAATATGTTCTTATAGGCCACATGATTAATTCTACTTAATCCCTAGTGACTCACATGCCTTTGGAGCATTTCTCCAAACAAAGGCTCATAAAAGGGATCAGCGCCCACACCGCTCGTAGAAGTATATTTGATAACAATTTAACTACGCGCAAGAGATCTTAAGTAAAGTAAAGCCTCGAGTAAGTATGTTTTGTCTACCACCAATGTCCGGCGCCCAAACCATATACCAAAGTGGTTTTACTATCACAAAGACAACAAAATACATCATGAATGTGCGCGCAATGCGCATCATTTCAAGATGCCAAATTTGCCTCTAGCAAATCATAGACCAATCTGTTAAGATATCTAAGTATCCACATGTCGGTATCATAATAGCGCATGGATTACTTCGATATCACTCACCAATCACATTGCTAACTACAAGACTTACTGAGTACGCACATAGTGCACATCAAACATTCGACAATGTTTACTTAAATTAGCTAGCAATATTTCTTTTCATATTCCTAAGATATCATTTATTGACTAAGAATATGATCTTTGACCATGGAGTGTAAAGACAGCCAACACTGAGTGGCGATAACTCCATGTTCTTTCCAGTCATCATATTTTTGCCATATACAGTGATATACAACTCTTGACATATGTTCAGTGAATTAATTGACCATCGCGGGCCTATCAAAATGATAGCTTGATGAAATCAATGATGATTCAAGTCAAGACGGAGCTTCTTGATCAGCAATCAATGCGCTCTTACTCCACTCTTGAATTCATCGGGTGATCCACACAGATCTCCTTATTCAACTTTCACTTAAATATGTCAGCATCAATCATCCAGGACAACCCTAGACGAAAGTGGCAATAATAGATAACATATCAGGCGAATTGAGGCAATCTCACCACTTAGAGAGAACAACTCAAAAAATTACGCTCTTCTAACAGGCGTAAACATTTCGTCCTTAGTCAAGTTACACACATGTTAATCAACCCATCTATATTGCACTTGACCTTCCAAAACCATATGTTTCAAATGGTGCATCTAGATAGAAGATTAACAAGCTCTTAGACTTTATTCTTAGTCATTCGACACATCTTTTTCTTTGCAACAACTATCCACTTAGGGCATCAAGTGAAGTCACATATTCTATCGACTCATCAACATCCACAAAAGTAATTGTGAAGGATACCCACTCAATCTCATATAGATTGTCACGCCCCAAAACAGAAGTCGTGACACAATTTACCAAACTTATACCAGTTTACCAATAGAACGATAAAATCCCAATTAAGCATAAATAAGGGAATAACTAAGTCAGAGTATGGTTGCAGCAGAATCCAAAAGAAATAAAATACAACATAATAATTGTTCCTCAAGGTACTACACCCTGCTATTACAACGAATAAGTCCAAGGTCTAAATCATTACAAATAAAATCCATTGTCTTAATAAAATTCATAATACAATACAGAATTAGGCTACGTCTTGGGATCCGTTGTCACCAACATCCTGATACAGTCCTTCATCTTCTGGTTGATAAAAGAGGTGGGGTGAGAACAAAAATTCTCAATGGGTTGGTGCTAGTGTGCGAGTGTGGCTCATTTTTATGCACGGAAAATAGTTTCATAGAAATCAATGCAAGATAGTGCATCTGACTTTGTCTCGTTGTTTATATAAAGATTTTCATTAACCATTATGTTAGATTGGTCAGAATCAGTCAAACATTATTATTGTCTTATTAAATTTACTTTCACTTTCAATTGGATAAAGTCGTAGTCAATATTCCACTTCACTTGGATAGGGCCGTAGCCGATATCCCACTTGGATAAGGCCGTAGCCAATATCCCACTTCACTTGGATAGGGCCGTAGCCGGTATCCTACTTAATTTGGATAAGGCACTTCACTTGGATTGGGTCGTAGCTGGTATCCCACTTAATTTGGATAAGGTCGAAGCCAATATTCCACTTCGCTTGGATAGGGCCGTAATCGTTATCCCACTTTAAATTTTCACTTTACTTTTCACTTTCATTCTCATTTTCACTTCCACTTATCATTTCTCTTCACATTTCACTTTAAATTTCACCTCACTTCACATTTCACTTCAAATTTCACTTCACTTCAATTTTCACTTTACTTCACATTTAATTCCATTTTACGTTTCTCTTAAATCTTCACTTCAAGATTTCTCTTCCAAGTACTATTTTGCTCGTTCGAAAAATTTGATAAAATTAGTTAGCAAGTCCGGAGTGATCTTGGTCACACGATATCCGGTATTTATTTCAAAACAAAAACTCGCAGTCCAGTTATCGGGCGGATAATCTAGCCGGTTTTAATATTTGATTCGGTGCATTATGTTCAAGCTCGATATTTTTGTTAGATATGTATGAAACATCTCTTAAAATTTTTATAAGGTAACCGAATTAGAAAATCTCAACTTCATGGTCCTTAGCAATTTTAAAAATAAAAAGAATCGTTTTTACTAAGGAGAATATTTCCTTACCGGGTTCTAAAATTCGATAAGTTTCAATTCTGGACTCAAAAAAGGGTAAGGTCAGTTTCAAAAAATTTTAAATTCCCAGAGGGATATATTTTCCAGAGATTCGGGACAGATTTTATAAAATTTGCAGATTCGCCTGCTAGTTTCCAAAATTTATGGTTTTTGACTTGATATTTTAAAATTAGATAACTCTTAAACCGGGAAGAATTTTGAGGTGATTCTAATTTTTAAATACTTCTTAGGATAGTAATAAGTTATGATTAAAACAGTTTTGAAAAATTCTAAAGTTAGGTACCTTATTTTCAAAAATTATAATTTTGGCCCAAAAGCAATTTTTGTCGTTAAAGGCTCGTTTCAAGTCGGATGGTTATGAAATTTGAACTAAAGGTTCAAAATACTATAATAAATAAGTCAGAAGATTTTGAGGAACCTTGAATGCCCAAGTTTTGAAAATTCTAGTTTTGATCCTTTCTGTTTTACAATTTTATATTTTGATATCAAACTTATTCTTTATTGTATTTTCTTGCCCGGAAGGGGTTCCAATGTTTCAAGTCACTTTGTATATGGAATTTACATAGTCTTGGGTCCAATATTTTGAATTTTCAGAGGCGGCCTTCACAATTTATCATATTTTCACTTTTGGCCCCATATTTTACAATAATTACAAAAATAACCCAAGCTTCGATTTTCTTTGTACAAGTTACAAGTCCAGAATTTCAATAATATATAAAAACTCATATTAAATATTTCTAAAATATATTTGAACATTCATAGCATTATAAATCATAAAAACATAATGATGAGCAATTTTATCAATAATTTATGCAAGAAAGAATATCATACTCATCATTTTATTTTCTCAAAATTTCATTAAAATATAGGGCCTGTTTGTTTATGTTTCCATGGTCCATTTCCAGTTTCTGGAGTTGGAAATAGAATTTTGAGAATTTATTGGTTTTCGTGTGGAAATTGGGATTGTGTTTGGATGAATGAATTGAAATGTGTTTTATGTAGGGTTGGAAATGAGATTGTGTTTGGTTTGAGTAGTTTTGAAATATTATTTTATGTATATAATAATTGAAAAGTTGGTAGTGGTGGGGTCCACTTTAATATTTTAATTTGAATATATAATATTATATTTGTAAGATTATAGTTGGTGGGTCCTATTAGATAGTTATAATTTAAAAATAGTAATATTTTAAATAGATAAAGTTGATAATGGTGGGTCCCACATATATAATTGGGTTAAAATATGAAAATAGTGATTGATAAGTAATGATGAGTGATGTAGGGTAGTGTATAGGTTTGAGAATAGAAATTATAGGTTTGAGATGTTGTTTTATGTGAAAAATAGAAAATGAAAATGATAATTTCCATTGGAAATTTTATGAACAAACATGATTCCACTTTTATGTATAGTTGGAAACTGGAAAGATGTCATTGGAAACATAAACAAACAAGGCCATAAATCTCATAAATACTTAATAAAATTCATAAAATATCATATTATCATTGTCACGCCCCAAAATGGAAGCCGTGACACAATTTACCAAACTTATACCGGTTTACCAATCCGGTTTAACTATCCTCCAATATACATCAATATAACACATATATACGGGAATAACTAAGTCAGAGTATGGTTGCAGCGGAATCCAAAGAAATAAAATACAATACAATAACTGATTGTCAGGGTCCTACGCCCTGCTATTACAACAAATAAGTCCAAGGTCTAAATCATCACAAATAAAATCTGTCGTCTTAATAAAATCCATAATACAATACAGAACTAGGCTACATCTTGGGATCCTTTGTCACCAGCGTCCTGATACAATCCTTCATCTTCTGGTTGATAAAAGAGGTGGGGTAAGAACAAAAATCAACAGTGGGTGGGTGCCGGTGTGCGAGTGTGGCTCATTTTTATGCACGGAAAATAGTTTCATGATAATCAATGCATGAGAGTGCATATGACTTTGTTTCGTTGTTTATCGAAAGATTTCCATTAACCATTATGTTAGATTGGTCAGATTCAGTCAAGCATTATTATTGTCTTATTAATATTTACTTCCACTTTCAATTGGATAAGGCCGTAGCCAATATCCCATTTCACTTGGATAGGGCTATAGCTGATATCCCACTTGGATAAGGCCATAGCCAATATCCCACTTCACTTGGATAGGGCCGTAGCAGTTACCCCACTTAATTTGGATAAGGCCATAGCCAATATCCCACTTCACTTGGATAGGGTCGTAGCCAGTATCCCACTTAATTTGGATAAGGCCGTAGCCGATATCCCACTTCACTTGGATATGGCCGTAGCCGATATCCCACTTAATTTGGATAAGGCCGTAGCCAATATCCCACTTCACTTGGATAGGACGTAGCCGTTATCCCACTTTAAGTTTTCACTTTACTTTTCACTTTCATTCTTATTTTCACTTCCACTTATCATTTCACTTCACGTTTCATTTCACTTCAATTTTCACTTCACTTCACATTTCACTTCAATTTTCACTTCAAATTTCACTTCACTTCATTTAATTCCACTTTACGTGCACTTAAATTTTCACGTCAAAATTTCTCTTCCAAGTACTATCTTGCTCGTTCAAAAATTTGATAAAATCAGTTAGCAAATCCGGAGTGATATTCATCACACAATATCCGGTATTTATTTCAAAATAAAACTCACGGTCTAGTTATCAGGTGGATAATCTAGCCGGTTTTAATATTCGGTTCGGTGCATTATGTTCAAGCTCACTATTTTTATTAGATAAGTATGAAATACATATCTTAAAATATTTATAAGGTAACCGAGTTAGAAAATCTCAACTTCAAGGTCCTTAGCAAATATTAAAAATAATTGTTTTTTTTACTAAGGAGAACATTCTCTTACTGGGTTCTAAAATTCGATAAGTTTCAATTCCGGACTCGGAGAAGGGTAAAGTAAGTTCCAAAAATTTTCAAATTCCCATAGGGTTATATTTTCCAGAGGCTTGAGACAAATTTTATAAAATTTGCATATTCGCCCTCTAGTTTCCAAAAATTTCAATTTTTGACTTGATATTTTTAAAATTAGGTAAATATTAAACTGGGAAGGATTTTGAGGCGATTCCAATTTTAAAATACTTCTTTGGGTAGTAATAAGTTGTGGTTAAATATTTTTGAAAATTTCAAAAGTTAGGTACCTCATTTTTACAAATTATAATTTTGGGCCAAAAGCGATTTATTTATTGTATTGGAATTATTAGGTGTATTAAATGTTGTAGGTTACAAAAAAAAATGGGATTGATTCCCCCCTATGCATGTTATGGTCGTATGCTTGGTTGGGGAGGGGTTTATTTTATTTGTTTTCTTGTCTTTTTGGGTTAATTAATGTAATATGATTAATGGGTGGGGTTGTTTGTAGGTTACAAAAAAAAAAATTGATTTTCCCACTACAATTGCTATGGCCGACTTTTAAGGGAGAAATTTGTCAAAAAAAAAAAATTTATCCCATAATAATCTAGTTGGGAGATACAAATAATAAAAATAGTAATAGAAGAAAAAATGAGTTATTTCCCCATTTTAAGTGATAAAGTCGAAAATTAGGAAAAGAGAAAAAAATATTTGTTTTCTTTTCTTTTATAAAATTGAGAGAAAATAAAATGTATAAATATCCATAATTAAATATTTAGAAATTTAAAATTAAGGATGTGAAATAACAAATGTGTATTTTCAAAAAAAAAATTGAAAGTTGGTTGGGAATGAATTATAGAATAAGGTGAAATATTTGGGTAAGGATTGAAATGTACTCTTAAATTATCAAGGGTCCAATATTTCTAAAGTCATCTATAATCGATCACGAATTAATACTTGAGGAAGAATAAAACCGGTATGCTCGAAATAGGGAAAAGGTAATCGTCGTTGGAAGAAATAAATAATTGAGTATCATATCTCATCTATAATAGATATTGTGACACTTAGCCAAGATGTTGTCCCTATACATTATCGTAGAATATGTTGAAAAAATCGGGGCCTCACAATCATATGAGCATGCATTTTTATGCACTAGTAGAAAGAATGATGCAATTTTTGTAGAAATATTTTTCACCCACCTCGTTGTAGTTTTCGGGTTGTGGTTTAAAATGAAGACCTTATCAAGAATCCAAGCTCTTGGTTCTAATACTCAAAGTTTAGCCCCTAAATGTCACTATATCCATATTTTGGTGTTAAAATTGAGGTCTCAAGTCCAAGAAAATTCTTTAAAATAAATGAGTTAATTCTTAACTTAGTATCCTCAAGTAGTCTCCAAAATGAATTTTTCTCTTTAAGCTTCTAACCTCAACTTGAACTTGTATAGGTCAGCCCCTAAGCTCCAAAAATTTCAATCTTTGAGTCAAAAATTAATTCCTCAAGTTGTCAAGAGGAAAAATACTAAAATCACAATTTCTCACCTTAAATGTGTGTAGTCTTGAATTTCCTCTTCAAGCTTAGAGTCGAGTTTTTTTTTTTTTTTTTTCGAACGATAGAAATTTTATAAATAACTCAACAAAACTCCAGATACAACCACGTAGCCAATCAAGCTAACTACCAAATTGGCTAAACAACAAGCCAACTGGGGAATTGGTCAACCCAATTCAAATCCAAACTGCTATCACAAACCAAAAAGCTAATCTATTACAAATGATTTTGCTCTTAGGATCATGACACACAAAAACCACCTTATCAAACAAGAAATTCAACAAGTAGATATGTCTTCGGCTATTTTCGCACCAACCCCATCAAATCCCAGATTATGATTGAGTTTGCCCACAATATCCTCATCATCTATATGTATTTTCGGACTTCCATTGTTGATCACAAACGCGTAGCACATCGCTGTCGAATCGCTTAATGCAAAATTCCACTGGATTGTTGATAATATCCCTAGAAGTTGCCCAAGCTTTCACCAAGTTCCCATTTTCTTTCTCAATCCCGCCCCAAGGCATGTTCTGCCGATCTTCAAGTTTAACAAAGACTGAGCATCAAATGAAGATGTCCTCTGCACCCTTTTAGACCTATGAATATAATCAAGCTCCTCCCAATACTTTTTGAGTTGTTGTCCTTCCTTTTGCTTTGTGGCTTGGCTTGGTACTTTTGCCATTCTTGCACACTTTTGTAACAACATCCCTTTCCTTCCATTCATTTTTTGAAAAATCCAAAGATTTCGTGTTTTCCATAACCACCAAAGCATATAAAGAAGATAAAGATCGCCCACAAAAACTCAAGCCCATCTTCCAACTGAAATTCAATTTCCACACAAAAACTTGAACTCAAAATGATCCTCACCTTAATTCTCGTCCACCAAAAGACTAACAAACCACCACTTTTCATTAATCTATTGCAGACCATTTTCACAAACTTCTCTTTTTTTTTTGTTTTCACATAAAAAGACCAAATCGAGGAGATGGAGTCTCCTAGCCTCCTTCAATTGAGAAATTGTAGAGGGTCCTCCCAATCCTCTACAATTCCATACATATACATTCATTGATAACTTTGGGCCCATTTTAGGTCAAGGCCACCTCCACCTTGTCGATTATTCTCCTTTCCATTGAACTCCTCACTCTTGATTCTCTTAGAGTGTCCAATATTCTGTTCATCCTCATATTCTATCAATTCAAAACTCCTTTTAATTCCACAATTCCCATCGACTTCATAATCACTTATCTCCATAGGCTTTGGGTGATCTTTTTCCACGCAATTTTTGATAACTTTCTTGGCTGTGATTTTTCCATTCTATTGAGATTTTGGATTTCTTTGCGGGCTTCTAGCTCACGGTATTAGGCCCAGGTACTGCATTCGATCCCCCTCATCCAAAGTCATCTCATTTTCCTTGTTGTTTCCCATCTTCCGATTATGCTCTGACTTAGAGCTTCCCGCCTCTCTATCTTTATCCTCCCTTACGATCAAGCTCCTAGTATCCTCCCGAGATAAAGTAGGCAATGAATCAACTTTGTTAAATTGCATTTCCTCATTCGACTTCCAAACCGTCCCATAGGAAATTCATTCACTTTTTGGACTTCTTGACCCTCTCCTTCCTGAAGGTTAATGTCCTTTTTCTCCGAAGGCTTAGTTTTTTCTCGGAGATGCTTTGCATTTCTATTATTCCTTTGTCCATTCCTAAAAGCCCAAATTCCATCGCTCTCATCCATTCTCCAAATTGGCCATCTCTCAAATTGTTAGCCCCAATCTCATCTTTCCTTTTCTCGGCAACCCTTTCGTATGCCCAATCATCCCGCAATAAAAACAAAAAGATTGAAGATTTTCGTACTTGAAACTGACCCAATGACACACCCCATCGAGCACCAAATTAGTACCTCTCATAAGAGCTTTGTCCAATTCAATTTCCACCAAAATCTTGATGTGTCTTCCCATACTACTCCCTGTGTTCGGGATTAAAATGTCCTTCAATTTATCTGAATTTTTCCCGATCTTCCTACCAGTCTCTATACTCATCCAAATGACAAGGAATATCCCACAACTCGAACCCAAAGTTCAACTGATTTAAAGCATTCAAGATTTTCTAGAACATTTTCCGACCATTCGCGAAGAATTAAGTATTGACTATCAAAGCTCCAAGTCTTACCGTCTCTCACTTTAACTTGATCTTCTCGGGAGGTAAAGAAAAATTGAAAGAGATTTGACCCAATTTCACGAACTCGTGAATGGCTCTTTTGTTTGCCAAATATTAGCGATTTGTATATTTAAGCCCAAAGAAAGTTGCACTTTTAATCCCAAAAATTTTTCCCACCAAGCTCCTTTCACATTCAAATTGCTTTTGGCAATGTCAATGGCCTCCAACTCAATATCGCTTTCTCCTCGAAGATAACGAAAATAATTTTAACCTCACAGCTAACTCCGAATCCATCCTGGTAAGGATACTACCACCGTTCGATTGCCCCTCAATGCACCAGATTTCGACACCTTGAAGATTCCATCCTAAAGATTAACAGACGAACAGGAAGAAGAAACGGCGCACAGACAAACAAAACCAAAAAGACAGAGAGCAAAAAACTAGGGTTCCCTCATAGAGAGAGAAAATTTACACTCCTAACCAAGGAGACTTGTTTTAGCTTAGAGTCAAGTTTAGGTCTTCCTTAATTCTTCAAAATAAAATAGTCTTCTAGGAGTACCTCAACAATAAGGATTTATCATGTTAAGAATTGGATGTGGATGTTTGAAGTTTCAAAAAAATAAAAATATAGATGGGAGAAGAAAAATTTCTCACTTTTGGCTTGGAATTTTCGGCCCTTTAGAGAGAATTGAGAGCAAATTTTATGTGTTTTTGTTCTAAGTATAAAATAAGGGAGTGTTGGGAGAGTTGGGTAAGTAATGTGGAAAGATGAAAAAAATGGTTTGATTTCCTTACTATAGAGGCCGAAAATTATTGCTTGGGGGTTATTATTTTTTTAATTTTTTTTTTGTTTGATGTGTAATAATTGGACTAAATGTGTGTTGGGAGGTTTGTGGTGTGATAAGGTAAAAGATTAGATTTGATTCCTCCCCTAAACACTATGGCCGAAAGGTATATGGGTAGGGGGTTACCTTTTGTTTTTTTTTTGTTTAATTATGATAATAGGTTTTTCTTAGGTGGGATTTTTAATTGTTGTATGACAAAAAGAAAGGTGGAGATTCCTCTCTAAAATGGCTATGGCCGATTTTAAGGGAGTAGGGTGATATTTTGACTTTTTTTTAAAAAAAAATTGTTGTAAAGTTGTTGGGAGAAAGAAAAAAAAAAGATTGATTCCCCCTACATATTAGCCATGGCCGAAAATAAAGGGAAGGTAGGGGAAATTTTTTTTGTTTTCTTTTCTTTTATAAATTTGAGAGCAAAAAATGTATAAGTATTCATAGATAGGAGTTTAAAATAAAGATGTGAAATAACAAAATGGGTATTTTTCTCAAAATAAATTGGAAGTTGGTTGGGAATGTATTATAGAATAAGGAGAAATATTTGGATAAGGATTGAAATGTACTCCTAAATTATCGAGGGTCTAATATTGCTAAAGTCATAGTTAATTGATCAAGTATTAATACTTGAGAATGAATTAAAATTGGTACGCTTAAAATAAGGAAGGTGTAATTGACGTTGGAAGGAATAAATAAAAGCCGCGTCATGTTTCTTTAATAATAGGTTTGTGACACTTAGCCAAATAATTCATCACTATACAACATCGTATCTTATGTTGATAAACGTCGGGGCCTCACATTCTCCCCTCCTTAAAAGAATTTGGTCTCCAAATTCCTCTTAAAATAGTTCTGGGTATTGTCTTCGCATATCGTCTTCCATTTACCATGTGGCATATTCATCTCGATCATGCGCTTGCCACACTACCTTGACCATTGGGATCTCTCTTCTTCTTAATTAGCATACTTGTCTATCGATGATCCGTATCGGTTTCTCTGTGTAGGACAAAGTCTCTATTATGGGTGGAATTTCCTCTGTGATAATGTGCTCCTGGTCGGGCTGGTATTTCCTTAATCTGGAAACGTAGAACATGTCATGCATACCAGCTATAGGAGGCAGAAGTTCTAATTGATAACCTAGCTTCCCGACTCTCTTAAGTATTTTATATGGCCCAATGAATCTCGGGCTCAACTTTCTGCCCTTCTTAGGGTGTATTAATCCCTTTCGTGGTGAAAGTCTGAGGAATACTTCGTCTCCCACCTCGAATTATAAATCCTTTCTTCTCTTATCAGCATAGTTCTTCTGTCGGCTCTGTGCGGTACAAATCCTCTCATTGATCATCCTGACCTTTTCCATAACTTCCTCGACTAAGTCGACTTTCGGAATCTTTGGTGACTTTCGCTGATCTTTCGGAGTTCACTGATAATCAATTCCTAATGTAGTGGGGATCTGCACTTTCATCTGTATAGTGCTTCGTATGGCACCATCCCAATTGTGGCCTGATGGCTGTTGTTGTAAGAAAATTCAGCCAATGGTAAATCAGAGTCCCAACTTCCTTGGAAATCTAGGGTAGAAGCTCGTAACATGTCTTCGAGAGTTTGGATCGTCCGTTCGGATTGCCCACGATCTGTGGGTGCACTGCTTTACTGAAACGCAACGATGTTCCTAGTTCCTCATGTAAGCATTTCTGAAATCTCGAGACAAATCGTGGGTCTCTGTCTGAAATAATATCAACTGGTACTCAGTGTAATCGCAAGATCTCTCAGATATACACCCGTGCTAGTTTCTGTAAATTGTCCGTCTTTTTGATTGGTAAGAAATGGGCTGACTTGATGAGTCTATCCACTATAACCCATATGGTATTGTGTTCTCATTTGGTTCTAGGCAAATTCGGTACAAAATCCATAGTGATATATTCCCATTTCCATTCGAAAATTTGTAACGGTTGCAGTAACCCTGACGGCCGTTGGTGTTCAGCTTTGACTCGTTGGCACCAGACATCTTGCCACATTCTCGGCTACTTGATTCTTCCTGTTTACCCACCAAAAGTGTTGCTTCAAATCCTCGTACATCTTATTACAGTCGGGGTGTGTGGTGTACTTCGAACGATGTGCTTCGCTTAAGATCTTATTTCTCAATTCTTCATTATTTGGCACGCACACCTGGTTCTTAACCTCAAGATTTTGTCTTCTGCTATGGAGAATTCCGGACGATTTCCCGTTAAAACTTTTTCCATAAGCTCTCTGATTTTGGGTTTCCTTCATGTGCTGCTTTACTCTCGCTCAGCAACTTAGGTCTCACTGGGATATTAGCGCAAACTTTTTGAGTGTATGTTCTCATGGGATCCCATATACTCAACTCTTTTAAGGATTTTCATTCCCTAATCATCAGTCTAGTGATTCTAGCCTTTCTACTTAAGGCATCCGCCATTAAATTTGCCCTCCCAGGGTGGCACTGGATATCAAAGTGATAGTCTTTGATTAACTCCATCAACCTTCTCTATCTCAAATTGAGATCCTTCTGGGAGAACAAATATATCACTCTTATGATCTGTGAAAATGGTGAACATTGGTTTGTAAAAGTAGTGTCGTCACTCTTCAACGCGAACACTATTGCTGCCAATTTCAGATCGTGCGTCGGGTAGTGGCCTCGTACAATTTGAGCTTCAATGATGCATAAACAATTAATTTCCCTCTTGCATAAGTACTGCTCTCAACCCTTATCTCGCAACACTATAAACAACAAACCCTTTCTGTTCCGCTCGGGAGGGCCAAGGCGGAAGCAGTCGTGAGTTGTTTCTTTAGCTCCTGAAAACTAGTCTCACACTTGTCATTCCATTCAAACTTAACTTGCTTCTGAGTCAATCGTTTGGGAGTGGTCCATCAATTTCAGAGAAATCATTGATAAATCTTTGGTGATATCCTGCCAATTCCAAACTTCTGATCTTGGTCACTATTTTTGGTCATTCCCACTCAACAATGGTTTGCACCTTTGACGGGTCTTCTGTGATCCCATCATCAGAAATGTGACTTTTTTAAGCTATAATTTGCATTTGTTGTACTTGGCATATAACTTGTGTTCTCGTAGTGCTTCCAATCACGATTCTCAAATGATGCTCGTGATCCTCCCTCGACTTGGAGTACACGAGTATGTCATTGTTGAAAGTCACTACGAACTAATCCCAGTAAGGTCGAAAGATTTGGTGCATCAGGTCCACGAATGTTGTGGGGCATTTGTCAATCTGAATGGCATCATTACCAACTCGGAGTGACCATACCTAGCTTGAAAGGCTGTCTTAGGTATGCGTTCTCTTTTAATCTTGATAATATCCTTGTTGTAGATCAAATTTTGAGTATACCATGGCCCCCTGGAGTTGGTCGAATAGTTCATCGATCATCGGAAGAGCATACTTATTTTTGATGGCCACGTTGTTAAGACCACGATAGTCTATGTACAGTCTCAGTGTCCCATCCTTATAATTAATCCATACTTAATGACTGAAATTAAGTCATAGTCGATCAAATTAACTAACAATTAATTCAAATATCGGACGAGTATCTAAATCACAATGATAGTCTGAATAGTCTCATAAAGTCATTATCCGATCTTAGTGAACAATAGCCATCATAACTTAGAGAATACTTAGTGGTAACATCTAGTCGAGATCCTATAATAGTCACATCCTTAACATATCTTATCTGTGATACCTAAACCACAAGTCAAATTTCCTTACTTAAGCTCGTACAAGTATTTGGGAATGGTTAACACAAGGGTACTATCATCGATAATTATACTTAGTGAGTCCCCTACTATCATTTTCCCAAAGTACTATCATTAAGTATCTAGATCCCATAATATATCACATCCAAATCATATATTATCAATAGATACTTTATATCCTTCAAGTCTTATCATATCGGCATTATAATCATCAAATCATGGATTTTCTAAATTACCTAATGTCCAAACTGAGGAATATCCGGATATTTTAACACTATGACAACCCAAACGAGCTCAAATACTCATCCAAGATTCAACTTAGGTCATCTAGTAGTGGTACCCAATCCAAGGCAGATGAACCTATTCTGGGTCAGCTCGGTGTAAGTTTCCATCTTACAAACCGAGCTCTGATACCATAACTATCACGCCCAAAATGGAAGTGAGAGTACGGTTGCAGTGAAATCTAAAATAAATAAAATACAACATAATAATTGTTCATCAGGGTACTACGCCCTGCTATTACAACGAATAAGTCCAAGGTCTAAATCATCACAAATAAAATCTATTGTCTTAATAAAATCCATAATACAATACAAAACTAGGATACGTCTTGGGATCTGTTGTCACCAGCGTCCTGATACAGTCCTTCATCTTCTGGTTGATAAAAGAGGTGGGGTGAGAACAAAAATTCTCAGTGGGTGGGTGCTGGTGTGCGAGTGTGGCTCGTTTTTATGCACACGGAAAATAGTTTCATAGAAATCAATGCATGAGAGTGCATATGACTTTGTCTCATTGTTTATATAAAGATTTTCATTAACCATTATGTTAGATTGGTCAGAATCAGTCAAGCATTATTATTGTCTTATTAAATTTATTTCCACTTTCAATTGGATAAGGCCGTAGCCAATATCTCACTTCACTTGGATAGGGCCGTAGCAGATATCCCACTTGGATAAGGTCGTAGCCAATACCCCACTTCACTTGGATAAGGCCGTAGCCGGTATCTCACGTAATTTGGATAAGGCCGTAGCCAATTTTCCACTTCACTTGGATAGGGCCGTAGCCGGTATCCCACTTAATTTGGATAAGGCCGTAGCCAATATCCCACTTCACTTGGATAGGACCGTAGCCAATATCCCACTTAATTTGGATAAGGCCATAGCCAATATCCCACTTCGCTTGGATAGGGTCGTAGCCGTTATCCCACTTTAAAGTTTCACTTTATTTTTCACTTTAAATTTCACTTCACTTCACACTTCACTTCAAATTTCACTTCACTTCGCATTTCACTTCGCATTTCACTTCACTTCAAATTTCACTTCAAATTTCACTTCACTTCACTTCACATTTCACTTCAATTTTCACTTCACTTCACATTTAATTCCATTTTACGTTTCTCTTAAATCTTCACTTCAAGATTTATCTTCCAAGTGCTATCTTGCTCGTTCTAAAAATTTGATAAAATCAGTTAGCAAGTCCGGAATGATCTTGGTCACACGATATCCGGTATTTATTTCAAAATAAAAACCCGCTGTCTAGTTATTGGGCAGATAATCTAGCCGGTTTTAATATTTGATTCGGTGCATTATGTTCAAGCTCGATATTTTTGTTAATATGTATGAAACATCTCTTAAAATTTTTATAAGGTAACCAAATTAAAAAATCTCAATTTCATGGTGCTTAGCAATTTTTTAAAAATAAAAAGAATCGTTTTTACTAAGGAGAATATTTCCTTACTGGGTTCTAAAATTCGATAAGTTTCAATTCCGGACTCAAAAAGGGGTAAGGCCAGTTTCAAAAATTTCTAAATTTCCAGAGGGATATATTTCCAGAGATTCAAGACAGATTTTATAAAATTTGCAGATTCGCCCGCTAGTTTCCAAAAATTATGGTTTTTGACTTGATATTTTAAAATTAGATAACTCTTAAACCGGGAAGGATTTTGAGGCGATTCCAATTTTTAAATACTTATTAGATAGTAATAAGTTGTGATTAAAATAGTTTTGAAAAATTCGAAAGTTAGGTACCTCATTTTTTAAAATTATAATTTTGGCCCAAAAGCAATTTTTGTCGTTAAAGGCTCGTTTCAAGTCGGATGGCTATGAAATTTGAATTAAAGGTTCAAAATACCATAATAAATAAGTCAGAAGATTTTTGAGGCACCTTGACTGCCCAAGTTTTGAAAATTTCAGTTTTGGTCTTTAAAGTTTTACAATTTTACATTTTGATATCAAACTTAGTCCTTATTGTGTTTTCTTGCCCGGAAGGGGTCCCAATCTTTCAAGTCACTTCATATATTGAATTTACAGAGTCTTGGGTCCAATACTTTGAATTTTCAGAGGTGGCCTTTACAGTTTTTCATATTTTCACTTTTGGCTCCATATTTCATAATAATTGCGAAAATAACTCAAGCTTCGATTTTCTTTGTACAAGTTACAAGTCCAGAATTCCAATAATATATAAAAACTCATATTAAATATTTCTAAAACATATTTGAACATTCATAGCATTATAAATCATAAAAACATAATGATGAGCATTTTTTATCAATAATTTATGCAAGAAAGAATATCATACTTATCTTTTTATTTTCTCAAAATTTCATTAAAACATAAATCTCATAAAGAGTTGGTAAAAATTCATAAAATATCATATTATCATATGAGCACTAGTAGAAAGAATAATGCAATTTTTATCGAAATATTTTTCACCCACCTCGTAGTAGTTTTCGGGTTGTGGTTTAAAATGAAGACCTTCTCAAGAATCCAAGCTCTTGGTTCTAATACTCAAAGTTTAGCCCCTAAATGTCACCATATCCATATATTGGTGTTAAAATTGAGGTCTCAAGTCCAAAAAAAATTCTTTAAAATAAATGAGTTAATTCTTACCTTAATATCCTCAAGTAGTCTTCAAAATGAATTTTTCTCATTAAGTTTCTAACCTCAACTTGAACTTGTATAGGTGAGCCCCTAAGCTCCAAAAATTCCAATCCTTGAGTCAAAAATTAATTCCTCAAATTGTCAAGAGGAAAAATACTAAAATCACAATTTCTCACCTTAAATGTGTGTAGTCTTGAATTTCCTCGTCAAGCTTGGAGTCAAGTCTAGGTCTTCCTTAATTTTTCAAAAACAAATAGTATTTTAGGAGTACCTCAAAAAGAAGGATTCATCATGTTAGGAATTGTAGGTGGATGTTTGAAGTTTCAAGAAGATAAAAATATAGATGGGAGAAGAAAAATTTCTCTCATTTGGCTTGGAATTTTCGGTCCTTTAGAGAGAATTGAGAGCAAATTTTGTGTGTTTTTGTTCTAAGTATAAAATAAGGGAGTGTTGGGAGAGTTGGGTAAGTAATGTGGAAAGATGAAAAAAATGGTTTGATTTCCTTACTATAGTGGCCAAAAATTATTGCTTTGGGGTTATTATTATTTATTTTTTGTTTGATGTGTAATAATTGGACTAAATGTGTAATAATTGGACTAAATGTGTGTTGGGAGGTTTTTTGTGTGATAAGGTAAAAGATTAGATTTGATTCCTCCCCTAAAATACTATAGCCGAAAGGTATATGGGTAAGGGGTTACCTTCTGTTTTTTTTGTTTTTTTGTTTAATTATGATAATAGGTTTTTCTTTGGTGGGATTTTTGAATTGTTGTAGGACAAAAAGAAAGGTGGAGATTCCTCTATAAAATGGCTATGGCCGATTTTAAGGGAGTAGGGTGTTATTTTGATTTTTTTTTTAATATTGTTGTAAAGTTGTTGGGAGAAAGAAAAAATATGAGCGATTCCCCCTACATATAATTAGCCATGGCCGAAAATAAAGGAAAGGTAGGGGAAATTTTTTTTGTTTTCTTTTCTTTTATAAATTTGAGTGAAAAAAATGTATATGTATTCATATATAAATATATAGGAGTTTAAAATAAGAATGTGAAATAACAAAATGGGTATTTTTCTCAAAATAAATTGGAAGTTGGTTGGGAATGTATTATAGAATAAGGAGAAATATTTAGATAATGATTGAAATGTACTCCTAAATTATCGAGGGTCCAATATTTCTAAAGTCGTAGTTAATTGATAAATTATTAATACTTGAGAATGAATTAAAATTGGTACGCTTAAAAATAAGGAATGTGTAATTGACGTTGGAAGGAATAAATAAAAGTTGCTTCACGTTTCTTTAATAATAGGTTTGTGACACTTAGCCAAATAATTCATCAGTATACACCATCGTATCTTATGTTGATAAAAGTTGGTGCCTCACATAGATGATGGGGAATATTTCATATTCACTCATTTTACTCATGGAATTTGAGAATCCTTTGTGTGTGAGACACTAGCTCCCACTGACTTAGTGTCGCTCCCACCATCCCAACGATTATTAGATGAGTATAAAATACAATATCCTTGCTAGAGAAACGAGCGCCTCCTAAGGATCTTGCAACTCCCATAGTTTTAAGATCCCTTTAGACTTCACATATGCTCAAGAAATCCCTTTGAGGGGTAAACTAAATCGTGCGACTTGATTCTCCACGTGAGAACACATATTCTCGAACTTACATGGGCAGACCCACTAATTTGGGCTTGTTATCAAACTAAAGCTCATATAAGGCTGAAGAATCATTTGGAGACACATTTTTTTAAGATGTAGGCAGCAACAAGATACACAAATCAATTTGCACCATCATAAATCTAATCATTTTGAAGTGGTTATCCCTTCTTCGCAAGCTTATATAGTTGCAAAGTGTTTAGAATCATCGTTCAACTTGCAACTTTATTTCCTTTAACTATGTGTCCAAACTAATTAGACACGCTATTCCCGCTCTCCATTAGCACATCTCTATCTGCTAAGAATTTCTCAAAATGATTTGGCGCTTCTAACTGATGAGAGTGGGGTACTTATAGCGTAAATAGCAATAAAGGAAATATAATGCATTAATTTGTGCCTCACACCCATAAGTCTGCACTCAATTTAGTGGACTTAGCTTTAAAGGAAAAGTAGTCACATTTCATTCTTCCAGCAAACTTATCTCGCTGGAAAATATTTATGCAGAGGGAGATTGACCTTAGCGAGTTAGACAATAAAGCCTCCTCGAGCTAATACAGTCGTCCTCCTAACCTCACGTGTCACGATATCATTAGAAGATCTAAAATAAATACTATCTAAAGCCAAGCATCACAAAGAAAAGATAGACATGTCTTCTCACTCAATAAATATATTATAAGTGCATTTATCTGAGTAAGACTACATCGACACATCAAGTTGCTCACACCAACTGTGACCTTGAGGTGACTCTTGTTAGCCTCCTCATGTGCGCCCTATAGCTGCACAAGCCGATAATAGTCATATACATTTGCTCAATCTCAAAACCACATGCTAAGTCAACCAATATCTTCAATCCACCCATGGAGAGATTTGGAAATATTAACGAAAAAATAATAGAGCAGTTAAATAGTCAAACTTCATCTCAGTACAATTACGAGCGAAATTACCAATCTCATAAGTGCACTTAATATTTGTTGATACTTAATTGCCTCATTCAATAAGGTAATACGACTTCTTGTTACTTTATGGATCAATTTATAGTTCTAATTTTAGCTTTTGCTCTCGTCAAGCTACATTATGTTTGTTCCAACATTCACCCGAGTTGGTTTATGTCAGTCAGCACAAGCGACAAGTGCACTCTCTTGTGTATTTCTTAACTTTTTATAATCAACCTCTAGATAGGCGATTTTCATTAATAATAACACAAGTTAATAATATCTTTAATTCAACTCAAATAGCGAATTTTGGATAACTAGAGTATTTACTTGGGAGTAAGCTCATATTCCAAAAATAGAGCTTAAACTCTTTTATTAAATTTTCAGCTTAAACAAATTAAAACGCAAAATTAATTCTTGATCCATAAGTATATCATCGGCATCGCAACTGCGATTATTTTGGGCAATTAAGTTCTTATATTTGCAGCTTAAATAAATAAAACGTAAATACTTTCTTTAATCCACAAAATATTGTCCGCATCTAAGTCACGATAATACTGGATACTTTGTCTTTTTTCATGCTAAATTGGCTAAACTAAAGTTGGTGAGTTTGGTCTAAACACATCTCAATAAATTGCGCAAATAATTAGGTACTGATCTAAAAATTTTATTCTGGATCCAAAATAATATTTATTATTTTCTACAATTCAATGAGATCGAAAATTTGCCACCAAGGCTAGTAATCATCTCCCACCGAATTGAAGATCACAATAAAAATTACTGATCCATGAATAATTTTATCGATGTCCATAAATAAATCATGCATGCAACCATGCGATATAAGTACTTACAAAATATATATATATATATAGCCCCCATGAGCGACATTGACATATGATGCATCATTTGGATATAATTTAGACCTATGGTGGTAAAACAAAAAATATCCTCGTAAAATTGATGTTACATAGCTTCCAAAAATCGGCTCAGTAAATACATGCCTCGACAAATAAAAAATTTACATATTTTCAAGGCCTACTACATCAATCTAGAAAAAGTAAAAGAAATAAATGAGGATATCGAATTGCCACCATTGTCAAAAATAAACTCCCACAAATAATATTAATATAAAACAGAAAACCAGATTCGAATTTTTAAATAAAAATCAAATCCCACATATATCATTAAACTCAAGCACATCAAATAGGCGAGATCGAGCCCTATTGGCTCTGATACCACTATTAGAAAATATGGGTCGATATATAAATCACAAATCACATATTTGCACATATAAGATGGATCGAGTATACCTATCTGCAGCGGAACTATCGATCCATGTAGCTAGGATTGAGCCGATCTATAAGCCTCCTTTTGATCCATGATTAAACTATCTACAAGCCTTATCTTGATTGAACTCTGAATAACGAACGAATCCCGTGGGTTGGTTAAACCACGAACAAGATCACGAACCGTCTTTCTTGTTGGTGTAAATAATTACTATAATTATTTACTTGGATGTGCACACCTTAAACCCTTTGAGAACTTTGGTGATGCTCCAAGAAGAAAACCATAGAGAAAAATTTTAAGAGAGAGATTATTCTTTTTCTATGTAGGGGACGATCTAATTGATTGGAGTGATATTGTAGAGAGATATCTAAATATATATCTCAATCTCATATCCCATATAGAGTTCTGATGGGAGAGGTTTCTAGATAAACCTCATCTAAATAGGACTCCATATTATCTCAAATATGGATGCAACCTAATTGCACCCAATAAATCCATTAAATCTTGAGGTTCTCAACTTGAATTTTAGTTGATTTTACGAAAATCTAGTATCCCCAAACATTCAATGAATTCCGTGGATTTCTTTTATAAATGGATTTGGGTAGATTTTGGTGGATATAAGCAATAGTTACGAAGGATGAACTACTATCTTCCCCTCTCGGAATTCAAATTCTATTTTTTCAATAATAATAATAATAACATTGGTAGTAGTTATAATGATAATAATAATAATAACAACGACAATAATAATAATGATAATAATAATAATAAATATTGTTTATGGTAAAGAAGAAAAATTAAAATAACATCTTTTTATCTCTTGTACCTGCCATCCATATCGTTTTCTAATCTCAACATTTCAACGTATGTTCTACCTATTCACTGTAGAGTTGATTTGTCACCTTGTTTTGATTGCTAACATTTTTACAGACAAATTAATAGGAAAAGTTACTATTAGAATAATACTTTGTTGGGAATCATTAGTTGATAAATTTTCACTAATTCATTTGATATACACATTATTTTTGTGTTAAAAAATATGAATTAAGATTATCTGGTAAGATTTTGATCATCAATATTGTTGTTGGTGGTTGAATAATTATTTTAACAATAGCCGTTTATGAAATATTTCATATTATGACAATTTCAAATTATATTTTTACAATGTTTATGAAACTATTTGTTTTTGTTAATGATTTTCCTTGAATATTTACATTTCTTTTTATTTTTTTATGATGCTACTAACTTCATGAAAATTCATTCATTATATTGTATAACATCCAACAAATTCCACTAAAATATATCAAAATCTACAAAATTCATAGTATAGAATTCCATTAGAATCTGATCGAATCCATAATGCAATCATTGGAATTGTTTAAATATCTATGAATTTCATTAATTAAAAAATATTTTCAAATTTTATGTTTTTTTTTTTTTTTTTTTTTTCCAGCATCAAAGTCAATATGCTCTTTACTGATTGCCAACTATAATATCATTTAGTCCTAACAAACATTGCTTTCTATTTCCTCGAATTGAAATACCACGGAAAAAGTAGAACATGAGAATCAACACCAAACCCATTATCAGAATGGGTCGAATTTATACACATTAATCCGAATATTCAAGAAATCCAGACATTAATCATTCACACAATAATTGAAATAAGGAGTAACCTCAACTTATATAGAATACATAGGTACCAAATAAAAATTTCAACCGCGAGCCTTGAGTTCTGCAAGGCGCCTGGTGAGATCGTCCTCATCTACCTTCTCGGTGTTTTTCACCGACACCGCATGAGCCGCAGGCTGGGGTAGGCCGACAGACACCTCGAGCCCGTAATCATCCGCCACTTGCTGCATGAGGCTGTTGACCTCGCCTTCAGGAGTGGAGAGAGAGTGCTACCAGCCATGGAACTCTCCATAAACTCAGCCTGCACCTCCATGTTCACGAATTGCCTCTCGAAACTGTCCATCGTCTCCGACATCTTCTGCAGGTTTCCGGTGGCGAGAGACGATTCCAGAGATTTGACGATGTTCCCCATGGACTTGCTGATCGCGGTCATCTTCGCCTGCGTGTCGAGGCGCGCGACGACGGCGTCGAGCCGGGAAGAGAGGCGGAGGTAGTTCATCTGCTCGTTGCGCTTGCGGATGGAGTTCTCGGCGTAGATCCGCGCTCCGTCCATGTTACCTTTCTCGATCGCTTTCTTCACCTTCAATTTCTCGGTCTTCTCCTCCTTCTCGCACTTCCGCGCCTGCCGCTGGAGGCTTTTTGAGGTGAATTTCAGATCCATGATCTGCTGCATCAGCTTCTCGGTGTTTCCCATGGCGATTTCTGAGAGAGAATTTGAATTTTCCGATCAATTTGTGTGAAGATGGACTTTTATTTTGGGTTCAAATTTTATGTTGGGGACACCCACCTAAATTTATGATTAATTTGAGAATATATTAATGTGGGTAATTTCAATTCTAATTATTTTTTAGGATATAATTTCTAACGCCCCATTTTTTCTAACTTCAATATGAATATATAATAAAACCATGATCCATGAAAATTGACTTAATAAAATAAAATATTAAATAAAAATTCTCATAATTTCATAGATAATTGTCAGATATCTAGGTACGACGACATTAAAAAATTTAAATAAACTAGTTTGACTCGTCAAATAAAATATTTGACTCTAAAAATATGAAAAATAATAAAATAATTTCTGGCATCCACATCCACCGCCTCATGCCTTCACCAAGCTCCTTAACCTGAAAAATATTTTTAAACATGTGATGAGCTTTCAACTTGCTCAGTGGGAATTAAAATTCATCTAAGATAAATATGCATGTAAATTATCAATGCATCAATCACACACATGTAATATTATGTTCTGGAGTACCATAAGGTACGTAGCCCGAAGACGATTCCGTTTCTATTTCTGGAAGCTCGTAGGCCATTCTGATTCTAGTAGCCCGAATGCCATTCTGTTTCTGGGACATGCATCATCCTTGATCGTGAAAATCTTTTCACTATACCGTAAGTGTGTAGTTAGCAGATAGTAGCAAGCAATGTCGTATTCCTCAAGGATTGAATACGAAACAGATAAAGTACAGTAAATATCGTATCTCAATTTTATTGAAGCAGACAAAAATAAAGAATTGTTTATCTAAACTAAACCTAAGTTATCAAATAAAATATCTAAAGATTGTTAAAGATCCCAGAACTTCACAAGATTTCAACAAATACGAAAGCAACCGTAGGAACATAATATCAACATGCTTCATCAATATTAATTTTAATTAATGTTTCATCAAAACCAGTTTCTGTGTATCTATGGGTTCAAGTCCTAAAATAGTTTATTTCCCCTCCAGAGTAGCACATAAACAGTTGATTAATAAGAATTGAATGTATCCCTACTCAACAATTAATAACTCCCAAAAGATCTTAGAATTGAAGTAAACCCCCACACACAGAATTAAGAAGAAACAATCAAATCAGAATTAACATGAATACACACTTTTAATCATGCCCTATGATCAAGAAGTTTAGCCGAACATATTTGAAAACAAATTCATAGACAAACTTGAAATCAAATAGTTTGACATCGAATTAAGTTTAGAACAAAAGATCTAAACTATGATGATAGAACCCTTCTTGAAAGGATGGATCCTTCTTCAAAGTCTTGAACTCTTGGGCCTTCGTAAATACGAAAGGTCATGTGTCGTTCTTCGTTGTATTGTATATCTTGCCCTAGAAGTGTGTAAAATTTCGTATCTAGAGGTGTAAAATCGTGTGTCTTCAGCTTAGGGCTTGGTTTTCCTTTAATAGATGCTTTAAGAGATTTCTGGTAGAGTCCCAATGAAATTAGGAAACAAAATCTACCGACTAACAAAATACATGACCGTGTATTAATACACGGTCTGGCCGTGTAAGTTGTTTCGGTGTCTGTTTTTTTCTCTGAAGCAAAATACACGACCGTGTATAGAGATGGCAACGGGGCGGGTCTGGGACGGATTTGGCTAAAATCGGGACCCATCCCGCCAAGGGAATTCTTGACCTACCCAGCCCCGCCACAAAACCCACCCCACCCCACCGTGGACCCGTAACCCGGCGGGTCCAACCTGCTGAACCCGCTAAAAAAATTAATAACCTTCAGTATTCCATGTTTGAGTCTGTCTGCATGTGTACCCTTGGGCTAGTAAGAAAATAAACCAAACATATGAAATACTACATGACTTTACTTCAATAAAGTTCAAGTTATCTTTTATGTAATTACTGTTTCATTCACTGAAACCTATTGGATTATTAAGACACGTATACCATGTGGAATCCTAAAAGAAATGCCAATAATGGTGTTGATATTTGATTATATCAGTAAAAAATGTGAGTAGTCTTTTAGATGTCTTTGTTGCCACATGTTTGCTTGAGGAATCACATTTCTTTTCTTTTCTCTTTATTTTTATTTTTTTTAGTTTGGGATGAACTTTACACTAGATAATACATGATCAAGTGTCCTCTCATGTGCTCATAGGAAGCCTACATGTAGATAAAAAGTAGATCAGATGTTCTATGAATGATCATGTAATAATGTTGATTGTCTAATGCAAGGGAAGAAAATCTGCTAATGTATATACTAGTTTACTGTCATGTAAAATAAGTAATAATTATTTTATATTAGTAAACATATAACATGAGGGGCGGGTCCGGGGTGGGTCCAACCAAACCCATTATCCGTCCCGGACCTGGTGGGTTTTGGTCAAACGGGTTTGTAACCCGTCCCTGGACCCGTTTGTCTGGGTCTAGACCCACCCCAAATGGGGTCGGTTTAATGCGAGGCGGGTTTCAACCCACCCCATTGTCATCCCAAACCGTGTACTAATACACGGTTGGGTCGTGTATTCTGTCTCTGAAATTCTTCCTCAAACAAGTTGCACTAATGTGTTAAATCACACGGGTGCAAAATACACGACCGTGTAATAATACTGGACCATGTAATAATACACGGGTGGATCATGTTTTTTTGTTCCTTGTCATTTTCTTTGCGTATTTGATCGTCTCTTCGCATTCGGCAATCTTGTCTGGTCCGTCCTACTGATATCTTTGCAAATTAAGCTCCGTTTTCTGTTAAAATCACAAGAATACACAGTATCACGCCTAACAGAATAAGCCAACTAAAACACACTATATATACATACAAATGTATCAAATATGTACCAAAATAAGCCCCTAAATGTACGTATATTTTACACGTATCAAATCCCCCCGAACTTAAACCATTGCTTGTCCTCGAGCAAACTAAGAAATAACCGCATGCAATGGGGTAGATAGAACAACACAAGAACACTACAAACACTAATTTCCTATTCGTCATTGGCATCAAAAAAGAAGATAAGCAAAAAATTACAAAAAAAGCCGCTTAAAATCATCGCCGCCATCAATTAATCTGCTCTCAATCACATTCTTGACCTTATAAACCAAAGATTCCCCATCCATACTATACTTCTCTTCAAATCATCAATCAGATCAATAGACTCTCCACGATCCAGTTCCTCAACGTCATTTCCATCTTTCTTATGCACTAAAAAAAATATCATATATGTCATCTGATGTGACAACAAAACTCATATCCTCAAATTTCAATATCCGACTGGTACCGTTGAAATTCTTCACCAAACTTTAACAATGCCCGTAGGGAATGATGGTTCAATTGAAAGTCTCAATAAACCTCCAAATCTTATACTTTCTACGCTAGTGTTTTGTTTATAAGTCTTGAGGTTTACATTGACTAATGAAATCTCTGAACAACAACAAAATAAAAAGTACTTCTCAAAAATAACCTAACAAAAATGTAATACTTTAAAGTGAAAATTGGTACTTTTCATATAAAAAGTGATATTTTTCACATAAAAAGTGATACTTATATATGAAGTACTTCTAAAAATCAACTAAACAAAAAGTAATAATATTCACATGAAAAGTGATACTTTTAACACGAAAAGTGATACTTTTAACATAAAAAAATGATACTTCTATATGAAAGTACTTCTCAGAAATAAATTAACAAAAAATTAATAGTCTTAATATGAAAAGTGATACTTTTAACATACAAAGTGATACTTTTATATTTCTCATAAATTTGTTACCTTGTTTTTTTGCTTTTTTCCATCTTGTTCCTCCACATTAGATTTGTTTTTTATCTTCACTGCAATAAAAATACAATCAACAATCAGGAGAGAAACAAAATACAAATAAATATAATCATACATAAACACTAACTATTTTACATGGGTTACATGCCTTTATCTTTTCTTTTTCAGGCTTCTGCGATACTTTTCTCTTTTCCTTCACTTGAATTTTTTTCTTCTCTTCTCTTTCTCCTTTCTCTAATCTCTTTCTCCTTTTTCCAGCAACATTTCCTACATCTTTCTTTTTCCAGACACAGACTTTTGTGCCTTCATTTTGTAATATCCTCATTTCCTTCTAAAAGGAGTCGTTGTCGAATGTCCATCCATACTTTATAACAATCACAAAACAATAACTAACAACAACAAAGTGGCACTTCACATTTCAGAAAATTTTAGGTAAAAAAAAACAGAAACATTAAAACATCAAAACAACAAATCTAGAGAAATTTTCAGGTAAAAATACAAAAACATCAAAACACAGTGTTATTTCACATACTAACTACAGAAACCTGAAATATATGCTCAATTTAAAACCCTAAAAAAATACATGCTCAAATTAAAACCCTAACGTATATTTCATGTAACAATATATGCTCAAATTGAAACCCTAACAAAATACATGCTCAAATTAAAACCCTAACATACATTTTCAAGCAAAAATCCATAAAAAGAAAACTTCCGAAAATAACTAAAATCGAAGATAGCAGAGAAATGAAAGAAGAGAGCAGAGTAACGAAAGAAAAAACCGCAAAAAAATTGAAGAAAAACACATGATTCTTGGTCGAACTTGGAACAACTGCAAGAAAACAGAAGAAAACACGTCTGAAAACCGCAAGAAAAAACAAAAAAAATCGCAAGAATGAAAGAAAAACCGCAAAAAAAAACTGAAGAAACACCTTATTCTTGGTCGAACTTAGAACACCTGCACGAAAATGGAAGAAAACACGTCCGAAAATCGCAAGAAAAATGGAAAAAAATTGCATGAAAGATGGGAACTGAGAGAGAACAGAGAAAAGAGAACTAGTGGGTTGGGTAATTTGGATGGATTTCGGGTTTTCAGTGGGTTGGGCAATAACTAGGGGGTTTTGGGTATTGGGGGCTCTGTCTCACGGATCTAAATCCGTGACACAGTCTCACATAAGTTTTTGTGTTTATGTAATCAATTTCTTTAATTTTTTTGTATTTAATTTAAATAATTAAAATTTATTTTTATTTTCATTTTTTCATGTATTTACACACATATTTTTGTGACAGTCACAATTTAAGTCCTGATTGTTTATTAAAAAAAATTCGAAAAAATCTATCAGAAGACATCATTTCATCTTAATTTATAAATGAGTTTTCCTTTATCTATCATGATATATTGATGTACATTTTAAAAGAAAAAAACGACATTCCATATAGAATAACAAATACTTATAGTTTGAATTTGGTAAGCATGAAAAAAGTAAGAGCAAATAGGGCAAATTACCCATTTGGGATAGGTGATAGAGTTTTTTGACATGTAGGATAAAAAACACAGTTTTCTACCCACTTTTGGTGTTCTTTTACCACAATACCCTTGAGACTTTAAATGCAAGCCTTTAATATGTATTTCTCTCTCTTGCAATTAAATACTCCCTATACATACGTGAACACTCCCCTTCTATTTTGCTCTTCATTTTTTCTCTTCTTCTTCTTCTTCACAAAATATCAAGAAGTTATTTTTGTGGTCTTTCATCACCAAAATCGCACCAAAAAATCGAATAACAAGGTAATGTTCTTCTCCTCCTAATTATTTAACCTTGTTTAAATCGTTCAAGACCGATATATTTGCAAAATATGTGAAGTGTTTTGTGAAAGGGAAAATTTTCTGCATTTATGAAACACAATGCACGATATATCGTGCCTATTTTGTACATAGGCACGATATATCGTTCCCATACGCCACAACTAATGATGGAATGTATGGCAAATACACCACAACTGGTGAGGGTCGTTCTGCAAAAAACAATCTTTCGGCTTTCAATTTGCGCATGGACAAGTTCCCACTCGCGGCGACAAAGCTCCTTACGTATGGCCGTAGTAGCCGGTAGCGAATGAGTACACATGGGAGCATGCGACGGAGGAGAACGTGTGTCGTCGCACGCCGATTGACAAAACTATCATCGTGTATCGGGCACGCATGCGTCGCATATGTACTTTGGCTCTCGTAGATCCAATCGCACCACACGACAAAATGGCCCGATAAATTCACGATCATGTACACTGGGAAAAACAAAATCAATAAATAATCAAAAAATTTGAATGAAAAAATGAATAAACTAGCCAAAAAAATAATTAAATTCAAGTGTACTGCTGCTGATGCGGCACTCCACGGACCAGGATTACCCCATCCTGGAGATCCGTCTTTGGACAACCCCGACCAACTCATCCAGCTCTGTCCGGAGGAATCTCTCCATGGTCATTTGGGTCATATATCTTGTGTCAAATAGGATCCGCACCATGCATACCATTCCATATAAGCCGTATGGAATCCTACACATTGAAAAATGTTTATAAGCTAACAAGTATCATTTATTAAGTTTTCAGCGAAATGTGAGACACATAATAAATAAACTAACCGAAAATGTCGTAGATACAATCCTATAAGAACCCCTTTGCTTCTCATGAGGCTCAACCCCAAGAAAATGGGGATCGGACTGTAGTATGGACATGTATGCATTTATATGTTGTACAGAAATGAAAGAAATCGATATTAATCGATAAAATATTCATCAACTAAATAATGCAAAAGAAACTTACATCATTTTCCAACTCGCCTTTGGATCCGCCATTTCCTTAAAAATGATGGCCCAACAAGGTACATAAGCCCCACGTTCCTCCCGCACTGGACCTCAAATATTAAGACATTCCACTAATATAAGATGTTAATACTAAGACGACAAGACAAATGCAAAAATATTTAATACTTACTCTTCATTAGACTTTAAGAAGCGGGTAAACTCCCTCTCGGTCGGGTCTGGCTTGCGAGACCTAGGATCCCTGAATGGGCTGCGAATATGCCGCGACGGCCTATCCCGAACCTAGAGCAAGGAAGTAGGCGGTGAGGGCAAATCTGAGAGGGCGCTCGTGGACCGAGAGACCACGAGTGTCGAAGAGGAGCTCGAAGAGGAGACGACAATGGCCTCGGAATCGTGATCGACACTCGTGGTCGCAGAGAATGTGATAACACGGGCATAATAGAGTCGATAATGGCGGAAGAGAAGTCGACAATCTTTGGATGAAGAGGAGGAGTCGACATGGCGGAGGAGGAGGAAGAGTCGTCCATCACGGAGGAGGAGGAGTCGACATGGCGGGAGGAGGAGGCGTCACGTGCAATGATCGCTCGGATATCTCGATCGCCATGCGCACGAAGTCATCGTCTTGATCAAGGTATGGGAATAGACGCCTAATCTCCTCCCGAACAAGGTCCTAACTGGACCTATCTCCCGATCTAGCGTCTGTCCAAGCGAGAACCCTCCTCTCGAGATGACGATCTCTAACCGAAACGGCATCATCGACTCGTGTCTCTGCATAACACCCCGCATCGCTGCGGCATATCATGCGCGGCTCACATATGGATCAACACGAGTATCCTGATGGGTGATGGATCATCGCGCGCATACTCGCCGCGATGACGGATGGATCAACACGCGTGCATCCGCCGCTAAGCCGATCGTCGTCATCTCGTCCGGCCATCTAAAGGATCATCGGCCATGGGATGATGGGCCATCTGTCCTACGCCGCTTCTATGGCCTCTAAATCGTAGGAGTAGTAGTGTCGGCCTCTGAAACTGGTCTACCTCTCCCTCCCCCCTTTCGCTCGACTCGCCTCTGCCCCGACGAAGATCGCCGCCCGCCATAGGGGTGGGGGCTGTCGAATCTGTACTCGTACCTCTGCCTCTGCCCCTGCCCCTCCCAGCACTAGAGCCTAAAAATCGGTTCTCCTTCGGGATGAACTGAGGAGGATCTAACAAAATGACGGATCATCGACTCGCTCCATATATATATTCATTTGGAGCTCCTCCTGGGCTATCGGATCCAATATCTCATGACACACTAAAGCCTATAAATAAATATATAAATAAATTAATAAAAAATAATTTATTAATTAAATAAATAAATAAGTAAACAAGTAAACAATGTTAATACATACCGTGTCAAAGAAAAAATCTATCATGTCAACGGTGGTCTTGAAAACCTCCAACGGAGGCACCTTTAACAGGTGTCGGATACTCGAGTCGCCTGGCATTACCCAAGCGAGGTATCGCCTCGAATGCCCAAATCTGTCAGAACATTAATAAGTGTGAAAATAAGATTTTTTAAATATTTAAAAAGGTAAGTACAAATATAAACAAAATAAAATAATATATGTACCAGCAAGACATAAGTGGCCCCATAAAAATGATAAGTAGGTGGCCGATATATCTGGCGAACGCCCTGGTATATCGACCGTGGCGTAACATCACGCAATCGCCGAATATAATGCATCAATATCTCGAAAGGAGTATTTCCCCCCGAGGGAAAGCCTCCCACCGCGCATCGCCTCGATCAAAAACCCACCACAATCCGGCCATCATGGCTCTTGCCATCATCACAAACACGATGTCATAAAAAAGGAAAATAACACCTTCGCCACCTTCAGGGCATCGTCACGAAGCCAGTCAGCTGAAGGTGCCACCGAAAATAGATCGCGAATCGCTGGCGCGTAACGATCACCCCCAGGCCAATATCGCTATATATACCCGCCTCGGGTATCTCAAAATCACCGTTAGGGTCAAATGTGGACCACGAAAACCGCAAACCGGATATCATAGCAAACTCACGCCGAGAGAATCTAATAGTCGCTTCTCCGACGTGGAACCAACACTCCGATTCCGAGCATCCGCACACGCACCTCCATCGCAACCAATGCATGAAGTGCGGCAAGATTAAAAAAATCCGTCATATCCAAAATCAATAAAATGGCCGAAAAATCGACCGCCTAAACCGCCCATATAAACCACCACCGATCTCCTCCAACACATCTATGATGGTCTGATAATATTCGATCGAACGTATCCCGCGATCTAGGCCCTCTCTCGATGATATGAGGGTCTCAACCACTATGGACCGACCTACAACAATTAATAAATTGCAATTTAGTAATGAGGTACAAAAATTGAAGAAATGTAGTAATGAGGTACAAAAATTAAAGATCAGATGGTAGAGGCACGATATAGGCACGATTTCAAATAATTAAAATGGGGCACGATATCGTGCCCAAATAAGGCTGGGGCACGATATCGTGCCCAAATAAATAAGCCAGTACGATATGATGTTCAAATTACTAGGCACGATATCGCGCCCAAATTACTCTACTGACGACGATATCGCGTGCCCCATCGTCTTCAACACCATATCGTGCAAAATAAACTGAGCACGATATCGTGTCGCTCGCCTTCAACACCATATCGTGCAAAAACCAAAACAATCCACCATTTTTCGCCTAACAATCCCCACAAAACAACTCAAAACTTCATATATTTCAAACTTTCGAACAACTAAGCCCTAATCATTCACATTGTAACAAACACATGAAATATATTTCAAACTAAACCCTAATCATTCAAAATTTCGAACATTATACACAAACAAAAATCAAAACTCTACCCTTACCTCGTGAGCGGAGGAGGAAGGTGCGGAAGAAGGCGACTAGCGGCAGCGTGGCGGAGGTGGAGGTGGAGGCGGAGGCAGACGCAGCGGAGGTGGAGGTGGAGGCGGAGGCGGACGATGACGGCACGATTGAAGCCATTTCTCTTCTCGCACGATGTTGGGCACGGAATGGGTGTTGGGTATTTCTTCTATTTGTTCTTCTTCTTGACCGAATTGGGCACGAAATAGGGGGTGGAAATTTCTTCTTCTTGAAGACGAAGGGGCACGAAATTGGGGTTTTTGTTTGCTTCATTTTGACCGAGTGGACACGAAATGGGGGGGGAAATTACTATTGGTTTGTTTTTTTCACTTTTGTTTTGTTATTGGTTTTTATACGGTTTCCTATACGGTATTAAATGGTATATTTATGTCTTAGATTTCAAAATTCAAAATCACCAACTTAAAGGAGGGGTATTTTGGCCAATTTGGGTAGAAAAGAAGTTTACTATCCTAGTGGCTAGATAAGAGTACTTTAAAAAATTTCCCAAAAAGTAAAAATGAAGTATATAAATATAAAATTATTTCTTCAAAAAAAAATATAAAATTATTTATTGAAAGAAAAAAGTATTATTCTTAACACCTGATGTTGAACTCTAAAATTCAAGGACCAAATATCTTAATTATGCTTTAACCTAAACAAATATCGCTCCAACAAGGGGAATTGCTAAATAGCAAATTCCCCAGGCAATATCCAAGATCTGGTCTTTGATATGCAAATTGAAATATACTCCATTATTCTCTACGACTTGAATCCTCAATCAAAGGTACTGTTTTTTCATAGTTGGCTTATTTTGTTTGCTGAATTGACTGGATGCCTCAACTGTATGTTTGCAATCCAATTTCAGTTGTTTGAGTTGTGGGGTTAAATGAGATGATAAACGGGGAGGGGGCTGAAGAGAAACCAACCTCTGCTGTCAACTCGTCGTGGGATCCCTCGTGGGATCGAGAATCGGACGGTGGAGATGATTTGTCGCACTACTCCTCTTGCGGAGGCGAATCGGAGTTCGATAGGTACTGTAGTGCAAGCTCAGCAATGGGCACCCCTAGTTTTCGCGGTAGCTCATATCAGGATTCTGATTTTGGGTCATTGAGAAGCTTCAAACTTGGGGGTGAAAGTGCTAATTTGAAGAATTTTGGGGCGGAAAGGGTATTATCGGGTTATCAAGAATCGGAGTGTGAGAGTGGCTCCGGTAGGGGGGGTGAGTTTCGTTGTGATGGGAAGGATAATGGGACGTTGAAGAATTTGAATGGGAAAATGGAAGGTTTTGTTGTCACAGAAGATGTTGATTTTAGAGGAAATTTTGATGTGGATGGTAATTGGGGAAATAAGGGGAATACTGAGGGAATTGATAGGAACTTATCAGATGAAGGTGAATCTTCGTCAAGGTATGAGCATTCGGAGGGTGAGGATTCAATGTTCGGATGTGGCAGTGATGATGAGAAGAAGATTGACATGTATTATGGGAAGAACGTGCTTCTTCGTGGTGGAGAAAGTGGGAGAAAAGAAAATCAATTGGTTATGAATTCTACAGTGGCCTTTGGTTCTGATGATTGGGATGATTTTGTTCAAGAAAGCAGGGAAAACATTAATGGTTCAATGGTTTGGGATGAAATTCAGGCTGAAAGAAAGACCAGGATACAAAGTGGTATTGGGTCTTCAAGTTTTACTGGTGGTAATTTTATTACACATCCTAATACAATTCTTGAAGGACGACAGAATGAGGTCAGAAATATTCCCGCAAGCTGCGATCAAGTTGGGGCTGGTGGTATATTGGAGGAGAAAAACGCGAACGCTTCATCCACAAATTCAACAAATCTTGTGAAAGTTGATGCACGGTTTGAAAATGCAAACGTAGTGCTTCCTTCAAGCAATCAAGTCAGTGATATGGACGAATTGGCTGGTTATCTTGGTTGCACTTCTGGTTACAATTTATTTCAAACAAATAAGGCTCCTCCGGAAAAAGAAGTTCCGGCGAAAGAGAAGTTGAAAATTGGTGAAACTGAATCAGAAGTGGAAACTGAAGACAGAACTACCAATGAGGTCATGGCAATCCGTCATGGTATTGTATTAAACAATAAGAATTTAGAGGAAAAAAACTTAGAATTGGACTCTCTTTCTGAATCTGCAGTCAATCACCATCATCTGGTTCCAGTGAAAGGTAAGGAAGATAAAGAGGCCAAATTATTTGAAGACAACAGTTCATTTGCATTGTCATCATTTGCTGATACCACCACGAGTGCCACAACTGCGAAGAATTTTTCGTTTGCCTTTGATCAAATTGAAGATCATTTTGTGCCAGTTAAGGTATTTGTTATTCTTCACATTTAAACTTTGGTGGATGGATTATTTTCTCAATGATTAAAATCATTTTTTAACTAATCCTTGTTTAATGTCTTGCAGAAAAGGGATTTTGAATTAAATGATTTCTGTGACGAAATTGTTAATGATATGGAAGATATACTACTCGACTCAGTTGAGCCCCCTGGATCTAGGTTTCCTGACGGTACAAGGATATACCAATCTCATTTTTCTCAGCCATCAAGAGATGGTGGCTCTACTGCCTCTACATCTGGCACAGATTATGCTTATAATTGGATTAAGCAACCTCTTAAAATTGATAGGATTGAGGTAGTGGGTGCCAGCCAAAGAAAAGGGGATGTTTCATTCAGTGAACGACTGGTTGGAGTCCAAAAATACACAGTATATAAAATAAGAGTGTGGAGTGGAGAAGACCATTGGGAGATTGAACGCCGTTATCGTGACTTTAATACTCTGTATCATCAGATAAAGAAACAATTTGATGACCATGGCTGGACTCTACCTTCGCCCTGGTCTTCTGTTGAAAGAGAATCCAGAAAGCTTTTCGGTAATGCTTCTCCAAATGTAATTGCAGATAGGAGTGTTCTTATCCAAGAGTGTTTACAATCGGTTATCCACCCTAAATTTGCCTCCAGCTCGCTCACGGCTCTAATTTGTTTCCTCTCTCCATCGGAAGCAGTGCCTGATTCTCTTGCATCAAATACAAGTGTATCTAACAGAAGCACACAGATGGAAAATATTTCCACCTTGGGACAAACCATTTCACTTGTTGTTCAAATTCGTCCTTTGAAGTCGATGAAACAGATGCTAGATGCACAACATCATAGATGTGCGGGATGTCATAGAAATTTTGATGATGGAAGAACGAGGGTGCAGGAATTGGTACAGGCACTAGGGTGGGGCAAACCTCGTCTTTGTGAATACAGTGGGCAGTTATTCTGCTCTTCATGTCATAACAATGATACCGCTGTATTGCCTGCTAGAGTTCTGCACTATTGGGATTTTACTCGATACCCTGTATCTCAGCTGGCTAAATCATTTTTGGATTCTATTAATGACCAGGTAATCGGAAATAGTATATGTGGAATAATTTTTGAATGAAGAATCAAGGATATTAAAACATGCATCAATAAAACTATGCACTGGACTTATTTCCCCATGGTCAATTCTTGTTTCCCCTTCGTCAACCACTTTTTCCTTTCTCACATTTAACATTAGTTTTGCTTTAGACTGTAACAACATTTAAGACAGCAAAAATCATGTTGAGACTTCTGTTCACTCGTTGGAGTGTGTTGTAACTTGTAATTTTGTTTCTTTTTTTGCAGCCAATGCTTTGTGTCAGTGCAGTTAATCCTTTCCTATTTTCAAAAGTTCCAACGTTGCAGCATGTGGCAAATATCCGAAATAGAATAAGAGCAATGTTGCCATATGTCCGCTGCCCATTTCGTAGATCCATCTATAAAGGTCTTGGATCTCGAAGCTATCTTCTTGACAGCAATGATTTTTTCGCTCTAAAAGACCTCATTGGTCTCTCCAAGGGGGTGTTTTCAGGTGAAAGTTGAAAGCATAATTTGATTTTTCAATTTGAGAAAAGACACTAAACTTATTTGAAGTGCGTTTAATACGCATACGAATACCTTACTGTTTACGATTGTGTTTCCTCGGTTTCGTCCTATAATTTTTGTTTGGCTGGATTGTGGTCTTTGCTGTTGGAGATAGTGGTTCTCTTTGGGTTATGTAGACCAGTAGCAATCTTACTAGTAGGATATAGTGGAAGTGTGCACAATTTAGAGATTGATCTTTATTTTGTCTTCCTATTAAGGTGCGGCAGATGATCGAGACTTAATATTAGGAGGATTTCTTTGAGGAAATAAAACGCATAATCTAGAATAAGCAGATGTCTTTTAGGATTTCTTTTATGTCATTCTATCGATCTTTGTCTCTCTGTTTTTCAATTCAAGTGTCAGGTAGTTCTCATGTTTGCCTACTGTTTCACTTTCCTTTTGGTTGTTAAGAATAGCTAAACGACCTCTATGTTTTGATACATCAAACTTTTCTTATTACAGCACTACCCGTGATGGTTGAAACTGTCTCTCGAAGAATTCAGGAGCATATAATCGAGCAGTGCCTCGTATGCTATGATGTTGGTATTCCCTGCAGTGCTCGACAAGACTGTAGCAATCCACTTTCTCTCATTTTTCCTTTCCAGGCAAGTGTTTGGAGGAGTAAATAGATTAAAAAAAAATGATAATTACAAAAATCCCCCTGAGGTTCGGACTAATCACAAAAAACTCTGGAGGTTTTTGAAAATTACTAAAAATCCCTTGCGATTTGATTCCGTCTTACATTTTTCCCCTTCATATGCAGAATACATTTAAAAAAATCCCCTATATTTATAGAAATATTATAGTTACTCTTAATTTAAGACATAATCAAACATGAGAGGGTTTTGAGAGGGTTTTTTGTAATTTTGAAACATCTCTGGATTTTTTTGTAATTAGCTCAAACGTCAGGATTTTTTTGTAATTATCCTAAAGAAATATGATTTTGATTTCCTACTTCTCTATCATGTTTGGGGGGGAAGGGAAACAAAGAGATACTGCTAAGAATCTTAATTGAAATCCATATGATTGTGAATTCCTACTTCTCATTAGAAGTTCATTGTATGGCCATTTAAATATTTCTCTAGAACAGATCAAATATTAATTCATATGTAGCTCCTGTCTAATGAAATTAAATCAACAGGAAGGAGAGGTCGAAAAATGTCGATCCTGTAAATCGGTCTTCCATAAAAATTGCTTCAAGAAACTGGCTAGTTGTCCTTGTGGTGCTCGTTTTAAGCAAGACGGGATGAAGCAAAGTTCCGATGTGGGAATCCATAGTGTAAATAGCAATTTAGGACCGGCAGAATCCAGTACTACCGGGCTTCTTGCTGACTTGTTCTCGAAAGTAATGCCGGGAAGGTCTCATATTCTCAGAAAACAGGACCCGAGAGGGGCCGATAACGTTATTTTAATGGGTTCAATTCCAAACACCTCCCTCTGAATTTCATTTACAGGCCTGCAATTTTGGGTGGCTAATCAAATAAATGGGAATTCCCATTGTTATACTGGAGGTTTGACCTTCTTGATATTTTGCCTCTCATTTTCTTATTCTTGCACCTGAGTGTATTCTTTTGTTATATAGTCTCAAGACTATTCTTGTACTGAGTGTATTATTTGTAATGTAGTTTCAGAATAGGGGTGATTTTTGCATTTTTTTTATCCACTCTGTATATACATAGTGTTTCCAATTATAAACATATTTATTACATATAAAGAGTTGATAAAGCTGTTGAGATAAAACACTGTTTACTATGGGATGGAGACTGTGTCAAATGTTAAATGACAATGCCACCTTAATGTAACAGAGAGTGATTTAACAAAAAGATGAGTTTTGAGTTGTGAACTTAAAAGGAAATAATAGCCATTCATTGTTCTGCTGAAATTTACCAGCTGCTTTACGCATAAGAGCCTTTATTCTCTTCTGTGATATTTATAAAACAAAAACCTAAAATTTGGGGTATTTACAAAAAAAAACAAAGAAGTTTCAGATTAAAACTCCCTTCAGGTTTGATTTCGTCTTACATTTTATTCCCTTCACAAAAAAAAAAAAAAAATACACCTCCTTACATTTATAGAAGTATTACAATTAAACCTTTATATTTAAGACAGAACCAAACTTCAAAGAAGTATTTGTAATTTTGAAACTTCTATGGATGTTTCTATAAATATCCCAAACCTCAGTTTTTTTTTAAAGTACAATTATCCCTTGTCTTTTGGTAGTAAGGGAGGAAGAGGTCAGCTGGACTAAATTGAAGCCAAAAAATACAAGAAACAGCCATGACTTCTGATTAATAAATGGCAAAATTTACACATCAGAAAAGTAGCACTAGTTATTTTACATCAGTTAAAAATAAAAAAGATTGAAAACAATTGGAGAAAAAAAGTACAGAAAAATTCAATATGTTTTTCTTTGTGATCTATATATATAGTTACAACTATGGCTTTAAACTAAAAGATTGTATAACAGAGTCTGTTACCACATGTTATGTACATCTCTCATAATGTAATTGAATGTTTAAACATAATCTAATTCATGTTTCTTATCACAACAAAGTTAGGGGATTCCAAGAAAGACTGCAAGATATTAGCATATCTGTTTGTTTCTTGGCAATTGACAGAGAACCCTTCATCATTTTTCCTATACGGAAAGTCGAACGAGCATAGAAACCGGGCCATTTTCGCGTTCAGAAGCATTAACATGGACCTCAAAACTTCTTGTAACATTTCAGCAAGCATTACTGAACAAATCTATAAGACCGAGGAAACCATTTTGACAGCAAAAAATGCTTTCCCTTCATTATTAGTAAGAAAATGCCATAGCAGGGGATGTGCATCAGTGCCACAGTAGAATACCTACAGAGTTCAGATTGAAAGGGGCACTCATTAGTTTGATCTAAAAACAAAAATCAAACAGTTTTCAGAAGTATGCAATTAATTAAGCATGACAACTGATCAACCTTAAAAGTATGACCATTTTGTGTAGCATGTCCAGAAAGATAACTGAGTTTTGTGTAATTAGACTAAACCTTAAGGGTATATTTGTAATTAACCGTAGCTTTAACAGCGCGTAAGATGAAAGTGAGGAGAAGGCTGCTTACCATAATGGAGCATATGAAGATGACAAATCAAGAAATGGATATGGCCACCTGTTTCAGAAAAAAAATGATGTTACTAATGCGCCACTTGGAACGTACGTTTTTCAATTTGACTAAGCGGATGAGGAAATAAAAATTTACCAAATCGATACGCAGGCATGTACGATCCATTGGAAAAGTACATAAACAGCAGTCCAGAGGAAAAAGTAGCCGATTCGAAACCAAGGGAACCGCTGCAATAATCGCCACAAGGCGAAAAAAGAATGTTATGATAAGGGTTGTGTTGACGTGCGTTTTGGTCAACAAGTAGAAATACGTAAAAGGTTTAACACGTGGAAATGAAAACGTGCGTAACGTCTCTTTATTTCTGGCTAATTATGCCTTTCATTGTATTTTGCCGAGCCGGAATATTGGGGTCGGTCTTTTTACTATTTGTGTTCCTTCCTTTTCTTTTCTTTTTCCCTTTTCAGACTTTTTATACCCCTTTTGAGTAAGTGGGTTTACAATAGTCATCTTTGCACTAACTATTCATTAATTAATAAAATAGCAAAAAGGACGACACATGTCCCTCTATAGTTGTGCATGTCAATCAAATTTGCCACTTGTCGACTTCTCTTCATAATTCTCGACATGTGGCGACTTCGATCTGATAAAGTACTAAGCATGGGCGTGTGATTATTTTTACGAGGTTGTCGCGCGTGTGTTTCATATTGAAATCGGGCTCGGGGCTCGGGCTCGGCGGCCGTGTTGTGGTCGGGCTCGTGTAGATTGGGCTCGGCCGTGAGGCGAGCCTAATTCGTGAAATGTGTTATACGATGACGTGGATCAATTTCTTCCTCGGCTCGGGTGTCATCAAAGGCCCCCAAGTTTGACTTCGAGAAAAATTCTTTGGCGTCGGAGTTAAACTTTAATGCTAATGATGAACAATTAATGGGAAAACGGATTTTTCAAAGGTTTTGTTCTTTCCTGGTACTGTCGCGTAGCAATTAATGCTTGAAACGGCGCATTAATGGGTTGCCATAATAACGAACGTGGCATCTTGTGGTTGGACCAATCTTGCGCGAGAGAACCGAAAAATTACGTCGATTCTGTCGGCGGGCGTGGGGACACGACGGCGTTTTTATCATGTTTGGCGGCTTTTGAGCTTTTAAAAGGAGCGTCCTTTGAAAACGTCCCGTTTATCGAGGAAACTTATCTATAAATACCTTTGTCTTCCTTCATTATTCACTTTCGCATCCTTTAACCCTTGAGCTAAAGTAATTAAACCGAAGCGAGAAATTTGGTCGGCTTCCCAAGTTCGAGAGACTTGAACTTAGGTATTTTTTCGAAATACTCTTCCTTTACCTATAAATGTCTTCTTTTGAAGATAGTAGGAGTCGTAGCTATAGTGTAGAAGTTGAAATTGAAGATCCTCCATCTGAACCCTCTGTTTATTTTTCACCAAAGACGGGCGATCTCCGTCCCACGATCAAGTATTATCCGGATATCTTCTCCAGATTCTTCAAGAGGTGGAACGTCCTTGGAGCGGACGCACACTATCTTTGACCCGACGCCAGATGACCGTTTATAGAGAAGGAACGATGTATCAACCGGATACAATACAAGAGAATCCGGTGAAGAATCGCCAAGTGTTGATTCTAAATGTGCCGAAAAAGAAGATATGGATCCATCTGAGCCGGAGCGTGACAACGTAGAGCGAGTAGATGAGCTGTCCGGGGATTCGAGGCCGGAAAGGCCACTAGGGCCCATAGGCCACCGTAATGGCGACGGTCGACAAGGAGGAGGACCTCGTCTTCGTGTCGAGACTCGTTGGGCCGAGTGACATAAACGATATCCCGAGCATGTTGATGATTCGGGAGGTGGATGAGCTCCGGCGGATGTACCGTATTCGGCGGTATCTACTTTTGGGTGCCCGGACGGCACGGAAGTTCCCGTACCCACCAGAGGGTTGCACTGGTATTTGCTCCCGGCCTTTTATACGGTTTAAGATTTCCCTGCGGCCTTCCTCACGCGCGGTGGTTTTGCAAGTGGGGTATGCATCCGGCCAGTGCACCCTATTTCTTGGGGAAGGATCATCGGTCTCCTGGTGATGTTTCACCTGGAAAAATATCCTCGCCCCAAATTTAAGGAGATGAACGAGCTTTTTGTATGGCGAGCGACTCCATCGTCTCGGGGTCAGCCATCCGGATGGTATTACGTACAGACCCGACTGGGGTATCCGGGGCGGTTTGGTGGAGGTCTACCTTCTTCTCTCGAAGGAGTGGAAGGATAAATGGTTCTGGGTGAGCGGCGTGGCAAGCTCGTGTGGGGGGAAAGGAGAAAATGAGACCGTTCTTCATCCCCATCAAATTTTGTTTTTGTTCTGATAAGTCTTATCTTTTTCCTTTCCCTGCTTTTGCTGTTTTACTGTTTTCTTTTCATAATTGTCCTTTCTTTCCACCTTTACAGAGAACCGGGCATCAAAGGGGCCTCTGTCGCCCGCTTTTATTCGAAGGCTGGAGAACATCCAGGCCCGGGGAATCATGGACAGGCGGATTGAGAGGTTGGCCACCGAGGCCAACTTGCGCCGCAGTTTTGAGGCCCGCTCTGCCCCGCCGACCCGGCCGAGGGGCGGCTCGGGATGAGGTGGCCGGCGGGAGGAGGAGGTCGAGAGAGTGCCTCAGCGAGAATCCTCTCGTTAATGAAGAAATACGGCCCCATTCTCCCGGGGATCGGCCGGCGGCGAGCAAGCCGCGCCGCCTCCTGCGACGACTAGTCCTGTGGGCGAGATCATCTGCGCCCGTAGGCGAACCACGGTTTCCCGGGAGCGCCGCCAGTGCGGCTGCTTCGAGTAAAAACACTTGTATTTCTTCCATTTCCTTTTGAGTTGTCTTTTTGTTTTCCTTTGATCTTTCTTCTAATTGATGGTTGCTTTATGCGGGCGTGGCTGGATTTGCGTGCACGCCGCGGTGTGAGGAATCGACCACGGCGAGCTCGGGCGGCTGCCGATCAACTGCGGATGTGGAGCGGCTCGGAGAGAAGATATCCGGGCCAGTAACGTCTGGCGATGGAGTGCCGGAAGCGGTCATGGCCGCCCCTTCAAAGGAGAAGAGGGGGAATTGTGATGGAGGAGCCTGATCGGGATCGAAAGGGTTGGTCGGCGGCGCCGAACATCCTGAGCGACCTCCGGAAAATGAAGGTCCGCGAACTTTCTCGGATGACCTCGGCGAGGAAGGTCATTTCATTCCTCCAAACCAAGCAAGAGATGAATATTGCGAGGAATGGTTGGACTACGCCCTCGGTGGTTTGTGGAATTCGTTCGATGTGCCACGCCGACGGAGGAGCAATCAAGGGTCTTCCGGAGGCGGTCGGGCCGCAATGATCGGCCGTGCCTGGACAAAAGGCATCGAGCAATTACGCTCGGTAGGCGGCAAGCCAAGAACAAATTGATATCTTTATGGCCATGTACGGGCGTATGATTGAGCTCTTATGGCATGCGGTTGGGGAACCCGCGAGTTGGAGAAAAAAATATGCCGACCTGGAAAGGCGGCACGGGGATCTGCGGGAGGCCTATGCTACCTCCAAGGGGTGCAAAGTCTTTTAAGACTCAGCGGATGAAGGGCTCACGCTCGGGCCAACTCAGAGAGAGAGTCTTTGCGGTGAGCGGAGAGCGAGATCGGGCCCGCAAAGGTGAAGAAGAGCTCGGGATTAAGGTCGCCGAGCCGAACGTCTTTGCCACCACCGCCGGCCGAGGAAATGGAGAGACGCTATCCGACGTCTGTGAGGAGGTGAAGAAGCCGCCCGACAACAAACCGAGGAAGTTCGTAGAGAGGCCATTAAAGCTTACAAAGACTCAGGAGTATGCATTCATGTTGACTGTGGCCATGCGACCCGATCTCCAAGAAATTCTTGATTTACTTAAGGGCGGGCGTCTTGTTGCTCGGCTTGAGAAGATTTGGCCCTTACGGAGGCCGATCTCAATACCCTTTGGCGAACTGCGGAGGCTTCTAATGCTGCGAGGCTCTCCTCCGGAGGGCGTGGAAGAAGTTGGTTCCGGTGGTGCCGTCGAAATTCCGCCCCTGCTCGTTCTTGATGCTTTTATAGGTACCCTAGATAGGTAATTTGGCTTCGTGCCTCGAGATGTAATGGGCTCCGGCCTCTTATGTAAATATTTTTGAAGTTAGAAATGAATTGTTATTTTCCTTACCCGTGTATGTGTTTCAAGCTTTTTGTGAATGCTCGGCTCTTTCCTTTTTGCAAGATTGTTGCACTGTCTTCTTTTTCCTCTTATTTTCCCAAGTCACGGGGCTCGGTTTTGATCTTACGAGTGAGGGGTCTGCGCTGCTTTAATCGATTCTTGCACTCGAGGATATAAACCTGTCCTTTTATTTTGTTTACAAATTTTGTTTATGAACCGAGTCTTTATTGTGCTCGGCGCATAATCGAGTCCTTATTTTGTACTTGTGCGTGGCCAAGTCTTCACTTTATGCTTGGTGCTTAACCAAGTCTTTATTTCGGTGCTCGGTGCGTAGCCGAGTCTTGATTTTGTGCTCGGTGCGTAACCAAGTCTTCATTTTGTGCTCGGTGCGTAACTTGAAGTCTTGATTTTAGTGCTTGGTGCGTATCCAAGTCTTGATTTTGGTGCTTGTGCGTAACCAAGTCTTGATTTTGGTGCTTGGTGCGTATCCAAGTCTTGATTTTGGTGCTTGATGCGTAACAAGTCTTGATTTTGGTGCTTGCAGTGCGTAACAAGTCTTTATTTTGTGCTCGGTGCGTAACCAAGTCTTCATTTTGTGCTCGGTGCGTAGCCGAGTCTTCATTTTGTGCTTGGTGCGTATCGAGTCTTTATTGTGCTCGGTGCGTAGTCCAGTCTTGGTCTTATGTGCTTGGTGCGTAACCAAGTCTTTATTGTGCTCGGTGCGTGGCAGTCTTGGTATTGTGCTTGTGCGTAACAAGTCTTTATTGTGCTTTCGGTCGTTCTTGATATCGTGCTCGGTGCGTAGCGAGTCTTGTGCTTGCGTAACCAAGTCTTTATTGTGCTCGGTGCGTAGCGAGTCTTGGTCTTGTGCTCTGGTCTTGAGTGCGTAACCAAGTCTTTATTGTGCTCGGTGCGTGCTTGATCGTGCTCGGTGCGTAGCGAGTCTTGTCTTGGTGCGTAACCAAGTCTTTATTGTGCTCGGTGCGTGGCGAGTCTTGTAACCAAGTCTTTATTGTGCTCGGTGCGTAGCGAGTCTTTATTGTGCTCGGTGCGTGCCGAGTCTTGGTATTGTGCTCGGTGCGTTGAGTCTTTGTGCTTGCGTAACCAAGTCTTTATTGTGCTCGGTGCGTGGTCTCTTGGTATTGTGCTCGGTGCGTGGCGAGTCTTGATTTGTGGTGAGTAAAAACTTCGTTTTCCTTTAAAGAGCTCACGAAATACCGGATGAAGGGATAATTCTTTGGAATCTATCTGGATCGTAGATCGAGATCTTTATTGATAATACCGCCAAGGTATGATACATTCCATGGATGCGTAAATTTTCTCCACTCAAATATTCTAATCTGTATGCCCCCGGATAAGGCGTGGGCGATCCAAACGGGCCCTCAGTCGGCTTCAATGGGCTCGGTTGAATGCCCGTTATCTTTTTCAATACAAGATCGCCGACCAAATCTTCTTTCTTTTACTCTCGAATTGTAGTACCTTTCGCTCCTTTGTTTATACACCTGCATTTTCATCTCGTGCACAGCACCTTTTTTTCCTCGGCGAGTCTAGTTCGGCTCGGAGCGCGGCCTCATTACTTTCTGTCTTCTTCAAAATTTGCAATTCAGAAAGTAGGGGCTCCAATCTCGACAGGGAATCACCGCCTCGGCTCCATAAGCTAAAGAAAAAGGTGTTTCTCCATGGTTGCTCGATGTGTTGTTACAGTATGACCATAGTACGCCCGGGTAGCTCCTACGGCCAATTGCCTTTAGACTCCTCCAATCTCGCCTTGGGTATACTTGAGTATTTTATTAACGGCCTCGACTTGTCCGTTCGTGGGGTGGTATGGAGTTGAGAAATGGTTTTTATACGGAAACCTTCACAAAATTTCGGAACCTTCGGTTGTCGAATCTGTTTCCCATTGTCTGTAACAATCGAATGTGGTATCCCGAATCTACAGATGATAGATTTCCATACAAAGCTCACAACCTTTTCTTCATCTATTTTTGCCAAAGGCTCCGCCTCTGCCCATTTTGTGAAATAATCCACCGCCACAACGGCATACTTGAGCGCCCCTTTGCCATGGGTAATGGTCCGATGAGGTCCATTCCCCATTTGGCAAACGACCATGGGCTAAATACGGAAGTAAGTCGCTTCGGGATGATATCGACTGTGGTGCAAATCTCTGGCACCTCTCACATCTTTTGACGAGGTCGGTAGCATCCTTTTTCAGGGATGGCCAGTAGTACCCTTGCCGTATTAATTTATAGGCCAACGTTTGGCCCCCAGCGTGGTTGCCGCATATTCCCTCATGAACCTCTCGAAGTGCATAATCTGCATCATCTCGAGAAAGCGCGTAGAAGTGGGATGGAGTACCCTCGTTTGTAGAGGATGCCGTCTACTAGTGTAAACCGAGCCGCTTGAGTTCGTAGTGTTCGGCCGACTTTGTTTTCAGGTTGAACTCCTTTCTCTAGATATTGGATGATTGGGGTCATCCAAGTCTGTTCGACGGTTTCGGTTGTATATATTTTCTTTGCACCAAGTGACGGGGCAGACAATTGTGTGACAGTGACATCCGTGATGACATCATCCCCTGGATCGGCCGAGCCGAGCTAAGGCATCTGCTTGCATGTTCTCGGCTCGGGGTACATGTAAGATTTTTGTCTTAAAATGTGATAATCTTTTCTTGACCAAATCCAAATATTGTGCAATTTTCTGCTCTTTCGCTTCGTACTCGCCGTTGATTTGATGAACAACCAACTGGGAATCACTGTGAACCAATAGTTGTTTTAGGCCCATAGAGGCTGCCATATCTAAGCCTGCTAGGAGCGCCTCATATTCGGCTTCGTTGTTCGTCGCGGGGAACTGAAATCGTACGGCCGAAAGATAGCATTTTTCATTTGGATCGATTATCACGATTCCGCCCCGCTCGGCTGCGGCGGAAAGAGCGTCGACAAATAATTTCCATTCTTGGTCTTCCTTGACCTCGAATGTATGGAAGGCGTGAATTCGGCCACAAAATCGGCTAAAGCACATCCTTTTATTGCGATCGTGGTTCGTATATAATGTCAAATTGGCTAAGTTAAATGACCCTTAATCATCCGACCGTAAGTATCGGTCGGTGTAACACTTGCTTCAACGGATAGTTCGTCCATACTATAATCTTGTGTTCTAAGAAATATGGACGGAGTTTCCGTGCATGCGATAATTAATGAATAAGCCGACTTTTCCATTGGTGGGTGCGGAGCTCGGCATCATGTAACGCTTTGGTGTGTAGTAGGCGGATGTTGAATAGAGCCATCTAGCCGATTAACACCGGCTGATGGCATATTCGGATACCGCCAAGTACAAATACAAGTCCTCCCCTTGGGCGGTTTTTGTAATATAGGGATTGAAGATAGATGATGTTTGAGGATTCAAAGGCAACTTTGTGCTTGTTCGGTCCACTCGAAATTTTTGCTTTTCTTTATAATTTCAAAGAAAGGTTTGCACTTGTCGTGGACCGAGAAATAAATCGGTTAAGGCGGGCGGCCAATCGGCTGTTAGGCTTTGTACCTTTTTCGAGTTTGGGGATTCTAGGTCGGTGATGGCTTTAATTTTGTCCAGGTTAGCTTCGATTCCCCTTTGGTGACCATATACCCCAAAAATTTACCCGAGCCGACCCCAAATGTGCATTTTTTCGGGTTTAACATCATCTTGTACTCTCTCAAAACAAAAACATTTTATTAAGATCGTTTAGATGATCGGACATGTACTGATGATTTTACTAGCATGTCATCTACATAGACTTCCATAGTGTGACCTATCATTTTTTCAAACATCTTATTTACTAACCTTTGATAAGTCGCACACGGCGTTCTTCAATCCGAAAGCATCATCTTGTAATGTGTGAATCCCCGAAGCGAGAGAAAAATGAGGTATTTTCTTCATCTTCCGGGTGCATCCGTATTTGGTTGTAACCCGTATGCATCCATGAAGCTCATCGGCTCGTGTCTGGTGGCATCTACCATGTAATCGATATTTGGCAATGGATAAGCGTCTTAGGGCATGCTTTGTTGAGGTCGATAAAATCCACGCATAGGCGCCAGCGGCCGATCTTTTCTTTACCAAAACAGGATTGGCGACCCATCGAGGATAGAGGGCTTCCTGGATGAACTGATTGTCTAGTAGTTTGTTAACCTCGATTTATTTGCACACTGCTATCGGGGGCCGAGTTTGCGCCTTTTCTCGGATGACTAGGCGGAACGTTAGATCAATGTTAAGCGCGTGGCACGCATACTGGGATCAATTCGGGCATGTCTGCATGAGTCCATGCGAAGACGTCAAGATTATTTCCCAAAAACTCGACCAACTCGCTTCGATATGGTTCTGGAAGATCATGACCAATACGTAGTTGGCGCCCCTCGCTTGGCCTACCGACATTGATCGTATCAACTTGTTCTACCGGTTCCGCTCGTTTTCTTTTCTTGCTTTGCCCCTCCTTGATTTGCAGGGGCAATTCGTCTTCTGCGGCCGGCTCGGTTTCGATTGCCGGCTCGCCTTCTTCCATCATTGGCTCCTTCCCAGGCCGACGACTTGGGTTATCCTCCTGAACGATCACCCCTTTCTGCTCGGATTCCTCTTCGGGCAAGGGATTATCTCGTGTAATTCCACTGGTTTGCCCTTGTTCTGCCACGTTAATCTCCATCGGTCGGAGTTTAAGAGAGCACTCTCGTGACTCCCTTTGATTCCCTTTATGTATAGCTTCGCCATCAGACGTTGGAAATTTTATACAAAAATGATATATTGAAACGGCTGCTTTTATATGATAAAGCAATGGCCTTCCAATGATAGCATTGTACTCCGAATCGGCATTGATTATTTTGAATGTTGTCATGACGACGATCCGTTTATGCAAACCTTGTCCCATTTGGATGGGCAAATCAACTTCTCCTAGTGGGACTATCCTTCCTCCTCCAAACCCCAAAATGCTATCGTTACATGGACGGATATAACTATCATCCACGTTTAATCTTGAAATGCTCGGACATAAATGACCGATGAATAGCTTCGAGTCAATTAAAATTCTGTGAACCGGAATACCCGAGAATCGGTGCCGTGATGACCCGGAGGTCGAGAATGAGGATGGACCACCTGGTCGGCATCGCATCCGAGAACACAAAGTGGCCGGTGGGTTGGCCTTCCTTGATTTCGCCACCCGAACTTGTCTTTCGGCATTGGTTGCTGTCCCAACATCGGCTTTTCTTTTCTGTTGGAGCGTCTATCCTCCATTGAGTTGGTATTGATCCGACTAACACTTGACATCATGAGGATTTCTCTCCCTGGTTTTCACCGGGGCGGCGGCGGAGCTGGGTTGATTTGGGTTGATTACGCGCTCGGGTTGACGCTGAGCGATCTTGGTGGGGGGTGGTAGCTCATGAACGTATCTTTTAAGGCCGCCTGTCGAACAACCCGCATAATTTCCCTAATTAGATCTCGGCACTCGTCGATGATCGTGACCTATCGATTTGTGATAGGCGCGAGAATCGACGCGAATCTAATTTTGATGGCTCAATTTTCGAGGCCGAGCGGAGGCAATAAATTCGAGACCACTGTACTTCACTCCATATGGCCGACGGAGTGTGGGTCAAAGTACTCCTTAAGCGCGGCGACTTGGCTCTCGCCTCTTGGCGAGCTCTAAATCCGGTGGTCGGGTTTGCCAAGAATGGCGGAAACGACCCCCCCACCATCGGTTCTTTCCTTCCGTCCTTTCTTACGTTCCCTTGTCGGTGCTCGGGCGGTTACTTGCCATGGCTTCTTCCGCACAAATGTGGCGTTCAGCGGATTAGAAATTCTTGATACGAGGTCGCCCCGATTCGTGGATGGAGTAATTGAACCATGTTTCGGGAGCGATCCGGCCATGGCTGCGATTAAAATGGCGTCATCGACACCGGTTCCATCTCTCGAACTTGTTTGTTAAACCGAAAATATAACTCTTGAGGGCTCGTCTTTCCCTTGTTTGATGTTTACGAGGAGTCTTTAGCGCGGCTCGGACTTTGGACGTTAAGAAATGTGTCGTAAAGGCGGAGGCTAGATCCCCCATGCTTGAATGGATCCTGCGGCGGTCCTAAACCAACGGTGGGCTCGGTCGCCCAAAGTCGAGGGAAGGCCTGCGAGAGGATGGCATCGCTTGGGTCAGTATAGTTCCATCCATGCTAAGTACTTGTGTACATGAGTGGTCGGGTCGGTTTCCCCATTATAGAGGCCGACACTGGGGATTTTCAACTTTGGCGGTAGCGGATCGCCAGATTCCGAGGAGAAAATGGCGACGAGCAATTGTGGCGCTCCATACTTGGGGCGGTCTTCGAGATTGTTCGCCATCCTGACCGCCTTCCAATTCGTTCGGAGGCGGCGTGGCGTGTATTTCTACATCCGTTCTCGCCACAAGCTAGGGCCTTGGACTTGATCGACCCGAGTTGTTCCCGCTCGTCCCAGGAAACTCCGAGCCGGAACTTATCGATCGAGTAGGCGAAAGGGATCAACTCCCGTCGTCCGGCGAATCTCGAGTGGGCACGACGATGTCGTGTTTGTTAAATGAAATGACTCGCTATACGACTTTGCTCTTCCTCATTTTCTCTTTGCCGTCTTCTCATGAGCGGACATGTTGTTCATTACCCGAATCGGCTTCTTGGCTTCGTGGCGAGGAAGCCGGGAATTTGAGGATTAATGTTAACATTTAGTTGTGGATTGAGTGGGTTAGTATTTGCAAGGAATGGAGGGTGGTGCTTGAGAGTTCGTGGTAGCGAGAGTTTGTGATATGAGTTGGTTCATTTGTTGTACAAAAGTTGGGTTGGCAATTAGGCGGCGAAGGGGGAAACAAAGTAGTGCTCCTGCTTCCGTTTGGGGTATATTTTGGCCATTAGTAGTCGGCGGTTTGGTTGTTCAAATGTTGCTCTTGATCACACGAGCATTTCTCGATTGATGACTCATTTTGTCTTTATCAAGAAGCCAAACGTTAAATTTTACCTGGTTTTTACTTAACTTGCCTGTCTTGGAATTAATTTGATCGACCAATACGGGCCCTCCTTCTAGCGCCAATTTGTTGGCGTGCGTTTTGGTCAACAAGTAGAAATACGTAAAAGGTTTAACACGTGGAAATGAAAACGTCGCGTAACGTCTCTTTATTTACGGCTAATTATGCCTTTCATTGTATTTTGCTTGCGGAATATTGGGGTCGGTCTTTTTACTATTTGTGTTCCTTCCTTTTTTTTTTTTTCCCTTTTCGGACTTTTTATACCCCTTTTGAGTAAGTGGGTTTACAATAGTCATCTTTGCACTAACTATTCATTAATTAATAAAATAGCAAAAAGGACGACACATGTCCTCTATAGTTGTGCATGTCGATCAAATTTGCCACTTGTCGACTTCTCTTCATAATTCTCGACATGTGGCGACACCTGATAAAGTACTAAGCATGGGCGTGTGATTATTTTTACGAGGTTGTCGCGCGTGTGTTTCATATTGAAATGCGGGCTCGGGGCTCGGGGCTCGCGGCCGTGTTGTGGTCGGGCTCGTAGCGATTGGGCTCGGTAGCCGGCGAGCCTAATTCGTGAAATGTGTTATACGATGACGTGGATCAATTTCTTCCGGCTCGCTCGGGTGTCATCAGGTTGAATATGTGTTAAAGTGTGATATAAGCAGCAAGGCCTTTCTTTAAACTTACCAAGGAGTTTAAAGCAGTTTCTCCAAGCAGAAAGACAGCATTGATTGAGTGCATGTTTATTATCAACTGCAAGAAAATTTGTACATATTGATCAGAGAAAAAGAAGGGAAAAAAAATGTATAGAAACATGAGATATAGAAATACATAGGGGTACTTACAAAATTCAAATTGTAATCCTTAATGGCAAGAAAAGGAACAAGTATGAACCAAAAGACTGTGTCTGTCAGCATTACAGCTCCAGCATTCATCTTGAAAAACAACAATAGGAAAAATTGCTGCAATAATTAGTATTTAAGCAATAATAAAAAGGGATAATTACAAAAACTATCCCCGAGGTTTGATCTAATAACAAAAACACCAGATGTTTTTGAAAATTACAAAAATCTCCTTCACGTTGTTACAAACAACCCCAAGGGCATTTTACACTCCAACACATTCAAAGGGGTAAAATCGAATTTTCAAACTAATTTTTGTATGACATCATCGAACACCGTTGAATGTTAGATGGAATAAAACTTAGGGGTACTTTTTGTAATTTTTCGAAACTTTTTCCGGGTTTTTCGTAACTAGGCCAAACCTCGAGGTTCTTTTTGTAATTAACCCTTATTTATATCAGCATTGTTGTTTACTCGCATTTACCTGGAAAATGATTTGAAATGTATAGGCCAAAAATCCAGCTTTTTCGCGAACAAGATTTTCTTGATTGAGGTTTATGCCTTTTGTTGAATTCGACACATTAGAACTCTGTCCAGTTTCGGTGTCGAAATGCTGATCCGGACCACTTTGATTATATCGGTAGCATCCTCGTATGGACAGCAAGGATCCAAGCTACAATAGATTCAAATGTCAGAAAACAGAAGATATGAAATAAGTAAGCATTCAAACATGGTATATAGGCAATAATACACTTACCGCGAAATAAATGGTAATCAGTGTAAAAGTCCACCTGTTCAGCCAACATAATGAAAACAATGAACATGAGTCGAAAGATGCTATGTGAAATTTTACATCTATGGTGAGTTTTTTTTCTGTGCAAGGATGTGGAAAGAAGTTCTTTTAGTTTGGGCTAATTACAAAAAAATCCTGAGGTTTGGGCTAATTACAAAAAAAAAACTATGATGTTCCATAATTACACAAAAAAAAACCTCATGTTTGATTTTGTCGTAAATTTAAGGAGGTAATTGTAATATTTTTACAAATATCAAGGGGATTTGAAATGTTTTTTGCTTATAAATGGGGAAAATGTAAGACGAAATCAAACCTCAATATGTCTTGTTGCAATTTTCGGAAATTTCTTGGTTTCTTGTAATTAACTAGAACCTCAGGGGTTTGTAATTATCCCTCTTTTATATTACTTATGATTAATGACATACAAGAAAACCTTGAGGCTCAGTCTAATTACCAAAAAAAATCCAACTATCTTTTAAAATTACAATACCCCTTTTATATCTTTTAAAAAAATCCAAATAAATTACAGCTCCAGTATGAAAGACACAAAATTGCACCTACTAAGGAGGGTATTTGTTAGAAAAATAAAAACCTCAAGGTGGTTGTAATAACTTAAGGGGTATTTGTAATTTCGAAAAATAAAAATGTGGACTTTTATGTAATTACGCCAAACCTCAGGGTTAGTTTTGTAATTTACCCAATTACTTATCAATGGAAAGACAAATGATCTCTAAACTAAGTTTACAGAGGAGGCAAACAAGTTTGAAGATTGAAGATCTTAAACATGCCAAAAAAATTCAAAATCCAAACCAAGAATTAAGGATATGACTTACTGAGTATAGAAGTAAAAAATGCTGCCACCATCAACAACAACATTTAGTATCAGCATCAGCGTAAGCACCACAAACGCGAAAACTCTGAATGTAAGAAGCCAACCAGGATGAATACTTCTGAGACAAGGCTTCCATATTTCATCTTCATACAAAACTCCAGCAGGCTCTTCTTGTCGATTTTCGGCATTTCTTTCGTCCGAATTTCGACGATATTCGTGTTTCGTTATAAGTATCGATGCGAAAACCATCGACATTAAAATCCATAATGAACAGAGCAACACTCTCCAGTTTAACCAATAAGATGCTGTTGTTGTATCGACCGTCATGGCTGGTTGCCATGATCTTGTAGATCCTGTTATAAATGTCAAGAAACTCATTGCTGTTTTTCGATCGCCAACTCCTTTCTAGTACTTTCTGTCTTAATCCCAGTTCTGAAAAAATAATATAATGTCTTGATGTTTTAAGGCTCTATCAAAAAAGATTTACCAAGGTATGAAAATTGAATAGAATGTAAAGAATGAAGATTTTCAAATTTACAAGAAAAGAAATTGAATTGGAATGAAGGATTCGAGACCCGAGAGGTTAATTCTGTTACTGAAGATATATATGTGCAAAGTTCAATGTTGTAAGGACTTGAAAGAAGCCATGATTGCAAGATTGCAGAATTAAGACATCAAATCCCATAAACAGAACTATATAAGCTGACAACATATTGAGAATGTAATAAGGCAGCTATTTCCAGCCATATTAATAAAATATAATTTAATGGCTACTGCAGAAAGATTAGAGGGAAAAATAATCAAACAAATTTTTAGTATGAAATTGACCTACATTATTAACATCTGAAAGTAAAAAGAGATTCCAAACTTTCAGGGGCTATTTGATTTGCACAGAAAGATAGAAAACAAATAATAATAAAATACTATATTTCAGTGAAAAAGATTGGGAAAAGAATAGATAGCAAGGTTCTTAATTGCAAGCAAAGCAAGATTGGGATACTTAGAGGGGAAACCAATTCAATGTGGGAGGTGTCTGTATATGAAGAGATGCTTTGCTTCATTGGAAAATACTTTATAAAATTAAACACAGAGAGAGAGAGAGAGAGAGAGAGAGAGAGAGAGAGAGAGAGAGGATAAAGAAAAGAATGGTGTGCTTTCAGCATAAGCTTCTACTTTTTTTACTTTTGTTATCCCCATATAAGATCCTGCAAAAGGGATTGGTCTAATATCTGTTGTCACAATCTATATTCCCATGCAAAATATAAATATTCTCAAAGACATGTTAAAATTTAGGACTTGTCACCTTTTCTTGTACAGTTAGCAGCCTTTTGGTCTTTGATTTGAGTCTTTATAGGTTTTAGGGATAATTACAAAAACCACCCCTGAGTTTCAGCCTAATTACAAAAAAAAAACCATTTATCTTTTAAAATTACAAATATCCTCTTTAGGTTTGTACTCATCTAACAAATACTTCCCTCTTGAGGCTTCTTCAGGATGCAATTTAATAAGCTGAAAACAAATGTCGGGGGTATTTGTAATTTTAAAATATTATTGGGTTTATTTGTAATTAGGCTAAATCTAAGGGGTAATTTTTGTAATTAAAACCCTAGGTTTTAAAGAGAAGGAAAGAAGGTGATGGGTGGGGTGGGGTGGGGTGGGGGTCCATTTTACTTTTGCTTATGTGGATTTTGTGTTGGGTTTGTTTTAAATTCTTTTCTGTACAGATAAATTTATGCTGCTTGTTCTGAACTCCCATTAAAGGAATAAAGCAGCTGTAAAAAGGAATCACACAGTTTAAATTCAGGCACCCTATTTAATAATCTTCAATTTTTATAGGTAGTTTTACTTTAAAGAATAAAGCATATTATGTTCCTACTGAAAAATAAATAAAAATAAAAAAGTTGATCAACTATTTAAAGGTTGTCTGTTAAAATATAACATTACTACGAAATAGCAGTAAAATACTAAAAGCAATAACATTGTAAATTTCTTTTGTGGGTGATTTAGTTTATGTTAGTTGTAAAATACCATAATGGTAAATGTTAATGTATATTTATTTATATGTGTATATGTTTTTTTTTTCTTTTTACTTTCCTATTTATCCTTTGAAAATTGAGATGGCGCCAATGTATGTAAATCTAAAAGGGGTAAAAATATATGAGGCTTGGGAGCCACTCTTGATATTTTGGTCAAAACAAATTTTGAACACCTTTTGACACATTGGCCCTCTTTCTTATGTAAATTTGGAAAAGTGGTCCACCTCAAGACATTACTCTCGGTTTCTCCCCAGTAATTTTTCCTTCATTTCAAGAGATCTTGCCTTTTTTTTTTTCCTTTTTCAATTTTCCAGGTTTTTGGAAGTACAAACTATTGACCGACAAGAAAATTGGAAAAATAAATATTGTTACAAAACTTACTCTAAAAATGGCAATAAAACTTACAAACAATTTGAATTTGGAACATTAGTTGATAAATTAACCAGCTGGGCTAATAATTTGATTCAACATGTAAAAACAATATAAAAAACACGTTCAATTTCCCTTTATGATATTATACAAATTTCTTGAAAATCAAATGCAAGCATTAATAATATGATTGAAGATAATATACCTCGTATTCGAAATAATATTTAAAAAGAAACAAATGCACATTTTAATAAATTTAGGGGTTGTAAAAATTCAGATGAGGTCAAATAAATATTATAATGTTATTATGAATGTGAAATAAATCAAATAATAATATTTTGTCTCCACCGACTACTATAAGAAATATTATGTAATAAAATGTTAAATTTTTTTTTTAATGAATAAATGTTAATTTGTTCGTGAAGGCGTGATCCCAAAGTAAAGGGGTTCCGCGTTATGCTTCATTAGACGCAACATTAGCTGGTCATGTGATCAGTTGACATTAATGGTCACGTGATGTCAATGTCACAACCTGATTGTAATGTATAGAGGATGGCAATAAAATAATTTTATCAAAATTCGATTTTGTTTTTATTAATTGTTAAAAAAAAGGAAGTTGGATCTTCATAAATATTTAACAAATGAGTGTCAAAACAGATAGGTGTCAAGGTGTGGAAATAGAAGATTAATACCTACCCTAAACTCATTTATAGTTTCAAAAACATGACACATTGTGCCCCTGATATAAGCACAAATAAATTCCCCAAGACAACTTGATTTATAAATAGGTACTATATTCTTTTCTCAAAACCAATGAGGAATTATACTAAGTGATAATTTTAATAAGTTGAGATCCAGAAAAATCATGGATACAAATGTTTACGTGGAACGAGTTGAAGAAGTATTTTTTAGGTTGCAATGGATCGAAATAAAAATGTAAAACAGTAAAATATAACTTCTAGACACCACATCCAATTTTCTATTAAGACATTTCTTCTCGAAGGAAACTATTTCCTTGAAGACGGTTCAAACTTGCAGGCTCACTGCTAACATAAGGGACCAAGCCCATTTAAGTTTTCTAAGCTTTTAGAATTTCTCGCTCTCTCTCTTTTTTTTCCGGATTTGTTTAGATTTTTGGCTTCATTTAAATACTTTTTAGGTTTTTATTATCGAGTTGTTGAATCATAATTTGTATTCTCTATAAAAATGAATTATTTCTACTGAAGATTATTTCATCTTCCAATTATCCATCCCATGAAAAATATTTATAAAAGACCGTGTCATATCTATCGCTTATTTTCTATGTAATACGTAGATATATTTGAATATACAATTTAATCATTCATTTTACTATAGAGACAATTTTGACTGAACTAAATAATTAAACCCACGAAAATATTTAAAAGAAATGTAAATTGAATGAAAGAATTCTTGCGTAGAAAAAGGAAACATCATATGGTGTACCCATGGAAGGGTCTAATTTCAATCATTTTTTTTTTTATTTTCTTGCAATTATTGGGCCTAGATTTCTCCTAATTTTCAGTAGCTTTGAGCAAAAATTCTTGAGCAGACAAAGTGCGTTATTTGTGGTTCATCCACTATCATTGGGTGATTGGATGAACGTGGATGAATAGTCAAAAACACATATTCCTTCAAATTTAATGGCCAACAAGTCAAATGCACGATGAACCATCTATCTCAATTTGATATTGCATTTCACCAGTACACTACAGACTACAGAATTACTAGAGGTCTTCGATTCCTATCACTCCTCCCCTCTTACGATATGTACTCAAGGAAAAAAAATGAAATAAAATGACATTAACCTCTTGGGTTCGATTCTCATCACCCCTCCCTTCCCAGACATGTACTCAAAAAAACAAAAAGAAATATGAAATAAAATGACATTATAATTATAAACTTGTCGTACACTGGTAAAATGCAAGTAACACCAAATTGCAACAGATTTGCATGATTTGTTAAGCAAGAATCAATTAAGTAAAGTCCCTTTTCATGATTTGCATGGTTATTCTTCCTATATAACAGCTCAGTAAGTAATCAACATACCTGTCGAACATACATACTATTCGGTTTGGTTCGATTCAAAGTGTTTCTATGTTAACACACGCTGGTATCGAATTTAATATCGACATGAACAGTATTTCAGACAACCTAAGGAAAATCATTGGCTCTATCAAATACATAGAAGAAAAGAAGAAAACTGCAGCGTCTACCTTTAGATTAGGTCAGAGTTAATTTTGGCAACGGCTGAAAGAGACAAGACCGTCTGTTCATAGGATTATTTGTTAAGCGCAAGCTTCGAACCTATGTATAAAAAAGTTATAAAAAAAAAAAGATAAAAGAAAAAAAGAAGAAAGAGAGTTGGAGTTGGTTATATGTGCAAAATGCATGCACCATGTCAGTGGTGTAATTTTTCAACAAGAGGAAAGGAAGAAAAAGCTAAGGACCGTCTTATTAACACAATAACACCACAAGAATGAAATGAATGCATGTGTAGTCAACAGCATCGTATGTTAGTCAAAACTCCCATTTTGATAAGGATGGCAATTGTACGGTTTTGTAAAAACTCTAAATCCAAGAATGGATCTGAACCCCAACCAAAACCTTTATTATTGAAATGTATTTAAAAATATACTTTTAAAAAATATTTCTGCTAAAAGAATTCCAAGAATGTATATCTTTCAAACAAATTATGCCACATGCATAAACATTATTACCAATGCACACGTCTGAATACTGGTAAAATGCAATGCTAAATTGCAACAAATAGAAAAACCCTGATTTTGATCCTTTATCATAACAAATCATGAAAGCAGAAAGCAACAAGGGACAGTGCCATGACAAAGCCAAAACAAAGAACCAAAAGCAACTCCCTAATTAAAAATCAACATACCTGTAGAACGTAATATTTGGTTCGATCAAGTGAAAATGTTCTATGTTATACACAATTTTCCTGCTTTTTCTTTTTTCTTTTTCCTTTCCAAGAAAATAGCTTTGTTCGCCAACGAGAAGAGTTTTTCGTTCTTCCTTATGTGGGAATATTAAAGATAACCTAACTAAAAGGACGGGCTCTATCGATTCAAAATATAGAAGGAAAGAAAAGAAGAAAACTGTGGCATCTACCTTTAAATTACGTATTGAAAGAGAGAGGTAGAGTTGGTTATAGTTGCAGAATGCATGCACCAGCAAATGTGAACCCAACACTCAACCGCATTCCACAAGGAAACCATGGCAATATGCTCTATTTCCCCTCAGGGAGAATGAACGATGAAAATGGTGCTAGAAGATAATCATGGACAGATGTGTAACCCTTCAACAAGAGAAAAAGGAAGAAAAGGGTTGTCTTTGATGCGACAAAATATTAGGCACCGAATAAGTTTATCTTTTTCGAGTGATTTTCCATTAATTCAAGGTTTCGAGAATTCAATCTTATGCATCCATTATTTTATTTATAATCTGCAAAATAAGAGAGAGTTAGAAGGGATGCCGATTTTTCCTCCCGATGCTCATGTCAAAAATCAATTATATGGAGCATAATCAAATATATCAAATATCGAAGCAATTCAAGTTGGAAATCAACTGTTATGGAGAATAATCAAATATATCAAATATAAAAGCAATTCAATCAAAAATGTAATTCGTATCTGACATAATATGTCACTTGTGATTTGTCCCTCATTGATTAATTAGAGGGAGGGAGCCTATCTTATAAGCCTAATAAGCTACTCCTATTACCAATTTGTTTAAGAATTGAACCTCACCTGGGTGGCTAGGGCTCTCCCTCTCGTATTGAGTACGCTTAAAGCGTGGGTCGTACCAGATCCCCCGAATTTAACATGGTATCAAAGCATGAAGGATTGTGATGATTAACGAAGCCTACCTTATAAGCCTAATGAGCTACTCCTATCACCAATTGGTTTTAAATGGAACCTCACTTGGGTGGCTAGGACTCTCCCTCTAGGATTGGGCATCCTTCAAGTGTGGGGCATACCAAGTCTCCCCGAATTTAACAATATCACTCTCTAATCAAGTATCATAAATCTTTAATCATACCTCGCCCAAATGATCCTTTTATAAGGTCAATTAGAGTATTAGAATTAGGGAAGGATTCTATAACCTTTAGGTTGCACTGAGATAGGAGAATTGGGATAGGAGAATTTGGTTGCATTGGGATGGAAGGATTTGTATTTGGGAGAAGATTTGGAAAGAGGATTTCATATGACTCAATCTAAGATGAAATTCCAAGGATTTGAAATCCATTAGGTTGCATTTGGATGGGAGGATTTGGAGGAAGGATTTCGAATGACTCCAGATAAAAATGATTTGAAATCCTCCAAAGTTACTCCAAAAATAGCTTCTAAGAATTCGAAATCCATTATAGAATGACTTCAACCAAACGACCTCAACAGACTTGTTAATATGGATTTGAAATCCTTAACTCCAAATCCATCAATCCAAATGGAGCACTTCATCAAACAACCTCAATGGACTTAAATCAAGTAATCTAATTAAACTTGGAGTTTCTTTCTTATTAAAATAGAACTAAGCTAGAAAACCAAAAAATTAATCATGTGCGTCTAAATCCTAAAACAACTCAAGGGTGAGATGCAATCATTCTTTTGTGTATCATACCTATTAAGTCCAAATTTAGGTTAAATTAGTCTTATTAACACCACAAGAATGAATTGCACGCACCTTATAAAACTCCCATTTTAAGTCATTTAAGTTTGATACCTAAGGATGGCAGTCATACAAGTTTGTAAGAGTTTGAGATCCAAAAATGGGACCCGAACCCAATCAAAACCTTTATAATTCAATGTATTAAGAATATATGTTTTTAGAAAATCCTACTAAAAGTTTAATATACTTTTTTTTAAACAAACTATAGCTCATTAATAATTATGTAAAAGATTAAAGAATAAATAAAATAAAAAAACAGGTGGATTCAGGGTGATTCCGTTCAAAAGAAAATTAAAATCCATCCTGGACTCAGTTATAAGTTTTAAGTCCCACCCAAAGGGGGCAAATCTAGCCTTTCTCATTGCCATCCCTATTAATACCAACATGTACATAGAAATATTTAAAAAAATATCATATTTCCATTATATTATCTGAACATAATGAATAATACTTGTACTTTCAAAGTGAAAGACGCATGTGGTATTATACATGACAAATAATACTCCATCTTAACATATGTTTTGTAGATATTATTTAACACCTTAAATTGTATCAAATGATTTATAGGTATTATTTAAATATCATACAATGAAAAACTAATAAAATTCGTGATTTTATAAAAATAATTATAACTAAAAAAAACTAACACATTACTATGAATAAATAATATTCTAACACACATCAAAAATAATTTTTTGCATTATTTAATAATACATGCAAGCAAGAGATATTAAAAATAATAACAAAAATAAGTCTTATTTTTATCCAAACCATTTTATATTGTATCATGTCTACATATACCATTCGTTGTCATATTATAACCTTTAAAAACATTATTATAATATACTCGCATGTATTAGATACTGAATATAATCACGCATTTAACACTGCCAAAGGCAACATCATGATCACATCAAACCACACTCTTGAAAATGCTTATTGCACTCGGAGAATGTTAACATTCCAAACCAAGCTTTACATGCAGGGGAAGGGAAATAGGACAGACAGTACATTTGACTTGATGAAATCAGGACACCAAAATGGTTAAAGACATGATACTTGGCCCACACAAACCAGAAAGAAAAGGACATTTTATGATGTGAAGCAGACAAAATGTGAACAAACATACCAAGGATCCAACATATATTCAGAAAGAGATATGAAAACATATAAAGAAACACAGGCAATATAGATAAAGAACTACACAAATACATTAAAAAGAACCAGAGGACATACCTTCCATTAGAAGCATCTTCAGCACCACAGCAAGATCCAACTTCACTTCTGAAAGTTCAAGAAATAGAAAGGAACTACTGAGACTTGCATGCCATTTCAAAGGCAAATATAAGTGTGAGCAAAGCTAACTGCTGTCAAGTATTTCAACGTGAGATAGGAAGAAGCTTTAGGGCATGCACTTGTCCCATAAAGTTGGGCTAAATTAGAATGCATTAACAGAATTGAGAATATTAACACTTCTCTAAACAACCTTTGCAAGAAATAAATCAGTTTCATACGCTATCGGCACTTCTGCCCTCACCTTTTTCTTTTCATTTCTGCATTTGGAAGGGAGAAGTTTAGACAGTCTTGACTTATGCAAACCATGCAAAACAGCTTTGGCCAAATAACAGAATAAACAGTAAAATAAAATGTTTCACAGAGTCCATTACCGCCTACCTGGCCTCTTAGGTTACAGATTACTAAGGACAGTAGTCCTTCATGCAAGTACCAATTAAATTTGGAAGCCCTAGCTCCCTGCCACACATATATTTGGCAGCCTTCCTGCATTCTACACAATCATTTCACATTCACAAATAAATCACAATTTATTGAGAAAAATTGCGGCAGGCGGGTGATATTTATTACATAGTTGGAATAGTCACACTGTCTATACATTTCTATTCACAGTTCACTTCATTTATACGTTGAATATAACAAATCAGTTATATTCTGATTAGACAAGCACTAATCAGACTCCTAACAACATTTCTGATAGTGGGGGAAAAAAGAGAAATTACACTATGATGGCAACATGCACGGGTTTAACATATTTTCTGAACTGTGCTATTGATTCATTAGCACAACAATTTTGGTAAAATACAGTATTTTTGAATCATCTTGCATGTCCGAAGTAGTCTCTCATATAGCTCTACTTCTCAAACAGCATCAGCGCTATCTTCAAATGTGGACAGAGCAAAAGGGGCAATAGCTACATTGAATGTTTGAGCTCCTACTTTATCAATATGCTTCATCTCAAAGTCACCCTCCTATAAGACAATAAGCAAATAAAGTGAACCGTCTTCAGTGAATTAGACAAATATAGCAATTACACACAAAACAATGAAAAAGGACTCGACATACAGTTATCTTCAGGCCAAAACCACGATTATCCTAAAATATGTTTGCATTTGCAGAAGCTTCAGAAACTCATTTACATGATACAGTTATGGAAAATAAATGATTATTCACTCGGTAATGTATACCCAGAGTAAGATAGTTAATCATATTGTCACCAAAGCAACTAAAATGAGAAAATGAGTTTTCATCTCAAGTGACAAGAGTGAGTGAAGATAGAGTTTCCAGCCATCAAAGAACACCTTGAATTGGATATTACAGCAAATAAAAGCATAAATGACTTCAACTTCAATTGTTGGGAGTATTTAATACAATGTTTCGTAACAATTTCGAGGAAATCACTATTATCATTTTTTGTGATGCACTGTACGAGTAAAGTTAGCTTAAAAAAGGTGAAAGTTGCCTGGGAGGAGGGGGAGGAGGTTTTCAAATGTTATGGCTTGTAATTCACCAATCTCACCATTCTCCCACTAGATGTGCTCAAGGGACAAGCAGATGAATACTCAAAACCAGTTTTAGGAAGTATAACTGGTTGTTCACCTATAACTCCAATACCCCTGGTCAAAAAGCACGAAGTTCAGTCAACGGAGAAAAAAATATGTTGTCAACTAAATGATACCAATGCTGAAAATGTTGACAGAGGTAGAATACAAATACTTTCTAGAGACTATTGCAGTGCTGTCCATGAAGAATTAAAAGCTAAAATTGAAAACTTACTGGACACTCTCGGTTTTCCCATTGGCATCAGTTATGATCCAGTGCCTTCTAAGAAGCTGTACAGGGCGATCTGAGTTGTTGGTGATTCTGATCCTATATGCAAAAAAATAGAGGCCTTTTGAAGGCTGACTTCTACCTTCGATGTAGACACTCCTAACTTGAACTCTAATGCCCTGGTAAAGAACAATAGTTTAGTTATGTATCCAAACATACCTTTCAAAACACACAGGAAAAAGAAGAGGCCACAATCCAGATATTGTATTATCATTATACTAGATTATGGTTAACTGATTTATGAGGAAAATGTCTGGCCTCGTGAAATTTAGCTCTTATGCTAAGAGTTATGGAATTCAATTAACATAATCAAGCAGATTCATGCTAAGTCATACTCAAGTTCTGTAAGATTCATGCAAGTGATCAGACTCAATCTCATAACCTGATGTCGCCATTGACAGTTTGACACAATCAACTTAGCTAGTTGATCTAACTAGTTACTAGTAGAGATGGAATACAATTAAAAGTATGATTTCCGCGATCATATCTGGATAATAAGACAAAGACATAATCTGGATAGTATGATTTCCTGGATCATAAGGAATCATGATGGAATCAAGTCTAGAAGATAATTAAATTTTAAGACACAGATATTAAATTCTATAATAAAAACACATAATTAAATCTTCTGTAGATTAGCCAAGTGGATGGATTAAGTGGTGCTTCCAAAGAAGCAAGCACTTGAGCTGTCCAATTCTGCTACAAGGCACTAACAACTACATGCTGACAAAGTGTATCTTAGATATGGTAACTCCAACAAGATTTACGAAGTAGCTAAATATTTTCCTACTTAAAACAACAGATCCAGATTAACAAGTTGTTGGACATTGAGAAAGCATGATGGACTCAAGTCAGAAAGACCGACCATAGAACTGTGCTTAATAAAAATTGTGACTTAGTTGATATATGATTCTTGTCATACCAAGGTTGTTGCATCACTTGAGCACTTCAAAAGACAATGAGGAGCAATTTCGTTTAACTCATCGCGGTACCTAGCTGCATCCTGGAGTCACATACAAAATATATACCAGAACAAAGGTCAGACAACATGTTCATATAGAGAAAAAAGATAACACCAGTCAAATTGGTCAATGAGGACTACATTGTCTGACGTGGAAAGTTAAGCAAGCCAGACTTCTGTTTAATATATATCACTATCTTATGCTTTCAAAACAGGTTTTTGGGACCAATTTAGATTAGAATCTCATCACAATTTTAATATGTTAAGCAATACAAATTGTTAACGGTCACAAATATGGCAAGGTTCACAAATCAAAAACTGGGAATAATTGTTTATTTGATTAGGGAGAGGGTGGATCAGGTTACCACATCCAACTTAATAAGAGTAGTGTTGTAAAAATCGGCCTAGGCGGCGCCTTGGTGCTAGGCACCCCTAGGCCGAACCCCCAAATCGGCTAAAAAATCGTTTCGGCCAAAAATAGTCTAGGCGGCCAAAAATGGGTAAAACTTAGAAGAAATAAAATTAAATTACAAAAAAATAGTACTAATCGTATGCGCTAGGCTGCCGCCCAACTAGCATCTAACAATTTCTGCAACCTTGAGTAAGAGAAATCATTCGTATTGGATCGCAGAAAGGTGAAGTTGTGGGATTTTGAAGCCTTTTAGTTCAATCGAAAAAAAAAAAAGCCCAATTTGTAAGCATTCAACCATGATCAAAAGCATTTTATCCCTCCAAAATGGATACTGAACTAAGTGTACATTTTAAGTTTAAAACCGGCTATAAATTCAAAGTAGATAATACTTGCTTATCTATCCTTCTATATGATATATGCAAATTGCCCAATATACGAGCATCAGGGGAGAATCACCATGAATTCCTAATGAATCATAACCTTTAACTCTTTGTTTGTCCAATCTGTTAACTGGTGTTCCAGAATCTTACAAAGTGAAAAAGACTATTCGATTCTTCATAGCCTTCAGAAAAAGCAATAGTAAAAAGTACAACAGTGAGCAAGAAAGACACACCTCAAATCTCTCCTGTGCAATGGCCTCCTTCAACAATCTCTGAAGGCGCAAAACTGGCTCCTCTTCCTCAAATAGTCTCAACGAATCACGAAGTCTAGCAGCTTCCTTATAATCCTAATGCAATTATCACCGTAGCAAACTCAATTTCAAATCAATGAAGCAACTAAATCAGCCATTAACCCAAACTATCTAAGATAAACAATCACATTCCAAAACATGCAAAATCATCACACCGCACGATTCAATGACTGAAACAACTGTGAATGGAAATTTCATCAACTAACGCCCAATAAATTCAACATCAATCGAATAGCAAACTTTCCCACAAATAGACATATATCAAGTGGGGAAAAGAAAAAAGAAAAAAGCATGATTCGAACAAAATTGAGTAACCCAAAAGTACCTCAGATTTTGCAGCAACCTCCAACTGCTGCTTCAACAAAGCATATGTTTCCGTCCGAGAAAGAAACGAACTACGACTCGGGCCAGAACCCGAGCCCGAACTCGGTACACTGCAAGCAACGATTCGATTAACCCTCAAACTATAGTCTCTAACGCTGCTACGGACCCGACGAGGCAATGACAGCGCGCTGAAATCCGTATTCAGATTCAAACAATGCATCATACAAAACTATTTTTTTCTTTTCCTCTCCTTTTTGAAACTTCCAAGTTTTATCGCTTGGGCTTTACTTCATGCTACCAGACTGGTTCAATGGAGGATGACAGGAAGTGGCTTTTGGATTGAAGTGGAAGTTTGAGGGCAGTAAAGGGATTTTCCTTTTTGGCCGTTGATTTTTCAATTTTCAGTGGCTTGGAGCCATTTGAGAGAGGTGGAGGAGGTGAAGTGAAGATGGAGGAGATTTTTGCGGTTTAATGGAAGGAAAGTTGACACGTACATATATATATGTCTGGTTACTTTTGGTGAATCCATAAATATCCGTGTACAAAGTAATTACAAATATTTTGGGAACAAAAAAATATCTCGGTTATCAGAAATCGTAGGCTGTAGAACAGGTTTTTGTCACACAATTTTATATACTAAATAAATAATTTTTTAAATAAAGTCAGTGTGTTGAATTTTATGAAAAGTATATTTCACTTATAAACTTATTATTAACTCTCACAGTAAGTCACACAATGCAACATCAATCTTGTGTCATGTATTACGAGAATAAATGGGCCTTGTTTGGCGTCAAAATTATGTTCTCCTCTTGTTAGGAGTTATGTTCTCTCCTGAGTTTTGTTCCCTTTTAGGGTTGTGTTAGGGTCTCGTTTTTCTTCGCGCCGCCCCGCTCCTTCTCGCCACCACTCTCTTCCTCACCACCATCTCTGTTTCTTTTTCCCTTTGCTTTCTCCTCCAGTTTTAGTATAAACCCATCTTAATCTTTGTCTTAGTCTTCTTTTATGACTTTATCCCTAAATCCTCCAAAACGAGCTCTGTTTATTTTCTGTTCCCCTGCTATCACTGTACACAAACCCCCCCCCCCCAAAAAAAAACAAAATAATAATAAAATAAAAAAAAATCATAAACTTCCTCTTGTCCTTTTATGTATTATTCTCATTTTTTGTTTTGTTTCTGAACCTATATTTCCTTGTTCTGTTTTATTAACCCAATAGTGATATATTATCTTGCAGGTTCAGTGGCCTCCAAACGTGCGGGGTGCAACTAAGGCAACTGTGGGAAATAAGTTCTGCCGATCGCCATGAGTATACTAAGCTGGAACTGTCGTGGGCTTGGGAACCAAGCGACAGTTCGAGCTCTTAAGAAGATCCTAAATAACGAGAACCCGGGAATTATTTTTTTGATGGAAACAAAAGTAAACAAATCTCGGATGTCCCAACTAAATAATTTGCAGTTTCATTACAATGCGTGTTTTTCGGTAGATTGCGAGGGCGACTATTCGAACAAGCGAGGGGGATTAAGTGTACTGTGGAAAAGCCCGTATATTCTATCTTTAGTGTCTTTCTCATCCCATCACTTGGCTTTCAAATGAATGGGCGTTAACGTGTGTGTACAGGTGGGCGGATAATCAGCAAAAGTGGAAAACATGGACATTATTGAGAAGTCTGATCCCGGAAGGAAATAAACCATGGCTATGCGCTGGGGATTTCAACGAAATTTTATGGCTTCATGAAAAAATTGGAGGTATCCCGAAATCAATAGCACGTATGACGATGTTTCGAAATGCGATAGAGGACTGTGCATTAACAGACTTGGGTTTCATCGGGCATAAATTTACTTGGACAAACGGACAAGCAAATGAGAATAATATCCAAGAGAGACTAGATCGAACCTTTGCAACAGAGCAATGGAGGGATTTATTTCTGGGATATCGAGTGGAACACCTGATTAGATCACACTCTGATCACTCTCCCCTGCTAATTCATGTTAATGGAGCTGATAAACGTTTTGCACAAAATAGGAGGCGGCGTTGCACGCTGTTCAGATTTGAAAGTATGTGGGCCGAACAAAAGGAATGCACAGACGTTATTAGGACGGCGTGGAAAGATACAACGCACCAGCAACACTTTGGAGAAAAACTGAAGAATTGTAGCATGGCACTCGGACAATGGGCCAAGAACAAGTTTGGAGGGAATAAAGAAAGGATCCTAAAATTGAAAAAAAGACTTGAGAGCATCCAAAAATCCAACCAAACGGAGAGTATAATTGAGGAAGGAAAACATATTGAAGCCTAGCTGGATGATTTGTATAAATTGGAAGAAATATTTTGGCATCAACGATCACGAGCCCTATGGATAAAAGCGGGAGATCGCAATACAAGTTTTTTTCACCAAAAAGCCTCGCAACGAAGGTCACGAAATGAGATTATTCACTTAAAAAAGGAGAATGGCGAATGGACTGGCAATGAAAATGAACTAGCTGCAACTCTCACATCATACTTCGAGAACTTGTTTACTTCGGTTGCTAGTACGGACACGCATTTAGTCTTGGAGGCTATTGAACCAAAGGTCTCAGTACAGATGAATAAATCACTCTTGGAACCATATACAGAGCAAGAAATCCACCAAGCCCTCAAGCAAATGCATCCTCTTAAGGCTCCAGGACCCGATGGTATGTGCCCACTATTTTTTCAAAAATTTTGGAATGTCATATCCCCTGATTTTGTTCGCACTTGCTTAAATATTCTTAATGATGCCGCTGACCCGAGGGAGTTTAATCATACTTTTATTGTTTTAATTCCTAAGATTAAACACCCTGAATCTCCAAAAGACTATAGACCTATTGGCCTTTGTAATGTAATCTTTAGGGTCATCACAAAAACAATTGCTAATAGGCTCAAGTATGTTCTCCCTGATATTATTTCAAAAAATCAAAGTGCTTTTATCCCGGGCAGACTAATTACGGATAACGCGATGGCGGCTTTTGAAATTTTCCACTCAATGAAAAAGAAAAGAAATGGCAAAAATGGTCACTTTGCACTCAAACTTGATATGAGTAAGGCATATGATCGTGTCGAATGGTCGTTCCTTAAATCTATGCTTGATAAACTGGGTTTTGATAAATTGTGGATTGATTTAGTGATGAGATGTGTGGGTTCGGTTTCATACTCGGTCCTTCTTAATGGTACACCCACTAGGAGTTTTACTCCTACTCGTGGAATCCGTCAAGGGAATCCCCTTTCTCCCTATCTATTCTTACTTTGTGCAGATGGATTCTCGTCTCTCCTCAAGCATGCGGAAACACACGGCCTGATTCATGGGATAAATATTACTAGGCGAGCACCACCTGTCTCACACCTACTCTTCGCAGACGATAGCATCCTCTTCTTCCGAGCAACAAGAAGCGAAGTGGAAAAAGTGAAAGAAATTTTGCAAGTGTACGAAAATGCATCGGGACAAAAGGTGAATTACGAAAAATCCGAGTTATCCAGTAGCAAGAATGTAGAGTCCAGTTTCATGACAGAAATGGGCAACATATTGGGGGTGAGACAAGTCGACGGCCTTGGTAAATATTTAGGCATCCCAGCAATAGTAGGAAGGCGGAAAAAAGAGATATTCCATGCCATACAAGAAAGGATTTTGCAAAAAATGAAAGTGTGGAAAGAAGTTACATTATCACGGGCAGGGAAAGAAGTACTCATAAAATCTGTGATCCAAGCAATTCCAACTTATTTGATGAGTTGTTTCCTACTACCAGCAACAACTTGTGAAGAAATAGAGAGGGTTGTAACTCGCTTTTGGTGGAGGAATAAAAATGGTGACCGGAAAATATTTAGGAGGCCTAGGTTTCCGTAAAATTCAATTGTTCAACTTGGCATTGCTGGCCAAACAAGTATGGCGATTAGCTTCAGATCCAAATTCGTTGGCAGCACGACTACTTAAGGCGAAATATTTTCCTCGGGGCGACATCATGAAAGCAACATTGGGGTACCAACCTAGCTTCTTGTGGAGAAGCCTCTTAGCTGCACGCAAGGTAGTAGAAGATGGTATGGCTTGGCGAGTAGGAAACGGAACAAATATTCAAGTGCGAGATGATAGATGGATTGGAATGCGAAGTCCAGCTAAGCCTACGTCCTGTTCAGATGAAATACCAGAGGGTTCCATGGTCGCGGATTTAATTGACTGGGAAAATACAAAGTGGAGGACAGACATTATCAGACGAGCATTCCATAAACAGGAGGCGGACAAAATTTGTTCCATATACATCAGTCGACGACTACCACTGGATAAGATGATATGGAGGTACATGACTAATGGAAGGTTTTCTGTAAAATCTGCATATCAGACGCTGAAATCACAGTCAGAACAAACCCATACAACCCAGCCTTCTTCGAGTAGCACCAATGTGGCGTGGAAAAAAATGTGGTACCTCCGACTTCCACAAACAATTAAGCACTTCATATGGCAGGCATGTCTGGATACCTTACCCACAAAAGAAAGAATTCTTCAGCGAGGTATGGAAATTGACCCAATTTGCGCGCTTATGTGAAAAGCCGTAAAACTTAGCACACTTGTTGGTTGAATGTTCTAAACACGGCAAATTTGGCGCACATGTCCTTTACGTATCGACACCTCGTTAACTCATTTTGCATCTTTTAAAAATTTTTGCTGGTGCATAATGGCCACATACCCACAAGAATTCATCGAATATTTTTGTATTATAGCATGGTGTATTTGGACAGCACGGAACAAGTATTATTTTGAACAGTGCAATTTAAGGGGAGCACATCCAAACAAGCACACAACACTTTTCCGGGAAATTCCGAGGAATCACCACAAATGACTGCGCATATGGAGAAAACAAAGGGTACAGAAAAATGGATCCCTCCACCATTGGGAACCTTTAAGCTAAATTCAGACGGAATCACCACAAATGACTGAGCAATTCTGGGACTTGGCTTTATTATCGAGATACTGAAAGGGTCACATCATCTTGGCCGCGAGCAAAAACTTGATCATGGAGGGGACAAGACTGCGTGGAAAGCTTAGCACTTCATTGTCGCCCCTCAAATCAACATATGAAGTAGGTGTCCATGGAATACATGTGGAAAGTGACTGCAAAGTGATGATGGATGGATTACGTGGTAAGGAAATTCAAGACGCCCATGGAGAACTATTGCGAGACGACATACTAGACGCGGCGAAAGCAGTTAACTGTCTTAGTTTCAAATATGTTCCTAGAAATGCAAACAAAGCGGCACACGCTTTAGCTCATTTTGTTAAAAGTCCAAATTCTGAACTTTTATGGATTGAAGAGATCCCTCAGTCTGTTGAGGGTATCTTACATGAGGATATTGCCTCAAACTGATTAATTAATGATTTGGTTTTCCCCTCAAAAAAAAAAATGGGCCTTGTTTGGGAGCGCTGAGATTTTGGACTTATAGTCAATTTCAATAAGAATTTATGTTGGTGATTAATTTAGAATAGTTTTTTATAATTTATTTCTCCAAAAAGTTCATTTTAGAGAAAGTCATAATTGAAGGCTTTTTGAATAATCACTTATTGAGAAGTCCATTTTCTGAATAGACTTTTGCATAAGTGTCCCCAAACATGCACATGGTTTTCTATATTTTTTTTAAATTGTAAAGTTAATCAAGTAATTATAGGGGTCTAGCAAAAACGACCATGTTGAAAATTTTAGAAGTGGTCAGGATTTTGTTGACAATAGTTCGTGAAATCCTACTTTTAAGGCTTGTCCCATATGGCTTGTTACCTTAGGGACTGGTGTGTGTCAATAATTAGTAGGGGTGGCAATGTGAGGTATGTCACGATTGACCGACACAAACACGACACAAAATTATAGGGTTTGGGTTGTGGCTTATCGGGTTTGGGCTGTTATCGGGCTGGCACGAGAAGGCCCGATAAAAATCGGGCTGGTATCGGGCTGGCACAATAAGACACGATAATTTTTTTAATTATTGATAATTAATTATTTATATGGTTAATTTACTAATAATTAACTATTTGTAATTGACTATTTTTATTAATAATTTATTAGAATATATTTTTAAGTATAAAATATAAAGAATATAAAATAAATCATAAGTTTTATTAGTTAACGGGCTTAATGGCCTAACGGGCTTGCCTAAATAAACTTGACAATTTTGCTTATCGTGTTTATCGTGTCATGCCGTGTTTTCCGTATTTTTAATGTGTCGCGTTTGAGCTTAAATTTCAGGCCCGTTAAGCTTATCGTGTCATGTTCGTGTTAGGACTTATCATGTTGTGCCGTTATCTTGCCGGCCCGATAACGGCCCAGCACAAACGATTTGCCAGCCTTAATAACTAGTGTTTGCTCCAACTGTTGAGTTTGTTGAATCCTTTTCACTACACTACACCAGTCCATTCTCTGATTGTATTGTTAGAGGAATGGAATTAATTGCATATTTTCCGCTGCAATTTTCTTGATTTAAATATCAGATATTTGCAGATTCTCAATTGAAAATCTCTGATTTTAACAGCAGATCTTTGGCAGATTTTCAGTTACAAATCTCTTGATTTTAGCAACACATTTTCATCTATATTTATTGGCTGCTAGAATCAAGGAATTGACAAACTTTATGCAACAGATTTGGAGCTGCAGATTTTAAGAGATTCAAAGATTTTGTAGTTTAGGATATCTTGTATAATTTGTATATAAATAGCTAGCTAGTTCGAAGTAGAAGTGTATCATCTAGGATCATCTTGTACTTTGAGAATACAATTATACATCGAATTCAAAGTTTATCATGGTATCGATCGGTTTAAAGTAGTCCTCGTGTTCTCTTATCAAAATCAGTCCTTGTTTTGTTCTTTTTTCCAAGTTTTCTCGATCCAGTTCTCTACATCATGTCTTCTGATAAGTATGATGCTTTCTTGATTCATTTGAATGGCAAAAAACTATTCAACCTGGGCATTCCACTTCCAAATATATGTTAAAGGCAAGGATCTTTGGGGCACTCCAAGTGGGAGGTCAAAGATGCTCAAATAATGGCTTGGATTCTAGGGTCTGTGGAATCCAACATTATTTTGAATCTTCGACCCTTTAAGACCGATGCTCAAATGTGGAATCACTTGAAGAAACTTTACATTCAACACAACACTGCTCGTCGATTTCAACTTGAACTAGCCAATCTTCATCAAGGGGCCTTTCTATTTCTGACTTTTACTCTTCCTTCATGAGTCTTTGGGCGGAATACACTGGCATAATCTATGCTACTTTACCCCCTGAGGGTCTTACCTCTGTCCAATTTGTTCATCAGGTTACTAAAAGGGATCAATTTCATATGAAACTAAGATCTGAATTCAAAAGCATTAGGTCGAGTCTTATGAATCGGGAATCTGTCCCTTCCTTGGATGCATGCCTCAATGAGTTGTTTCGTGAGGAGAAACGACTTCTCACTCAAACAACTATGGAGCAGCATAGATCAACCATTCCTCCTGTAGCATATGCAACTCAGAGAAAGGCAAAAGGCAGAGATATGAGCACTGTTCAATGCTTTTGTTGTAAGAAATATGGTCACTATACTTCAAATTGTCCAAACAAGTTTTGCACCTATTGCAAAATGGATGGACATATTATTAAAGAATGCCCTACACGACCTCCAAAGAAGCCGACAATAGCATACACTGCATCAATTGACTCTTCAAGTTCTGGTAGTTCTGCAAATATAACGCATACGACACAAAATGCTCCTGCCCCTGTTCAACCTGTAACCCCTGAAATTATTCAACAAATGATCCTTTCTGCATTCTCAGCTTTAGGACTCTCATGTTAACCTTTTTCTACATCTCCTTGGTACTTTGATTCATGAGCATCACATCATATGACAAACAATGCTCATTTTCTCACCAATGTAAACAAATATTCTGGAAACCTCAAGATTCATACAAATGTGGAAATTCTTTACCTATCATAGCTCTTTGGTGATATTTCTTCTTCTTTGTCTAATGTTTTTGTCTCTCCCGGTCTTACCACTAATCTTATCTCCGTTGGTCAGTTGGTTGACAATAATTGTTCAGTCGAGTTTTCTAAGTCTGGTTGTGTTGTGCAAGATCAACAATCGGGGAAGATGATCGCAAAGGGGCCTAAAGTAGGACGCCTTTTTCCTCTACAGTTTCCTTTGAATCCATGTTCTTCTTTGCCCTTTCTCACTTGTAATTCGGCTCATGTTGATCACCGAGTATGGCATAAATGACTAGGACATCGAAACTTTAATGTCCTTAATAATTTGTTAAACTCCGAAATTCAATTTGATTGTAATTCTTGTAATCTTGGAAAAAATAAAACTTCACCATTTCCTACTCATACACCAAATGAAGCACAACCTTTTGATATGATACATAGTGATGTGTGGGGTATGGCACATGTTACTTCTCATGCTAATTATAAGTATTTGGTTACTTTCATAAATGACTTTAGTCGTTTCACATGGATTTATTTTCTTCGTTCCAAAGATGAATTATTTTCTGTATTCAAGATTTTTCATTCATACATGAAAACTCAATTTTCTTCCAATATTAAAATTCTTCGATCTGATAATGGGGGTGAGTATATATCTCATGCATTTCAGGAATTTCTACAAATAAATGGCATCATTTCACAAAGATCTTGTCCAGCAACCCCATAACAAAATGGGGTGACTGAAAGAAAGAATCGCCACCTACTTGATGTAGTTCGAACCTTTTTGCTAGAATCATGTCTCTCATCTCGATTTTGGTGTGAAGCCCTTTAGACTGCAGTCTATCTCATCAACATGTTGCCTTCTCCCTCACTGAACCATGTGTCACCTTTCATTAGGTTGTATGATCGAAAACCACAATATTCTGAACTACGCATATTTGGTTGTGTGTGCTACGTCCATCTGCCACCACAAGAACGCACAAACTTTCAGCTCAATCCGTTAAATGTGTTTTCTTAGGATATTATGTACATCACAAGGGTTATCTTTGCTATGATCCAAATATGCGTCGCATACGAATTTCACGAAATGTGGTTTTCTTTGAAAATCAATTTTTTTTTCTACTCACCATGATCACCCCTCTCATTCATTTTCTATGTTGCCATTATTTACCAACACTGATGCAGATCCAGTACCTTCTAGACCTCTTTTTGTCTATCAACGACGCAAGTCTAACACCTCAAACTATATCCCAGAACTTACTAGGCCGCCCCCAGATCATTCTCTGGATGTTGATCTTATTCCAGCAACTACTGACGCTTCTCTTAGACAAAGCACTCGGGTTCGTAAACCACCAGATAGGTATGGCTTCACCACACCCTCATCCTTGACAGCCACTTTATCTTCCATTTCTATTCCCAAATCTTATAAACAGGCTACAGAGCATAAGTGGTGGAGACAAGCTATTGAAGCAGAACTACTTGCACTTGAGGAAAACCAAACGTGGGATATTGTTCCATGCCCACCATCTGTGAAAGCCCCTTGGTAGTAAATTTGTGTTCTCTATCAAGCACCGACCTAATGGGTTTATCGATTATTACAAGGCTCGATTAGTTGTTCTTTGAAACAAGCCAGAATATGGCCTAGACTATAATGAGACATTTGTACCAGTAGCAAAGATGACCACTGTACGAACGATCTTAGCCCTGGCTGCATCTCAATCATGGTCTTTACACCAAATGGATGTCAAGAATGCGTTCCTACATGGTGACCTCATGGAGAAAGTTTACATAAGACTTCCTTACGGTATGCCAACTTCATCACTTAATGATGTTTGTAAACTAAAACGTTCTTTGTATGGCTTGAAGCAGGCATCACGAGTATGGTTTCAAAAGTTCCGATCCACACTCCTTGGTTTATCATTCACTCAAAGTGGGCATGACTCCTCTCTTTTCCTTAGAAGGACATCCAAGGGAATTGTTGTTCTCCTTATTTTTGTGGATGATATGGTCATCACTGGTTCTGATATGAAGGCTATTTCTGACATTAAAAAATTATTGCACTGCATCTTTCACATGAAAGACCTTGGCCAACTCAACTACTTCCTCGGCCTAGAGGTTCATCATCAGCCTCAAGGAATCTTCTTGAATCAACATAAATAAATTTTGGATCTGGTGCAATTAGCTGGTCTCACAGGCACTACTTCTGTTGACACTCCTATGGAAATTAATGTGAAGTATCGTCGTGATGAAGGGGAACTTCTTGAGAATCCTACTTTGTATCGAAAGTTCGTTGGTAAGCTTATTTACCTAACCATCACTCGACCAAATATTTCTTATGATGTCCACACTGTTAGCAAGTTCATGTTATCCCCTCGGCATCTCCATCTTTTCGCTGTTCGGCAAATTATTAGATATCTCATTGGCACACCTAGTCGGGGTTTATTCTTCTCTATTGGTTCCTCTAACAAACTACAAGCCTATAGTGATTCTGATTGGGCCAGATGCCCCGGCACAAGAAGATATACTACTGGTTGGTGTATGTTTGTTGGTGATGCTCTTTTCTCTTGGGAATGTAAGAAACAAGGCTCTGTCTCAAAATCATCTACTGAAGCCAAGTATCGTGCAATGGCCGATGCATCCACTGAAATCATTTGGCTTCGTGGTCTCCTTACTGAACTTGGTTTTTCACAAGATGAACCTATAAAACTACATGCTGACAATACTAGTGCCATTCAAATTTGTTGCAAATCTCGTGTACCATGAACAAAAAAAAACACATAGAGGTTGATTGCCACTTCATTCGGGATGCCTATGATCGCCACATTATCACATTCCCACATATTTCCAGCTCGCTCCAATTTGCAGATATCTTAACCAAATCAATGACATGACAATGCCATAATTTTATTGTCAGCAAATTGATGCTTGTTGATTCACCAACATCAATTTGAGGGGGTGTTAAAGGAATGGAATCAATTGCGATTTTCAAATTGCAATTTTTTCTTGATTTAAATATCGGATATTTGCGATTCTCAACTGAAAATCTCGATTTTAACAAAGAGATCTTTGCGATTTTCATTACAAATTTCTTGATTTTTGCAACACATTTTCAGTTATATTTATTGGCTGCTAGAATCAAGGAATTGACAAACTTTATGCAGCAGATTTGGAGCTGCATATTTTAAGGGATTCAATAGATTTTTTTTAGTTTAGGATATCTTGTATAATTTGTATATAAATAGCTAGCTAGTTCAGAAGTAGAAGTGTATCATCTAGGATCATCTTGTACTTTGAGAATACAATTATACATCAGACATAATTCAAAGTTTATCATACATAACAATTTTTTTTATCTTTTTTTGTTAATCGTAAGCTTGATATTTTGAGTTTGAGTTTGATAATTAAAACAAATAATTAAATTGAGGCTTAAGACTTGAGAGATATTAGAGAGCGAGGTATTTGAAATGTAGAATGGGGGTATATATAAAGAAGAATAAAAAAAGTGAAACAAAAAAAAGATTCGGTCGATTTAACCCACAGTTCAAATTGTCGGGTCTAATAGTTGACCAATATTTATCGTTGGATGAACCGTCAAGTTCAACCCAACGATTCTAATGGTCAAGTAAATATGGCATTATAAAATTATAATGTTGACTCGGTGGATCGGAGCCATCGAATCGATGATTCTAGAATATATGAATCATAATCAGTGTCTCCTATGGGTGGTCATGGACTGATTTGAACCCCCTGAACCGATCATCGATTAAATGGCCCATTGATCACAACCAATTATGGTACAATTCGATGGGTCTGGGTCCAGTGGTAAGGTTATTGTCGCCTTTTTATAGCTACATGACCAATTTTGTAACTTTTTCCAAGTTGTCATCAAGATGTCGACCATTTTTTCAATTTCCAGCGGAATATCTTCAATTCGCGAACTTTTTAATTACATGACTATTTTGCGAAAGCAAATCGAATAGGATTATTTTTGCTCAACCCATATAGCTATGAGACTAATTTTGCAATTTTTTCTTTTGCTTGGTGTTGTTAACATAATGTCGCTAACTCATTATTGTCATATGTGTTGAAAAGTCCACCTTTTTGTGGTGGTAATTGGCTAGCACACTTGATAAATTTTGCTTCAAATTTGTCTTCAATTTTGGAATCTAATATTTGTCTACGAATGTTAAAAAAAAAAAGACCAAGTTTCAAGATGAAAGTGAGATGACATCTTATGCCTATAAATAGACTCACTCGGGAGAGAAACAAACACACCAAGAAATTAGCAATTGCAATAGAAGAGAGGAAATAGAGAGTAGAAAGTGTGTTTATAAGCGTGTGTTTTGAGAGAAGAAAATGGGAGAAAATTAGTAGAATTTTTCATTCTCACCCAAAATAGCATCCATATTTATCAAGTATTCCAAGTTGAATAAGTTGAGATAATTCGTGTATCCCCTATTTTTAGAGAGAAATTTTATAATCCTATTATACAATTAGTGGAAGATTTATCTAGACTATAGTCCCGTGATTTTTTCTGATTTGCGATTTCCACGTAAAAACTCGTGTCTTTTTTGTCATCTTGCACTATTTTTGGTATTCTTGGTTTGGTTTCTATTTTTAATCCAGCTAGGTGGAAAAAAATCGTATTTCGGTTGCGTCAGTCTCATGTATTTTTGGCACTCTTCCAACAAGTGGTATCAAAGCCATGTTGTTGCAGTTTAAAAAATGGAGAAATTGACGTCTCTTAGTGGGATGTTCAAACTCAACGCATCCAACTACGCCATTTAAAAATAGAGTATGTGTATATTCTCCACTGCAAGAATCTTTATTTGTCTTTGCAAGATGATGCCGCCAGACCAAAATATACAAGCGTTGGCGGATGGAAAATACACATAGAAACTGTAGAATATATCCGACATTTCTTTAAGCACAATATCTTCCATCATATTGCTAATGAAGAAAAGGTTGATATTTTGTGGAAGAATATAGAGGCCATGTTCGAGAGGAAAAATACCGTGAACAAAGTTTCTATTATCAAAAAAATTGTTCAGCTCAGACACACGGAAGGTGCGGACATGATGAAGCACTTAAATGTGTATCAGGGTTTAATAAATCAATCCATCACAATGAACATACCCCTTGACAACTAAGTCGTTGTTTTATTGTTCCTAGCTTGTTATTCGAAAATTGGGACACACTTGTGGTGCCAGTAACTCGGTCTCAACTGGTGCACTGACCATGTAGATGGTGAAAGATTATCTTCTTAATGAAGAGTCTAGAAGAAAGGAGCAAGAACATTCTTTTGAGTCAAAAGTCTTAATAGCCAAAAATGACAAACGGAAAAGAGTAAGAATAGAGGTTCTCAGAATAGGAGAGACAAATCCAGGGAGAGATCCAACTCCAAGAAGGACTTCAAATGTTATTATTGTAGTGGTCCAATCAATATGTGAGAGATTGCATAAAGAATAAAACAGATTAAAAGAATGGAAATAATAAAAACAAAAACAATGGCAAAGACACTACCGGCGCTGCAGTTGATGGCGATGTTGTCATCATCTGTGATTATGGTTGTACATGAGACTTAGAGATTCCCAGAACTGAACCAGATATTGTGATACCGCACATTCAATAAACCTATAATTTTATAGGAGAGTTATTATATTATGTTTCTAATAATTTATGTCATTTAATTTATTGAGATTAATTATTGAGAATATTTATTGAGATTAAGTTAGTTAGTTAGAATATATGATTTTACGATTTATTATTGAGATTAATTTATTGAATAATGTTTAAATTATGATATGGACTTGGTCATATATTTTAATTAATTATTATCATAATAGTTGAGATTGAAATCTTATTATATATAAACAACTTATTTAATTATTTGTTGCATCAATTTTACTTCATAGGATTTAAATTTCTTTATTTAGTAAATTACTTACCATGTAATTTAGTGGACTTGACATTTTTTGGCTATTAGTTAGGGTTAAGGGTACATTTACCCCACATTCTGGAAAATATGGAACAATCAAGAAACAACAGAATAACATTAAAAACTATATAGAAACAACACAGAAACAATATAGAAAACACCATATGAAACAAAAATAACTTAAAATAGGTAAAAATGGCATTGAAACATCGAAAACTCTATGGAAACAACAAAGAAACATTATAACAACATTAAAAACCGTATAGAAACAACCCAGAAATAATGTTAACAATATAAAAAACAACACATGAATAGAAATACCTTAAAAATAGGTAAAAAAAATGTATTTATACATTGAAAACTACATGAAAAAAAAAATGAGAACGACACTAAACATTATATAACAACCCAAAAGCAATAGAAACAATATATAAAACTAGAAATGTTAAAAGGGCCGCGACCCGTTGTCCTGGACCACTTAAACCGGAAAAAAATGAGGGTTAGGGCCGAATTATTTTGGCCCGTTTAAATCAGGGCCTTTTTGGCCTAGACCGTTTAAACCGAAGCCCGTTAGGGCTAGCCCAAAGGTTAACCGGGCTAGCCCTTAGCCCAATATTTTTATTTTTTTAAAAAATAAATATAATTCTAATATTTTATATCTAGTTTTATTACCTATTATTACTAGTAAATTTATTTTTCTCCCTCATCTTTAAGTGTAACTTTATTAAACAAGCTATAAATTCTTGAAAAGCTTCTTTTTTATTTGTTTTATTTATTACTTAATTTAGTTTTCTATTTTTGTTCTGAATAAGAAAATGTCACATAGTCTTATAGGATATAAATTATATTTCTAAATGGTGCTAAATCTAATTTTATAATTTTGTTAATGCAACGCAATTATAAACATGCATGACTTTTTTTAAGATTAACTTTAAATATTAAACTTAAATGTTATATATGCTCAAGTTTGAAATTTTAGATTTAAATATCTTATTTTGAAAATTTTAAATAATAGTCATATGAGTAATTACAGAAAAAGTGTTAATTTTGGGTAGCTTTAGTTATTATTATTTTATTTTCAAAATTTACATCATAAAATATTTAATTTTATAAATTTGTTAATGCAATGTAATTAGAAACTTTGTATGAATTTTATTTATGACGAATAGTTTAACTTAAAATGTTAAACTTAAATGTTATATATATTCGATTTTAAAATTTTATATTTAAATATATAATTTTTATTTTTTTACTATGGCCCGATAGTGGCCCGTTTAGCCCGAAGCCCGCTAGGGTTAGGGATAGGTTCCAATATTGTCAGCCCGATTAACAACGGCCCGTTTAGCCCGACGACCGTTTAACCCGAAGCCCGCTAGGGCTGGCCCTATAGGGCTAGGGCTAGGGCCAGCCCGTTTAACATATCTATATAAAACAACAAATGAACAAAAAAAGCGTAAAAATATGTGTAAAAGTTGCATTAAAATATTGAAATAACATAGAAACAACCAAGAAACAAATATAAATATCACCAAAACTACAGAAATAACATATAAAATAATATTAGAACAAATAAAATAAAATATGTGTAAAAATATCCAATAATATGCAGAAGTGTAAAAAAATCAAAAAGTCAACCGGGAGCGTACATAAAGGAACTGAACATAAACTGGGGATTTTTTTTCTAGAAAGTAGGGTATGCTTGACAATTTCTCTATTTGTTAATGGACTTCTATGTAATCATAGCCCAACATTTTTGGTTCAACTATATTAATTTCATCATTTTTTAAACTTAAAGTGTAAGCCCACACTCTTAGCCCAATGGTGACCCACTACCCATCCCATCAACACGGCCCATGAACCGCCTCAAACCCATACCCATTGGATAGCCCTTAAATACCCTCAAACCCTTACCCTAAGTCATTATTCACACACAAACAACCCAAACACACACAAATCAGATTTCTTCTCCATCTTTCCTCTCTCTTCAGCGTGCCCATATTTTCTTTTCTTCTCTTCTCATTCTTCTTCTTGTTTTGGCTGCTGTCACTGACCACCATACACGGTCGCTGTCCACCACTGCCGACCACTAGAAGGTTGATGAGGCCTTATTGCTTTGTATTTTTTTTCATTGTTATTTTTCTTCGAAAGATCTAAGGACTTTGAGCTTTTTGGTTGTAGGTATTCAGATCTAAATATTGGTGTTCCAAAGTATTTCGGTCTACTCATTTTCTTTTACAGGTGTGTAATTCATTTCTGTATATTAGTAATTTGTTTAAGTTTTTGTTATATCCTTAATTCATAAAATCTGTGACTCTTTTTTGTAATTGATAATTAAAAAAATAATTTGAAAAGAAAGACAATAAAATTTGATTTTTTTTTGGCACCTATATTAATCTGTTCATTACTTCATTATATTTTTTATTATTGATTGGTTGCATGGTAAAATGAGGCTAACTAGAGAGAGAGAGAGATAGAGAGAGAGAGAGAGAGAGAGAGAGAGAGAGAGAGAGAGAGAGAGAGAGAGAGAGAGAGAATTCAACAAGTTTGGACTTAAGGACGAAAATAGAGACCATTCCATAATATTCATAAACTTGAAATCTAAACTTTAAAATATACTTGAATCATAAAAATGATTTAAAATATAGAAGAATGCGGTTTTGTGGATGTGTGAATGTTTTTTGTTTTTCAAATTTTGATTTATTTGGTATTTTGAGCCTTAAATTTCATACCATAATACAATCTTAATTATTTGTTGATATTTTTCTTCATTCCAGGTCAATCATGTCCACAAAGTTTAAAGGGATTGAGGTTTCATCTAGTGTTATCAAAAGGGGTAAGAAAATTATCATGAGTTCATTTGATTGTTCTTAATCTTCCATCTTTTTGATAATAATATATAACTGTAATGATTTTGCAGGACTGAGTAAGAGGAAAGAATCTACTCCATCTCATTCAAGTGTTCCTAGTAATAACCAGACTGTTGGTTCAAATTCAGTTTCAATAACATGAAAGACTATTTCACAAATTCATAAAAAGATTAGGTCCGAAATTTGGGATCAGTTTGAAAAAGTGATAAGAATAAAACATATTAAGCTAAATGTGTATATTATGCTAGAACTTATAGGTGTAGGAATGATCAAAGCACCTTGGTGTTATGGAAATATTTTGAGAGAAACTTGCAAAGAGTGTCATTTCAAACAATAATTCATTGACGCACATAAGATTAAAGATCAAACTCAAACGATATTGAGTTTTCAAAGTGCATCTTAGGGATGTCAATGGGGCGGGGCAGGGACGGGAGAGAAATCCTCATCCACATCCCCACGATCACGGGGAATCCCCGTCCCTATCCACGTGAGACAAATGGGAAAATATTTCTCGCCATCCCCGTCCCCACGGGGATCCCCACTCCCCGGTATATTTTTTTTATGAAAAATTAATATTTATTAACATTTGCAAGTTGAAACTGTTTTACAAGTTTTTGTGTGTGTTTTGTTTGATGATTTATACATATATTTGGCGTATTTTATTTGCATTTGCAAGTTTTAGTGTTATGTTGTGTTATTTTATTGATTTTCTAGGTTTTGGTGGAAAAAACAAGTTTTGGAGCAAGAAATGTTAAAAAGTCATTTTGCGCAACTGCGACAATCATAGTATTGTGGACGTAATGTTCGCATCCGAGCCCAATTGACATGATTCATACACCATTGGAAAGCTAAGACAATGTTCTACAATGTCTGTTTCTTATACTAAATGCAAATGAAGACGTTGAGATGAATTAAAATCATGTACAAGTCAAAATAATATGTCGAAATCTCGAAAATGACACGTCTTGGTATTTTGTCCATAACTCTCTCTAGAAAATTGATATTGAGGTCATTCAAGTAGATTTGGAAAGCTAAGAGATAGAACTACAATTTATAAGAGACATTAAGACAAAATTCCAAAGTTTTGAGGGCGCGCACGAGCGCGCAGCTGCGCGATGCGCGGGCACGCGCTGTGACTTCCTGGACACGAAATTCGCGATTTTCTTTCGATTTTTAGTTCCTCCAAATTGTTTAGGACTCTAGGCTTATAAATAGGACTTGGGGAGCCCTTATTTTTGAGACACTTTACTTCTTAACACTTTTACACTCTAGTTTTCTCTCTTTTCTCTTACTTTTCAACATTTGGATTGCTAAAGCGTGATACTTCTTCATCTCTTTTGTCTGATTTCAATTGTTGGGTGATTATTATTGTTGCATGATAATGTTTATGATTGTTTTCTTTCCTACAATTGAGATTATGATTCCATCCCCAAGCATAAACTAATTTTCTTATTCTAGGATTAGGATGATTTGATTCAAATAAATAAGCATGAGTATTGTCTAATTGATTTGCTTTCCTGAATGAATTGCTTTATTTGATAATTGATTGTCTGATCAAATTTTGATTATTTTGAGGGAATAATTGAGATCGCGAGAAGATATTATTCCTAGACTAAATCTATTCAGGGGGTTAGATATGAATCAGAGATGTATTATCTAACCTTGGCTTAATGAAAATATCAAATTATGTTTGGATAGCCCTAATCTGTGAATACATGAGTTATCAGATCTAGGCCTTATTTTTACATGTTTGTTGGATTTGTTAACTGGATGATCAATTAGTTGATATTCTGCTTACAAGTTTGATGATATGATTCTGGAATCCTAGACTTTCATCCATATCTTTTTCTCCAAGTTTGATTGTGTTTAGTTTGATTTTGTCTTTATAATTATTTTCCTTTAGTTTATTAAAATCACAATTTTGGTTAGAGTGTTTAGGTTTTAATATTTGTCAATTGTGTGCTTTATAATTATTTGTCGGTTAAGTCTTCCTTGAGAGACGACTTGTGGTCAATTTTCTACCCTACGATTGATCTCGTTCTCTTGCAAGGATAGCTAGATTCATTTTAGGTGTTTAGCGGTCGAACAAAATTTTAGTGCCGTTGCCGGAGAAGACTGTAGGCATAATAATTATTGTGTTTATTTTTCGTGTTTCTAGATTAGGATTCTTTTTGTTATTTTTAGTTTAGGACTCTTTTTGTTTCTTTTGATTTTTACTTTATTCCACTGCTGCTTTTGATCTGTTTTTGTGTTATTTATGCAAGGATGTAGAAATCTCAATCGGGACCTTGTACCTCTTGTGGACGATATCCATCGAGTTGCGAGACGAACAAGAAAAGAGGGGGATGATTCTATGGATAGCAGCGAGGATTCTCGTGATGACGTTCCAAAAGAAAAACAAACAGACGAATCAGAGATGGGTGATAATCAAAACGAAAACAACGTGGAGGCACGCCAGCCTTTGATGAGTGAGTTTGCACGCCCTGTCATTGGGACTGCGACCTCTTACATCACATTGGACAAGCAGGACGGAACTACGAGCTCAAAACCATACACTTTAATCAGTTGTCGTCATTCTATGGGATGCCCAATGAAGATCCTCTTAACTTCATTCGGGAATTCTATTCAGTCATTCAAACTTTTTCTCTACGAGATTTGGATGAAGATCAGCTTAGGATGCGCTGTTTTCCTTACATTTTAAAGGACCGGGCGAAAACTTGGCTTATGTCTCTACCTCCTAACTCTCTTACTGATTGGGAGGCGGTGTACAATAAGTTCATGGGTAGGTACTACTCTCATTAGAAAACTTCAGATCTGTGAGGTAAAATAGCTACTTTTAGTCAAATAGACGGCGAATCTTTTCATGTGGTCTGAGATCGATTTAAGGATTTATAGATTAAATGCCCACATCACCACTACCCAATGGAATTGTTAAACCAATTTTTCTATGATGGATATCGCATAATTATCAATACATGGTTGACAATGCCGTTGGGGTGACATGGGTGTACATACGGGCTTGGAAATCTATGATATTCTAGAGATGATAAGCGATAACTCATGACAAAAGAGTGCCAGAGGCAAACGGGCTGTCGTAAATGAAGTAGCTTCAAGCTACGATGTGACAAAGCAATTGGTTGAATTGACTAAGCAAGTACAATTGTTGGCTACAAGGGGGCACCCACCTGTCCCCTCTTCTATCGAGTCTTGCGGGATTTGTGGTGAATATGGTAATGGGACCAATGTTTGTAATGCTATCTCTCAGACTTACAATTCAGGTTGGCGAAATCATCCGAACTTTAGTTGGGGCAATTCACAAAATCCCTCTCATATCTATCCAAGGCCACCGCAACCCCAAGGCCAACCAATCAACCAATCAAGGGCTCCATCTATTGAAGAAAGCTTAAATTCCTTTATTTAGGCCAGTCAGCAAACATAAGAAGGTAACAATAAGCAGTTTGAATCTATGGAAGCCTCATTTAAGCGTCTTGATACTAAAGTTGGTCAATTGACTACTCAAGTTGGTGAAATAGCTCGACATGTCTTCAAGGAGGACACATTGCCCAGTCAACCAGCGCAAGCTCAAACCATCACCGTTCTTGACTTTGGTGAGATTTATGATAATGAAATCAAAATTCCTTATTCCACTGTCTCACCTAACCTTGCAGGTATCGCAAAAATAGAAAAGAAAGGTGATACAAGTGAAGAAAAATGAATACGGAGACAAGTAAGGGATAACCATCCCACGAAACTGATAATCTCTACAATCCTCTTATTCCATCCCTGAGTCCACTCCCAAAACAACAAGATCTCGGTAGTTTCATTGTTAATATTTTTTTTGAGAATGGTAAGGAAGTCGCAGTAATGCTCGATCTTGGAGATGGAATTAACCTTATGTCTTACTCTATATTTAAACAATTAGATTTGGAGGAATTGAAGTCCACTGGGTTATGTTTGCAACTTGCTGATAGGTCCATTAGGTACCCTATAGGCATTGTTCAAGATGTTTTAGTCCAAGTAGGTGGTCTTAAAATTCTCATTGATTTTGTTGTTTTGGATATGGGAAAAGATAAAGACAATCTTAAAGATCATACTATACTGTTGGGTAGACTATTTATGGCAACCAATAATACTTTGATCGGTGTCAAAAATAGAAAACTCAGTATGAATGTCTTGGGCGAAACTTTAACGTTTTCAATTTTTGATATAGCTCGTAGTCCTGCATGTGTTTTGAATGATTATTTGATCGTTGACTCAATCAATTCTCCCGTGAAAGATGTCCTATGGTAGGAATGCAATATGCTTCGAAGCGCAAAACTTCCAGATAAAAATTTCAAAATGGTAAATAGGGTTTTGCTCGATGACCCGCCATGATTTTTTTTAGCTGATAAGTCAATCTAATGAAGTTAAGAAAAGCGCTTCTTGGGAGGCAACCCAAGTATTTTCCCTTTGTGTGAGTTTTCATGCGTTGTTTGTTCCCTTCACATGGCTTTTGCAGATTTGTAGGCAGATATGACTATGGTGCCATTTATCGATCTTCGCATTTTTCATGGATGTATCTTTTTTCTTCTCTTTTACTTTTACGCATTGAGGTCATTGCGTGATTTAAGTGTAGGGGGCGATTAGTCATTAATAAAATATGATGATTGCATGTGGCTATGATTTTACTTTACCTAGTGATTATCCCAAGTTTAATAATAGTGTTGTTTAGTTGACTTGAAATAGATGTGTTAATTTGATTTTCATATATGAAAATAACTTTGTGAACTTGATACGTAGGATTTGACTAAGTCGTGAATTAGCCTTTGGTGGGGAACGAATTAGGTGATGGTTAAACAATAGTCCGAGTTATGGGGCTTGAATTATGAGATTTCGTTGATGTGAATTACGTTAAAACCCTATTTTGATTTGTGTGTACACAGAATTGCTATCCTTGCGTAAAAAAAATAAAAATGCATTATATAGCTATAAAAAAATGTATTATAGAGCTATATATATATATATATATATATTAAAAATAGAACAATCGAGATTATACTCCGCTGGTTGAGCTGCTTAGTAACTAGGAGCATTCATGAGCCTCATGATTGACTTTTACGTAAAATGACGGCTCAAACATGAGTATGGGAAACCACCCTAGGAGCCTTTGGAAAACATCCGAAGTTTATACCTAGTTGAAGAATATCTCGGGAGTTCTAAAAAAACAAATTCATGGCTAGTATTGCGTGATTTGTTGTGTGAATAAAAAGAGTTGCAACTTTTCACACAAATTTGAAATTTAGTAAGGAAGGTCAAACACTTTGATTAATGTTTAACTTTAGCCGAGTGAGTTTATTGCGAAGGTTGAGGATCAATGAGGAATAATCCGAGGTAGATGTAACATGGTGTTATGGATTAATTGATTCTCAAATTGGACATAATATTTCGTACTGGGTTTATTGGCATTATTATTTGCTTGAGGACAAGAAAAAACTAAGTGTGGGGGAGTTATTTTGCATATTTTTGTGTGTATTTTGTGCAATAATTTATACATATTTTGGCATGTTTTATTTGCATTTGCATGTTTTAGTGTTATGTTGTGTTATTTAATTGATTTTCTAGGTTTTGGTGGGAAAAACAAGTTTTGGAGCAAGAAACGTTAAAAAGTCATTTCGCGCAACTGCGACAATCATTGTATTGTGGATGTAACGCTTGCATCCGAAGCCCAATTGACATGATTCTTACACTAATGAAAAGCTATGATAAAGTTCTACAATGTCTATTTTCTGCAACTAAATGTAAATGAAGACGTTTAGATGGGTTAAAATTATGTACAAGTCAAAATAATATGTCGAAATCTCGGAAATGACATGGCTTGGTATTTTGGCCATAAATCTCTCTAGAAAATTGATATTGAGGTCATTCAGTGGCTGTGAAAAGATAACAGATAGAGCTATAATTCATAAGAGACATCAAGACAAAATTCCAAAGTTTTGAGGGCGCGCGGGTGCGTAAAATAGGCGTGCGGTCGCGCACCGTGAATAGTGGCAGAACATGCACGGCCGCATCGGGCGCTATGCCGCTAGCGATCTTGTGGCGCGCTTCTTTAGCGATCTTGTGGCGCATTGCCGGCTGGTGATCTTGCGTGTCTTGCGTGACTTCTCGAACACAAAATTCACGATTTTCTTCCAATTTTTGGCTCTTCCACCTTGTTTAAGACTCCAGGATTATAAATAGGACTTGGGGAACCCTTATTTTCAATACAATTTACTTCTTAACACTTTTAGACTCTAGTTTTCTCTCTTTTCTCTTACTTTTCTTCATTAAGATTGCTTGGTTCTTCTCATTGAAGTTATTTTTGAGGCTTTATCAAAGTGTGATATTTCTTCATCTCTTTTGTCTGATTTCAATTGTTGGGTGATTATTATTGTTGCATGATAATGTTTATGATTGTTTTATTTCCTTTAATTGAGCTTATGATCTTATCCTCAAGCATGAACTAATTTCCTTGTTCTAGGATTATGATGATTTGATTCAAATAAACAAGCATGAGTATTAACTAATTGATTTGCTTTCTTGAATGAATTGCTTTATTTGATAATTGATTGTCTGATCAACTTTTGATTATTTTGAGGGAATAATTGAGATCGAGAGGAGATATTATTCCTAGACTAAATTTATTCCGGGGGTTAGATATGAATCAGAGATGTATTATCTAACTTTGGCTTAATGAAAATAGCAAATTATGTTGGGATAGCCCTAATATGTGAATACGTGAGTTATCAAATCTAGGCCTTATTTGTACATGTTTGTTATATTTGTTAACCGCATGATCAATTAGTTGATATGTTGCTTGCAAGTTTGAATAGATTATTCTGAAATCCTAGACTTTCATCCATATCTTTTTCTCTAAGTTTAATCGTGTTTAGTTTGACTTTGTCTTTTTAATTATTTTCCTTTAGTTTATTAAAACAACAATTTTGGTTAGAGTGTTTATGTTTTATTTTACTGTCAATTGTGTGGATAATAATTATTTGTTGGCTAAGTCTTCCTTGAGAGATGACTTGTGGTCAACTTGCTACCCTACGATTGATCTCGTCCTCTTGCGAGGGATTGCTAGATTTATTTTAGGTGTTTAGCGGTCGAACAACAACTATTATAAATATTTTAAAAAAAATGCAAATTACAAAAAAAGTAACAAAACACTATTTAGACAAAAAAAAATGAATAACAGTTTCTAGCGATAACACCAACATACAATAACATTAAATAATAGTTTGCAAAACCAACATCAACATACAAATACAGAAAAAGTTCGTGAATCCAATAACATCAACAACAACAACAATTTGCAAAGCCAATATAATTACATCACCATATAGATAAAATAAATAAAAAGTTAGCCCAGAACATCATAACATAACCGAGACAGTCAAACACAACCAATATAGCCAACATGTAGAGTATTCACATTCCACAACTACTAACTTAGATGAATTCTCATGCCATCTCCTTTCAACACTTTATAGTAATCTAGAAAAATAAAAAACAATATTATATTTCTCAATAAAAAAAAAGATAAGTAATATTACAATGATTTTTCAAATAATTAAAGTGAAATATTTATTTAATAAACAATTATTACCTCTTCATCATTATCATCGTCAAAATCCTCATAAAATGTACAACATCCAGAATGAGCGGCCACACCACTATCTGAAAAGACAAAGTAGTCATTGATGAATTTGAAGATTGAAGGAAACCGCATAATGTGAGTGTGTGTGTATACTATTTACATACCATTTATTTCAGCCCATAGCTAATCTTGTGCACGCATCAGAGCTTCCAGTGTGTCATGATGACGTCTATTACGATGTGGGCTTACAAATCTCCCATGTAGGTCCCAAGGGGTGTGAGTAAGGTTTAGAAGGGGAGAGGGTTGAATAAACCTTAACAACTTTTTGATTTTAGTCCTTTTAAAATATTACAGAGTTAACTCAAACAGTTGCGTCCTTGAGGGACAAACTAAGTTGGTTATTCAAATAGAGTTAGCCACTCAACACTTCGATATAGCTGTTGATAGAATAACTCAACTGTTTAACCTGAACCTTAACTTGGCTGTGTTGGTTTTAGGAAGACTTAACACCCTTTAATTTGTATTAAACTTGTTTTAACACTTAAATTTAAGCACTTGGTTATTAATCGGTTGGATAGCAAATAAGTTTATCAAAAGATATAATGTAAGTATGCAGAAATGTAAATGTGCTAAAAAATAAATGACACAGTTGATTTTAATAGAGGTTCGAAGATGGGGTAATTCTTCTAATCCTCTCTTCTCCAACTCCTGGAGGAATCCACTATGTAAAAGATCTGTTTACAAAGTGGTCAACGATCTGAGACAAATGCACTTGGTCACACAAATGCTTCTTCTTTCAAACTCAAACTTCTTCACAGGGGCGGTATGCTTGCTACTTTTCAAATTCACTTTCTCAAGCTCTTGGATTTGATCACGAAGCCCTCTAATAACTTGATACAGGTTCGACCTGGAACCTTCCTACAATCCTCCTTGGAAAGTAGACCGCTTTTGATTCTTCAAATGTTTCCTCTTCAACAGATTTGAAGTTGTCTTTCCTTCGCAGCTTGTGTTGGATTGATTTCCTTCAAGTTTTAGGCTTGAGGATTTGCTTGAATATTCTTGAGAGTGTGTTAGAGAATTTTTCTAACCGCAAGTCTACGGTGTCAAGTTTTAATATAGTGATATGAGTAGGGTTGTCGTATCCACAGGGAATGCGTGTATAAGTACTAAGTATAAATTACCTATGCTATATTTGACAGATCAATAATAGGTGGATATCTCAATTTATAAATAAAAACAACTAGATGTAACTAATCAAAATATAAACATCTAAATCTATGGGAGAATGAATTCTAGAGATGTGATGAATCTAGTTTTCCCTTGTATTATCAATATGGTATACCAATCACAAATTACCAATTTATAAGTCTAGATTCCTACAATAATCATTTTCTCTCTCGAGTGCCAAATGATTTTAGATCACAATTGGGAAATCAATATCTCTATAAAAATCACCAATTGAAATCTCAATAAAAACTATGAATCTTGGTTGATGACTTCAAAGGATTCACAAATCTCTCAATTCTATGAAATCCTAGGTTATGCTATTTCAAGGCCATGTATTCAATTACCTCTATCAAGTGTCAAATCAAATACACCAAACACTCTAAATTATTGATCAAGTAATTTAGAAGCAATAAATCCAAATAGCACAAATAGATTGGGAAATCTAGATTGACAAACCACAATATCAAAACATAAGTTCAAACATAGATTACATCATCCCTCTAGAATTATAAAGTTTAGATCATGATGAAAATACAAATGCCCATAATCAAATGAGAATGCATCTCAAATGATATACAAGAAACAACAAAGAAATAATTAAAGAGATTAAAGAAGAATCTAATCTATTTCTAGATGATAAATGTCTTCAATCCTCTTCCCCAACTCTTCCCTTGGGTATTGGTGGTGTTGGTTTTCATCCCCAAGTGTCCTCCATGCCCTAGTTCAAGCCTCTAATGTATCTATTTATAATACCCCCTTTTTAGATCCAAAAATCGGAGTTGTATTGTTTTGTCCGCCCACGGGCGCTGCAGCCCCCGGTCTTGGGCGCTGCAGCGCCCGGCCTTGGGAGCTGCAGCGCCCCCAGAAAATGTCCGAATTTGACTTTGCGCCCTTCATCTAAGTTGTAGCCCTATCTCTTAGCTTTCCATAGCCACTTGAATCAGCTCAATATCAATTTTGTATAGAGAGTTATGGCCAAAATACTAAACCCTGCCAGTGATGAAAATTTCATACGCGTTTGGGCATTTCTTCAAATCAATCTCTCGTTGTTTGATCATCCTTGCTTATTTTGACAGACGACTCATTACAATGACTCTAGACTTAATATAATTGTCCCTCAACATGGCTTCACCACTCAAATGATTCGAAATAATGGGAATTAATGCCTAACCTATGAGATATAACAAAAATGACTTAAAATACTAAAAAACAACACAAAACTCAAGTCTAGGAAGCCCAAATCAATGGTATAAAACCAAGTGAACAGAGTGTTTGCAGGTTAATAGCTTGAATAATGTTTGATTTCTCAGGTGTGCAAGGTTAACTTTTCTCAATGAATTTCCTCAGCCTTTTATAGTGAACTTTCAAAAATCTGCCCGTTGAAGAGATAGGCTGATTTCAAAAGTCACTTGTGTTCGTTGGCTTGTCTTGTTGTAGTCCTTGATGTTGACATTTCCTCAGATTTAATGTCTTGCAGTGTTGCAGCGTTTCTGACACTTGCTGCAGTGCTTCCCATTGGTTTGTTCCTTTTGCACATAACTGGAACTAGCACATTATCTCTAACAACTTTAATATGTTACTATTCTGAGTAACATTCTTGACTTTCATCAACGGATCTCATTCAGTTGTCTTGACTTGACTACAGTCTTTTATATACCCCAGGTGACTTGAGTCGACTTCCAATCCTTGGATGACTCATCTGTCACTTTCAACTTGAGACTTGGCTTCTTGAGTTGACGTGACCTTTTCTTCACACAGTTGTTCCTCACCGATACATCTTGATCGAGTTCTTGATCTTCAATCTTGGCCATACTCAAATGTTCCACAACCATTCTTCACTTGATCTTGATTGACTTCTTATATTTCCAGGCGTAGTTGACTTGACTCAGCTTTCCAGCCCTATCTATTACAATGCAAATTACAAGAAAAATGGGGTGCCAACTTTCTAGTTTAAGTTTTACATGGCATTCATCAAAATCTATAAAATAAATTTCTCAATAATTTCCTCCTTTTTGATGATGCGAAAACTTAAAAACATTCAACAAAATATAAACAACAAAGATACATACAGATAATGCAAGAACAAAGAATGTATGCGTAGAAAAGATCGTTTATTGATCATAGCATTCTTGTCCTTTACACAGCTGTTTACATTTGGTATCAGAGAATTCTATATCAAAGCAAAAGTACATACATCTATGCTAGGATACTAGAATAAATACAAAGTAAAAAATTACAGAACACTTCACTAAGTATACAGATGACTTACATGAATGTATTTACATAAGTAAAGTACATGAAGGGTTCGCAAAGAACACTTCATCGCCTTCGCCTCCCTTCTTTTTCTCTTCTATCTATCAAAGTGATCAACTCTTTTCCTTTTTCTTTCTTCTTCCTCAGCTCTCTTCTTCTTCTCATAGGCTCTCTTCGCGGCATCATCCTTTCTCTTCCTTTCGAGCCATAGCTGCATTTGTCTTTCATTTTCCTCTTCTTGTCTTTTTACGGCCTCAGCATTCTTCCTTGCCACTTCCAGGTTTGCCACTTCATCATACCCAGCCCAGTAGATCCCCTTCTTCTTTCTGGGATCTACATATTCGATGTTCTTGGCTCTTGGACGAGGTCGAGATCCTCTTTCTCCACTACTTCTTCCTCCTCCTCTGGATGAGTACTTCACGGGAGTCTTCTACTTACCAGCCGAATGGCTGCTGGTAGTCTGTTGCTTATCAGCTTCTTCGCACAATATAAGACCCTTCTACCAGTACAGATCCCAGGCTTGGGCTAGTGACATCCCTTGAAAATAGCCTTCGGATTCGAGCGTCTTGAATTCTTCAACTGATCTTGGCTCGATCCATTGTCAGGAATAGCATCTTGATCCTTCCCTGTCGGAATGTCACCGTATTGTTTCAACACTTCTTCAATGCGGGCATCCGTCTTCTTGTCAAACTCTACCATCCCTGCTTCGATGATTTTTCTTTTCTCCGACATTGGCACAACAGAGTGCTCAATGGGTAAGGATTGGGGAGTTTACTCAAGATCGAGGCTGTAACTTGACCCTGCTGAGGGGTTTCAGCAATCATTAACGTTAAATCCTTTGAACGTTTCCCCTCAGCTGCTTTTCCCTTCTACTCAGCTTCAGATTCCCTCAAATTTTCTTCTTTCAACTTCCTTAGGGAGTCCTCTTCCCCCTTTTTGGCATCATCAAAGGAAAGAGGGACCCCAGGGAACATGCCTGCGAGCATAAAGTCGAGTCTGCTTTGCGCAGTCTGTTTGAGTCTCTGCTTTGCATAAGCCGTTTCAATTCGAGCGAGTAGCCTTGGACTCAGCTACCACCAACTTCATTTCAGCCATGAGAAGGCTGAATTTATCGTTCACTGAGTTCTCTAGACGCATAATTTCTTTTCTCTGGAATTCTTGCAACAACTCCATTTTTGTTTTGTGAGATGCATGCAACCTTTCAATATACGACTGCATCCTTTGCTTCAGATCAGCGTTTTCAGCCATCCAGACAAGCATTCTGCCATATAGTGCTTTGAAATAACGAACTTGCTCATTTCGCATGGCAGATTGCTATTGAGACCATTCTCAGATTCGAACCACTATCCCTCTTAAATATGCGGTGAGGGTAGCATCCCTGTTGTCCAGTCTTAAATCGAGAGAGGCCTGATGCCGTTCAATCTTCTCAATCTCTTCACAAATCTTCTTGAAGATTTCACAAAACTCAGTTGTCTCACTTGATTCAACTGCAGGCCACTCTTCAGCAAAGTTGAACTCGGCCGGGACAATGGTGTCAGTAGGGATGATTGGATCTTCTCTCACAAAGAATCTTCGTTGTTCAGCAGCGGTCTCTTCTTCCAAGTCTGGTAGGATCAGCGTGAAAGGAAATACCTTTGGAAAGGCATCATCACTCACATATGGGATTATTTGTGAGGGTTGTGCCTGTGATTATTCAGCTCTTCGTGCCTCAGCTGCGATAGCTTCATCGGCAGTGGTCACAACTGTGGGAGCTGTGATGTGAGTGGTGTAGTCGTTATCGCTAGCTTGTGGAAGCTTTGTGCGGTGGATCGTGTCTCACCGGGGCGATTGAGATATTTTGCCTAGCTGACTGAGCCTCAGTTGTCTTAATAGTGTCTTCAGTCTCAGTGGATTTTTCTAAGTGAATAACCTGTTTCTCTGCTGCATCATCAGCGATATCGGATGATGATGAGACTTGGGGGCTTGGCTCATCATCGAGATTGAATTTTTGACGAGTAGCTTTATCACTTAGCTGACTCGTGGCTTTGAGAACATCCTCAGCTGGGTCCCTTTGATCTGCAATGGTGGTGGACTCAGCTTCATCTTCAAACCCCAAGAATGATATGTTGAGATTATCCTGGGAGTCATGAAGTGCGCTTATTTCCTTCTCAACTTCAGCGCTTTGAATGAGAGGAATGTTCTGAGTTTCTTGACCTTTGCCCAGGGAAGTCTCAACCTCCCTTGGGCCTTCACTACCTCCAGAAGTCTCGACTGCAGCGAGGCCTTCAATATGCTTTTCGGCAGTCGCAGCTGTCTTAGGGTCTTGGACCATGGCATCCATATGAGTCTCAACCCCTAGGATTGCACTTTCACTGCCCAGAGTGTTAACTCCCAGGGCATCTCCATCATGTGCCTCGACTGTAAGAACAGTGTCATCAGCCATCAAAGCAGCTGACATTTCAGCTGGGATAGAGTCAACTGTCCGAGCTTCGTCAATGTCACTCTGTTGTAGTTCTTTTTCAGATCCTACTTCGCCTCCTTGCTTCAAGTTGGAGTCTTCTGCAGCATCCTCCGACCCTGCTGTAGTGGAGAGAGTTTCCCCCTCAGCTGGCACACCAGCTGAGTGACTGGTGATGGGGTCACTCTGCTCCTGACTCGCAGTTTTTTCTTTTGAATGCTCAGCCACTGGGGCAGGTGGTAAAACACCTTCTTCAGGGGTTGGCTCAACATGGGTGCCCAAAATCCCAATTTCATTGCCAATGCCCTTGGACCCATCGTCCGAAAGTACCGAGGACGTGGTTGCAGTGATGTCTGTGGCAATCGGCTGCACCACTCCCAAAGGGTCGATCTGCAGGAGAGATTGAGATGACTCTCCTGGTCCTTCAAAGAGTTGATGCTCGTGCATTAGCCTGGAGTCCCTTAGAGCCTGTTGTATTTCTGTCTTCTCTGCTGCAACAATGGGATCCATATCCTCATCATTGTCTATGTACTCAACTAGATTTTCATGAGTATGCTCGTGAGTTCCAGTGAACGTGCACATCTTTGCTTTATCAAGAGTTTGTGCTTCCTCGGCTGCTTTGGCCTTTTCCTTCTCCTTGAAGATGTGGAGAATATCCATGCAGTTATCTTCATCCAGGGCCTGAAGCACAGTATTGACTCCAAGAAATTGCAGCAATTCATCCTCTTCCTCAATGTACTCAGGGCAAGGAAACTGCGCCCTTGAGTTATCTAGCTTCCATGCTCTCCATTCTCTGAGACGGCGCTGAATGTCTGGATATACTGGAGAGTACATGATAATATCATCGTCATCATCTTCTTCTTATCTTTCCTTTTATGGGATTGAAGACAAGAGACTCTACTGCTCCTCTCCTTCAACAGCAGGCAGAGAGACAACCTTTTCGACGGGATGTTTAGTTGTATCAGCTGTTTTGCTTCCCTCAGTTGTCTGACGCCCAGCTGAGTCTTCATCAGGACTCTACTGATCACCTTCAGCAATCTTAGCAGATTCATCAAACACCTCAGGAGACTGCACTTCTTGAGTTTCAGCAGTCTTAGATGTTTTCTCCAGCTGAGTGGTAGATTCAGCTGTCTTCTCCAATTCAAACCGCCTAACCACTCTTCTTCTCTTAGGTAGCAAGGGAACCTCTTCTTCTACATTCTCTGGTTCCTAGAAGGTGATGGCTTTCGCAACTGCCTTCCTAGGCTTGGCAGTGCGCTTCTTCTTTTTGATAGCAGGAGAAGGAGTATGGTGTTCTTCCTCTCCCTCGACTGCAGGGGCAGGCGACTCAGCTGCAGGGGCAGGTGCATCCTTTTTCTTAGTTGCAGGGGCAGCTTTCATCTTCGCAGCTGCAGGGGAAACTTTCTTCTTGGGAGGAGGGGTAACATCTGTGTCCTCGGGGCCAGCTGATTCCCCCTCACTGGTTTCTGCCTTCTTTTGGGCTCTCTTCTGGGCTCCAGAGAGGTTAGCCCTAAACATCTTCTTGTTGACATGTAAGGGTTTTCCATGTCGAAGGGGAATACCCTTCACTTCCATCAAGTGGCCAATCACGAGGCCATATCCAAGAGATCCTCCAAAGGATGCATATTCCTTAAACGCCTTGTCCATCTGCATCCACGTCCATTTTGACTGATGTATTCATTGGTATTTTCACAGAAGACTTTTCTTCCATACCAAATTTTTTCATTAAATCTCTGGTGTATTTTGTTTGACTTATGAAGGTTCCATCATTCAATTGCTTGACTTGAAGTCCTAGGAAGAAAGTTAGCTCTCCCATCATGCTCATTTCAAATTTTCCTTGCATGAGGTTTGAGAACTTATCACACAGCTCTTTATTTGTGGATCCAAAAATGATATCATCCACATATATTTGAACAAGCAGTATACTCTCATCTTGAATTCTAAAGATTGTTCTGTCCTCTTTGCCTTTGGTAAATCTATTGTCAGTTAGACATTGAGACAATGTATCATACCATGCTCTTTGTGCTTGTTTCAATCCATATAATGTTTTCTTGAGCTTGTACACCTTATCTCCAATAGTCTTCTGCTCCAAACCTGGAGGTTGTTCAACGTAGAATTTTTCCTCTAGCAGTCCATTTAGAAATGCACTCTTCACATCCATTTGATATACAGTGAAGTTCTTGTGTGCATCATAGACAAGAAACATTCTTATTGCTTCCAATCTTGCAACAGGTGCAAATGTTTCATCAAAATCTATTCCCTCTTCATGGCAATATCCTTTGGCTACCAATCTTGCTTTGTTTCTTACCACAGATCCTTCCTCATTCATCTTGTTTCTGAAAACCCATTTTGTGCCAATCACATTTTGATGGGTTGGCATCTGCACCAATTCCCATACTTTGTTCCTTTCAAACTGATTCAACTCTTCTTGCATGGATTGAATCTAATGTGTGTCATCCAATGCTTGCGACACATCTTTTGGCTCTATTTGGGAAATAAAATAAGTAAACATTGCTCCATGCTGTGCTTTGGATCTGGTTCTTACACCATCTCTAACATCTCTAATAACTAGCTCTGGTGGATGGTCTCTCAGCCATCTCACATTAGGTTGGAGATGGATTCAGCCATCTCGCAGCTATGTTGTCTTGAACAACTCTTTCATCGCCATTCAGCTGTAGATTTTCCAGGTGTCTTTGAGATTCAGCTGTCTCATCTTCATCTAGGTTGATTGCTCTTACTTCAGCTTCAAGATAAGGACTCTTCTGCATAGTTGGCTGATTCAGCTTATCAGCTAACTCTTTAATGTCTTCTCCACTCCCATTAGGTTCATCGAAAACCACATGGATAGACTCTCCTGTGACCATAGTCCTCTTGTTCAGCACTCTATAGGCTTTGCTCTCAGCTGAGTATCCCAAAAAGATACCTTCATCAGCTTTAGCATCAAAAGCCTTCAAATTGTCTTTGCCATTGTTGTGGTTAGCATTTACATCAAAATATCCTAAAGTATCCAACATTTGGCTTTCTCCCTATCCATATTTCATAGGTAGTCTTGGTTAATTGTATGTTTATCATGCATCTATTTTGAGTATAACATGTTGTATTGATGGTTTCAGCCCAAAATTTCTTAGGCAATCCAGCTTCAACTAACATAGTCCTTGCAACTTCCTTGAGAGTTTTGTTCCTTCTTTCAGTTACTCCATTCTATTGTGGAGTTCTTGTTGCTGATAACTCATGAGCAATACCATTTTCAACACAATACTGAGTAATTATCCCATTAACAAACTTAGTTCCTCTATCAGATCTTATCTTTATAATGGTTTGGCTCTTTTCATTTTGAACTCTTTTCATCAGCTGTGGTAACTTCTGCAAAGTTTCCTTCTTTTTGCACATGAAGATTGTCCATGTATATCTTGAATAATCATCTACTACCACTAAGGTGTATTTCTTTCCACTTATGTTGGCTGGTTCAACAGGACAAATAGATCCATATGAAACAGATGTAATATCCTTGTTGAAGAAGGACTAGGCTTATCCTTGAATGAAGATTTGATTTGTTTTCCCATCTGGCATGCATCACATACACTTTCTTTCTTGTACACTGAGTCTGGCAATCCTTCCATAAGATGACTCCTTGCAAGCTTGTTGATTATCTTGAAATTTATATGACTCAGCTTCTTGTGCCACAACCAACTTGATTCGGTTGTACTCTTTGCAAACAGACAAGTGCTTGGAGTGGCAGTGGACCAATCTACCACATACATATTCTTCTGTCTTGATCGTTGTAGCACTATTTCATTTGATTTAGCATCTTTGATCTGGCACACTCCCATATTGAATCCAACATTGTAGACCTTGTCACAGAGTTGGCTGATGCTTAACAGGTGGAAGTTGAGGCCTTCAACATAAGCAACATTTGTGATTTCCAATCCATTCTTCTTGATAGATCATGTACCTTTGATTTTCCCTGGAGCTTCATTTCCTCCAAATATGACTTTTGCACCTCTAATCTCCTTAAATCTTGACAGGTTTTTCTTATTCCATGTCATGTGTCTGGAACAGCCACTATCCATGTACCAGGTTCCTTGGCACTCAGCTGTTCCTTGAACCTGCAATCAAGGAAATTAGTTTTTAGGTACCCATACTTGCCTGGGTCCTGAGGGGTTAGTGCTGTAAGATGATCCATCCAACCTATAGCCAAATGACTTGACTCTAAGAGGTTGCCATCTATTTGTGCCATAATCATAATGCACTTTGGCAAATTGCTTGGGGGCTTTAGGTTCATACATCTGTCTCTTTTGTATGTATGCCTGTGTGTGTATTTTAGCAATTGCCTTCTTTGGGTAGTTGTGGTATTTTTGAGTGTAGTGCCTGGGTGCATATGTGTGCTGATAATAGCTCTTTTGCCTTTGGTGTGACCTTTTCTGAGGTTTAGGTCTTTGCCACTTGGGCTTGTATTCCATTGGTCTTTGCTGATGTTTCGCATTGTTCCAATCAGTTTGGCTTGGATAGTTCCTACCATTCCCGACATATGTGTTTCTCTGATGAAACTTCTGTGGTTTTTGGTAGCTCTGTTTGTTCTTCATAAAGTACTTTCTATTTGGAGTTTACTGAGGAACTCTGCTGAATTTCTTCTCAGATGTCCTCTCAGCATACTCAACTGGTTGTTTTCTTTCTCTTTATATCCAAGGTTAGTTTATTTGTGATTGTGCTTTGGGATGAATGTGGGTGCAACATTTGGTGTTTTGGGTTTTTGAGATGCTACATTGCTCGAAGATCTTTTTTCCAAAATCACTCCAGGAATTTGACTGTGCACAAAGGAATTGAATCTTATGTCTGTCTTATCTCCACATTCTTTTTGACTCATGATAAGGTCATCCAATGATTTGGATGCCTTCGTAAATGAGGCAATCATATTTTTAAGATCATTTTCCCTCTTTTTTACAGCAGCTATCTCAGCTAATAGTTTAGCATTCTCAGCCTTCAGCTCTATATTCTCATCAGCTATGTAACTTAGAGTACTCAGCTCCTTAGTGAGCTGTGAGTTTTGGCTTTTGAGCTGGCTGTTTTCCTCATTTAGAAGTGTGTGTGAGGATTTAATGTGCTCAGTCTTTCATCATTTTGCCTAATGAATCACAAAAATCAGTAGGTGATGAAGTGTGTGTATCACAATCACTATCACCTGTGTCTGAATGTGATGAGTTAGAGTGTACCTCATCTTCTTGGTCTGGTTGATCTTGTTCTTTGGCTATAAGACAGATCATGGCTTCTTCCTCAGAGTCACTTGAGTAGTCAGCTTCACTACTCTCAGAGTCTGCTGCTTCTTTAGACTTAGCTGTCTCAGCAGCCAACATGGCCTTTTTCTTTTCCTGCCTTCTTTCTCTGAAGACCTTTCTCTCTTCTTAATTCCTGTATTTGTTGATTGGTGGATAGGAACAGTCAACTACAAAATGTCCTGGTTGTCTGCAATTCCAACACAGGTTCTCTGCTTGATCAGCTCTTTCTGTCCTTGGGTTATCAGCTCTCTGATATTCAACACTTTGATGCTCAACTCTCTTAGGTGGCCTATCTTCCCTTGACTTAGAGGGAGCTGGATGTCTCTTAGAGGTTTCACCCTTGTTTCTTTTATAGTTCTTATTGAAGAACTTGTTGAATCTTTTAACCATTAGGCGCTTTTCTCCTGGTCTATGGCTTCTTTTGGTTCAACTCTCTTTCCATCCTTGACTATCAGTGCAACTGTCTTGGATACAGCTGTCTCCTCTTAATCTTTTCTTCTCAGCTCAAACTCATAGGCTTTGTGGTATGAGAATAGCTCATGGTTGGAGGTTCTTGAGAGGTCCATTGAATGTCTCAGAGCCATAGTCTTCATTTCCCATTCATCTGGGAGGCTCTTCAAGATCTTATACACATATCCTTCTATGTGTATCCCTTCCCAAGAGCTGAAAGCTCATTTGTAATCTCAGTGGATCTGGCATCTAGCCGATCCATGGTTTCACCTGCAATCATTTTAAACTTTTCAAATTTTTGAACAGCAACAGATAATTTATTTTCTTTAATTTGCTCTGATCCTTCACAAATTAAAGTCAACTTATTCCAGATTTCTTTTGTTGTTTGGCAAGATTTAACTTTGTTCAACATTGCTTTGTCCAAAGTCTTGTAAAGTATGTCCTTGGCCACATTGTCCAATTTGTATCTTTTTATATCCTCGTTTCTCCATTCAGTCCTTGGTTTCTCAACCATGGATAGTTGCCTCAACAGCAGCTTCTTCTCCTTCAACAAAGAAACAATTTTCTTCTTACACTACGTGTTCACTTTCGATGTTTGCGGTGGCCCATCCTCTATCACAAGCCACATTTCATCATGTAGAGCAGATAGATGAGCCTGCATACGAATTTTTCAATAATCAAATTCTTCAATAGTGAACATTGGAATGCGTGTCAAATTTGCTTCCATGATAATAACTTTGCTAAAAATGAAAGATTTTGGAAATACAAGTGTTTGAAACCTTTTTGAAAAGATAGAGATCTAGTTCAGTAACCAGTGCGGAAGGCTCAACCAACCAACTGCTCTGATACCACTTGTAGGTCCCAAGGGGTGTGTGTAAGGTTTAGAAGGGGGGGTTAAATAAACCTTGCCAACTTTTGGATTTTAGTACTTTTAAAATATTACAGAGTTAACTCAAATAGTTGTGTCCTTGAGGGACAACTAAGTTGGTTATTTAGCATAGTTAGCCTCTCAACAGACTCGATAGAGCTGTTGATAGAATAACTCAGCCGTTTAACATGAACCTTAACTTGGTTTTGTTGGTTTTATCAGCGGAAGACTTAACACCCTTAGATTTGTTTTAAACTTGTTTTAACACTTGATTTAAGCACTTGGTTATTAATTAGTTGGATAGCAAATAAGTCTATCAGTAGATATAATGTAAGTATGCAGAAATGTAAATGTGCTGAAAAATAAATGATACAGTTGATTTTTATAGAGGTTCGAAGATGAGGTAATTCTTCTAATCCTCTTTTCTCCAACTCCTGGAGGAATCCACTATGTAAAAGATATGTTTACAAAGTGGTCAACAGTCTAGAGACAGCCTTGGTCATACAGCTGGCTTCTCTTCCGACTCAGCTTCTTCACAGTGCAGGCGGTTGCCACTGCTACTTGACTCACTTTCTCAAGCTCTTGGATTTGATCGCGAAGCCCTCCAATAACTTGACACTGGTTCGACCTTGAACCTTCCTACAATCCTCCTTGGAAAGTAGACCCCTTTTGATTCTTCAAAAGATTCCTCTTCAACAGATTTGAAGTTGTCTTTCCTTCATAGCTTGTGTTGGATTGATTTCCTTCGAGTTTCAGGCTTGAGGATTTGCTTGAATATTCTTGAGAGTATTTGCAGGTTAATAGCTTGAATAATGCTTGATTTCTCAGGTGTGCAAGGTTACCTTTTCTCAATGAATTTCCTCAGCCTTTTATAGTGAACTTTCGAAAATCTGCCCGTTGAAGAGATTGGCTGATTTCAAAAGTCACTTGTGTTTGTTGGCTTGTCTTGTTGTAGTCTTTGATGTTGACATTTCCTCGGATTTAATGTCTTGCAGTGTTGCAGCGTTTCTGACACTTGTTGCAGTGCTTCCCATTGGTTTGTTCCTTTTGCACACAACTGGAACTAGCACTTTATCTCTGACAACTTTAATATGTTACCATTCTGAGTAACATTCTTGACTTTCATCAACGGATCTTATTCAGTTGTCTTGACTTGACTGCAGTCTTTAATATACCCCAGGTGACTTTAGTCAACTTCTAATCCTTGGATGACTCATTTGTCACTTTCAACTTGAGACTTGGCTTCTTGAGTTGACTTGACTGATTCTGCATACAGCTGTTCCTCAGCTGATACATCTTCAGTCGAGTTCTTGATCTTCAATATTGGCCATACTCAGCTATTCCACAGCGGAGTCTTCACTTCAGTCTTCAGTTGACTTCTTGTATTTCCAGGCGTAGCTGACTTAACTTAGCTTTCCAGCCCTATCTATTACAATGCAAATTACAAGAAAAATAGGGTGCAAATTTCTAGTTTAAGTTTTACATGGCATTCATCAAAATCTATAAAATAAATTTCCCAACATCCCACTTGTGCTAAATGACGACTCTAAAGCCACAGTAGAAACATGAATTGCTAGAACATCTCTAGAAATTAACTGCAAAGTAGGATAATTAAGTGTGTTCTTCCACCAACTTAATATATCAAAATCAGCAATTCTTGGTATCACATGCTCCTCCAAATAACAATCTAATTATGTTCTTATAGTATCGTTATCAGAATCAGAAGCAACAAACGCGTCATAATTGCTCATTGTATCTACATAAGCAAGACTAGTAATTGATGAGTGTGAAGAGCTTGTAGAAAAGTAATAAGAACCACCATGTCCACTCATTTACAATTTGGCTGAGTATTCGACTACCAAATCATAGCAAAGCTCTTGAATTCTTCAGATCTCATTCTTTGCATCATCATCACCATAAAGAAGAGAAAAATAGTAGTGCAACAATTTAAGCTTATATATAGGATCCAAAACAGTAGCCACATCCATAATACCATGAGTTACAGACCTACACTTGTCAAATTTTTCTATCATTTTTGTTGACATAGCTTTAATATTAAGATGCCCACAAGTAATCCACCGCCTAAAAGCCATTTTAATTTCACAAATTTTTGGAAAATATATATTAGCAGTTGGGTATTTAGTCCCTGACCTTTCCCAATCATCCTCTATTGGAAGTGATTTATAAATAGGCTCCCATTATTTCAATCAACTGAAGATATCCTTATAGCAAATAGCAACATGAAGTATTGCATAGGTAGAGTTCCTTCTAGTCTTACAATCTAAGACTAACTTCTTAGTGAATTGGACTTTCAATTAACCAGTGGTCTCCTCAAACCCCTCACATCTTTTAGGAGTGGCTACCCGAAAAGCAACACTAGCTCAAATTCGTCCAATACCATCATCAATAATTTCTAAATCATCCTTCACAATCAAATTCAAAATATGAGCACAACACCACGTATGCAACAATGACCCTTATAACCAAAGTGAATATACATCCACTTTGTTCAAAATTGAATTAGTCACTGCATCATTAGTTGTACAATTATCTACTGTTAATGTAGATAATTTCTGATCAAGATTCCAATCCATCAAACAATCAAAAACACTTCACTAATGACTTCAGATATATGTGGACATAACACATAGATAAACCTAAATTTAAATACTAATCACAAGTTAAAATACAATTTAAATATGTAAAGATAACTAGATTATATAAAGTATTCAACAAATATATATATAACCTGACAACTCGACTTTGGAGCTTCCACGAATCATCAATAAAATGAGTTGTGATGGCTATAAATCATTTCTTTTGATTGTTTTCCATCCACATGTCTGTTATAATGGAAATTCTACTTGTATATCTATTAAACAACTTCATTGTCTTTGTCCTTTCATATTCATAGATTTTCAATATGTCACTTTTTATTGTATTTCGAGAAACCACTTTGAATAGTGTTGAAGAGAACTCACAAACATTTGAAATCCAAAATGTTCCACCATATTCAATGGGTACTAGTATAAGATAAATATTGTCGCCATTTATTTTCTTACAACTTCTCCATCAAAAGTGTAAGTCCCAACAGAAACTTTTCCCATAGCATCTATCTTGGTCTTAAAAAATGTTTGCTTTATACTGTTTGTTTGTCTCAATGGACAAATTTTAAAATGGTCATGCAAATGGCTTGTCCCATTCTTTGTTTCTTCTCCAAGTTTTTTATTGCAATAGTTGCATATCGTCTTCAATCTATCATCTATCTTTTTTGTCTCGTAAAATAGTTCCACACAACAGATTTCAAACCTCTTTGTTGGCCTACAGTCAAAACTTCATCGCTTTTATTCAAGCAATGCATTTGATTTGTGTCAGTTGGTGTTGGCGTATCATCTCTAGACATGTTTGGTTCACTTGCTAACTGAGAACTATTTGTCAATAGTTGAAGGTTGTCAACAAATTGTTGAGAACTTATTGGTGAAGGATGATACATAGAGTCTTGCATAGGAGCTCCAGAGGATGCAATTTTTCACCTGTTATTAGCAAGTGATAATAATTAATTAAACAAATTCAATTAAAACCCAAAAACGATTCATTCAAATAGGAGCTCCAAATGATGTCTTTTTGAGTTATCTATATATATATATATATATATAATAACAGCCGCTTCTGAAAATAGTAACCCAAAATTTTCACGCCCATTTCACATCGCTATAAAAAGCAATAAAAATCTGGAATAAAAAGGCAAAAAAATCTTTGTAATTTCATGGTTTCCAATCTGTATGTACTGCATTAATTAGCTTTCCAAATCTGTGTGTTGTTAGTCCAAGTGGCTACGATAATCTAGAGGGGGTGAATAGATTATGCCGATTTTTCGCAAATCGCCCTCTTTTTCGAATCAACAAGTAAATGACAAGAATGTAAATGCGAAAATTAAACAACACTCGTTGATTTATAGAGGTTCAGCCCACCTAGGGCCTAATCCTCTACCACCCCAGTATCTCCGGGATGGATTTCAAAAAGAAAAAAAAATTATTAATTACCACAATTAATACAACACCTTGAGGATCACCACAATCCTCTTACAACACCTTCAAGGAGATTACCACAATCTTCCTTCACCACCTTTGAAGAGTACCACACTCTCCAAACACCTATCACCTAGATCACCCAAGTGTATTTTTACCACAAGAATACTCACAAGGATGTCTTGTGTTTAATGATGGACAAAATTCAAGATTACAACTCTATAAAACCAATACAAAGATTGAGTGCAAGTGTAATCAAGAATCAAAAAGCCTAGACCTCAAAGATGTGCAAGTGAAAGTACTTAGGCTATTAAAACAAGAATGTAAAAATGAAAGCTTGAAGAATTTTCAGATTTCTTGTTGTGTATTTTGCTTGTATATGTTATTTCTTGTGTCTTCAATTCATCCTCTATTTATAGGGAAGTCTTCATCAATATAGGCTCCCAACATAGGCTCCTTCCTCTTCACTTTTGTCTACAAAAAGAGGATCACAAGATGTAGAAATATTGTACAAAAATGAAAAGTAAATCTTGCTGATAAGGATTGCAACGGTTGGAATTTTTGCTGTCAAAAATAAAATAGGGCGACCGGTTGCCCTATAATAAGATTTCGAACGTTTTGAAAAAATAGTGCGATCCAGGTGCGGTCGAAGGGAGTCGAATGGTCGACAGGGGGTGCGGCCGCTTCTAGGGGTGCAACCGCCCCTTTGGACCGGTCCCCCTCATCATTTTTTTGACCTAGTGCGTTCTGTTTCAATTTGGAGTTCTTCAGGTCTGGGTCGACGTTTTGGGCGACCGGTCGACCTCCAATTTTAAATGTTGTCCGATTTTTATCAAAAATAAACTTCAAGAAATACTCCAAAAAATTAGTAAAAATATTTTAAATCACTTGGGAGTATTTTGACAACATCTATAAACATTGTTTTGGTGCAAAAACCAATTTAAACAAAACCATCAAAAGTGTTGTCCATTTTTTATCGAAAAATAAATTCTAATAAATACTCCAAAAAATTAGCAAAAACATTTTAAATCATTTAGGAGTATTTGGACAACATTTATTAACATTGTTTTGGTATAAAAACTCATTTAAACATAATCATCAAAATCTTGATAAAAACATTTATCTAACAAACTCCCCATTTTTTATGATTACAAACCAAAACAATTTTAGGAAGTCGATTTTAAAACAAGACCAATTTTCCGGTCTAAAATATCAAACTATTACAAGCAAGATTTATCATAAGTACAAACACACAAGGATAGGAGCAAAGATTTTTCAAAATTATTTTTGCACAAGCTCCCCCTATCAACATGCATAACACAATTAAGTAGAAGCAAACAACTACAAGCTAAAAGCTTGAATTTCATGAGCTTAAAAGCTCCCCCAGTCAAGTATAAAAGTCCATAATACATCACATGGACTAAGTATTATCCATAGCTTTTGGCTTTTAAGAGCTTCTAGCTTATAGCTTTTCTTGCGAGCTTATTTATGCTTCTTTGAGCTTATGAGCGTTTTTCTTGTTTCTCCCCCTTTGGAATCATCAAAAATAATGTTAGCACGATAAAAACATCATACAATTATACCAAAGTGCGCAATTTAATAGATTTATCGAGCATATTGAACATATAAGCTTAAATTCCGAATAAAAGGGAAACAATTGCTCATTTGATTTGTAAAAGCTCATTTGATTGATAAAACATGATCTCTATAAACTTATAAGACTTTTCAAATCAAGAGAATCATGTATGTGACGAATTTTTCATTGAAATATTTTGTCGAACACTTGGCGTGCGTCGAATAAAACAAGAGAAATATAACGCCTTTGTGATTCGTTTAAGCCAAACATTTTCATCACCAATTGCAATACAACAATATTCATTCATCATCAATCATCATAAACATCATATTAATACAAGAATTTCAACAAGATATCAAGATACAAGCACATTCTCAAGGGTTCAACCCAATTGAGATCACAAGGAGAAATTCTTACCATTTAATCGGTAAAGATGAACAATGATGATGATAATCGACCCTCATGAAGTCCAAAATATAAAATGTATGCAATAAAATAAATTTGAAGTGAAATTTGTGTGCAAAATTCGAAGGGGACGAAAAATGAACATAAAAGACCAAAATGATTGTAACTGAAGACAGAAGCGATTTTAACCAAATTTTTGGTTAAGGGCGACCGGTTGGGGGGGTGGGCGACCGGTCGACATCATGGGCGACCGGTCGGCCTGCCCCCAATTTGCCCAGTGTTTCTTTCTGTTTTGTGAAAATTCGAGGTTTGAACCAAAAATCCGATTTTTCGCCCTTAAGTTTTAAAAACGTGCAAAATGCAATCATAGTCCTCATTCAATATGCATTATGCCTAACCGATCTCGTATTGACGCAAAAGTCTCGGAAGTTAGCGGTTTTGTAAAAATGTCCGCTAATTGATCTTGAGATAGTACAAAAGATATCTCAATTTTTCGTTTTGAAACACAATCCCTTAGAAAATGATGTCGAATCTCAATATGTTTAGTACGGTTATGATGAACCGGGTTTTGAGCAATATTTATAGCGGATATGTTATCACAAAAGATAGGAACACTTTCAAAAGAACATTTATAATCCGCTAAAGTTTGTTCATCCAAAGCAATTGAGTACAACAAAAAGCCGCGGAAATATATTCGGCTTCGGCCGTTGAAAGTGAAACACAATTTTGTTTCTTTGAAAACCAAGAAACTAGGCAATCACCTAGAAATTGACATGATCCGGAAGTACTTTTACGATCATCAATATTTCCCGCATAATCCGTATCACTATAACCTTTAAGAAAAAAAATTTCATTCTTTGGATAAAATAAACCATATTGAATAGTGCCTTTTAAATATCTAAAAATTCTTTTAACGGCACTCATATGAGATTCTTTGGGATTGCTTTGAAAACGAGCACATAGGCATACGGCATGAAGAATATCCAGTCTACTTGCGGTTAAATAAAGTAAACTACCAATCATACCTCGATACTTGGATTCATCAACTGGCTTGCCTTTTTCATCTTTGTCAATTTTGACGTTTGTTGCCATTGGGGTAGAAACGGTTCTTCCTTCTTCAATTCCGAACTTCTTCAAAAGTTCTTTTGTGTACTTCGATTGTGAAATGTATATTCCTTCTTGGCATTGCTTAATTTGAAGTCCAAGGAAGAAGTTGAGCTCCCCCATCATGCTCATTTCAAATTCACCATGCATTAACTTAGAAAATTTCTTGCACAAGGATTCATTAGTAGCACCAAAAATAATATCATCAACATAAATTTGTACTAATAAGCAATCTTGCCCTTTTTCAAAAAACAAAGACAGTAGTATCAACTTTACCTCTTGTAAAACCATTTTGCAAAAGAAAAGAGCTAAGTCTATCATACCATGCACTGGGTGCTTGTTTCAAACCATACAAGGTCTTTTTAAGTTTATAAACATCATTAGGCCTATAAAATTTTTCAAACCCCGGAGGTTGTTTTACATAGACATTTTCTGGAATAATATTATTTAGAAAAGCGGATTTAACATCCATTTGGTAAAGCTTGAAATTTTTAAAGCAAGAATAAGCAAGTAAAATACGAATAGCTTCTAAACGTGCTACGGGTGCAAATGTTTCATCATAATCAATACCTTCTTCTTGACAATAACCTTGAGCTACTAACCTTGCTTTATTTCGAATAATATTGCCTTGGTCATCGAGCTTGTTCCGGAAAACCCATTTTGTACCAATAATTGTTTGAGATGGAGGACAAGGTACTAATTCCCATACATCATTCCTTTCAAATTGATTCAACTCCTCTTGCATTTCTAAGAACCAATCCTCATCTTCAATAGCTTCATTAGCATTTTTAGGCTCTTTTTGAGATATAAGAGCTTTCTCGGCAAATTTTCTCCGGGTCATCACTTTATCAAGGGGATCACCAATAATAAGATCTTTTGGGTGATCTCCCTTAAATTTCAATGCTACGGGAAGATCCAAAGTGTCACCTCTATCTTCTTGAGGAACATTTGAAGTGGATGGTTGGTTATTTGAGGTAGAAGGTTGATCATTTTGAGCATCAATTTGAACAATGGGTTCAACAATATCCTCTTCATCACTTTCATCATTGGGTATCATTTCAACACCCGAAGCTTCATTGAATTTGACATGGATGGATTCTTCAACAACCCCACTAGTCTTATTGTAAACCCGATATGCTTTGCTCTTGGTTGAATACCCCATAAATATTCCTTCATCGGCCTTAGGATCAAGTTTGTCTAATTGATCATTAGTATTCAAAATAAAACATTTACATCCAAATATTTTGAAATAACTAATATTTGGAGTTCTTCCTTTCCAAAGCTCATATGGAGTTTTATTCATTTTAGGACGAATATAAACTCGATTAATGACATAGCAAGCGGTACTTATGGCTTCGGCCCAAAAATATTTTGGAAGTGAAAATTCATTGAGCATGGACCGACTCATCTCTTGTAGTGTCCGATTCTTCTTTTCGGCTACTCCATTTTGTTGAGGTGTCCTTGGAGCCGAAAAATTATGACTATATCCCTTAGTTTCACAAAAGACTCTAAATTCGCCGTCAAATTCTCCACCTCGATCACTTCGAATAGACTTAATAGTATCTTCCTTTTTATTTTCAATAAGTCTACACAACTTAACAAACTCATTAACGGCATCGCTTTTATTTGCAAGAAATAGAGCCCAAGTATATCTAGAAAAATCATCAACTATAACAAAAGTGTAATGTTTTCCACTTAGACTTGCCGTACCAATATCCCCATACAAATCAAGATGAAGCATTTGTAGGGGTTTGGTTGTGGAAATTTCATTTTTGGGCTTAAAACTACTCTTAACTAATTTGTTCTTTTGACAAGTGTTACATAAGCCAAGAAATTCAAAATTCAATTTGGGTAGTTCTTTTACATGTTGGTTTTGTAAATATTTTTCAAATTTTTGTATCCAACATGTCCAAGTCGCCTATGCCATAAACTAGTTAAATCATTATTGGCAACAAGACAAGAAACATTTTGACTAACCAAATCACTTGTACAAATTTTGTAAAGATTGCCTTTTCTATTTGCTTCACAAATAATTTCATCATTTTTAAGAATAAGGCATTTTTCTTTATTGAAAAAAACATTATAATTTGAATCACAAAGTTGGCTAACACTTATCAAATTAAACTTAAGCCCTTCTACTAAAAGAACATTACTAAGAGAGAAAGAAGAGTTACCAATTTCTCCATTTCCAAGAATTCTTCCTTTGCCATTGCCGAACATGACCATACCCTCTTCTTGGAACTTGATGTTGGTAAAAAGTTCTCTCCTTCCGGTCATATGGCGTGAACACCCGTTGTCCACGAGCCATTTTGGATCCTCCATAGTTGTTATAGCCCCTATGATCTACAAAAGAATTGTTTTTAGGTACCCTATAGTTTTGGGGTCCATGGGGGTTAGCCTTGAGACCTTTGGGTCTCCATACAAAGCTAAAATTGTTCTTCAATTTACAATGGCTAACATAGTGTCCAACTTTACCACAATAAAAGCAAATAAGATCATGGGCACTCTTAGCACGTATAAAAGTCGGACCTTGGTCATTTTTCTTTGAAAGAGGTTGAAAAGGTTTATAGCCAAGTCCTAATTTTGAATGCTCACCTCTTTGTGCATCTAAAATATTTGTGACTTTATCCGTACTTAAATTAAATCGATGCACATCCTTTTTCAATTTTTCAATATCATTTGTGAGCGTTTGTTTTTCGGTTCCAAGAGTTCGGACCATAGTAAGAGTAATAGCATGAGCCTTATCAAGAGAATCATAAGAAATAAATAATTTATCTTTTTCTAGTTTAAGCTCTTTATGCTCCTTTTTCAAATTCTTATATTTAATAATCAAATTTTGAAACTCATTTTGCAATTCATCAAAATCACATTGTAATTCATCAACTAGGGAAGAAGATGAAGCATTAGAGCGTACCTCGGTATTTTCATCGTCTATGGCCATAAGACCATGTTCGGGTTCTCCTACCTCGTCGGTTGTTTCAAGTAATTCATCCCAAGTTTTGACGTCCGCATTCAACGCCTTCTTTTTCGGAAAAGGCTTTTTCTTCTTTTGTTCCTCTTTCGCTATTTTCGGGCAATCGGCTATGTAGTGCCCGGATTTTCCGCATTTGAAACAAGAATTGTCTCTAGGCTTTCTTGCTTTATTTTTATTTACAAATTTTGCAAATTTTCTAACAAGAGTCGCCGTTTCTTCATCATCCTCATCACTAGCATAGTAAACATTATTAGAAGAAGATGTTAAGCCTTTAATAATATTTTGCGTACCTGGTTTAGAGGTGGATGGTTGAGAATTTTTCCTCTCCTTGAGATATACTTCATAAATAAGGAGGTTCCCAATGAGCTCATCAAACTTGAGTGTCTCAATATTTTGAGCTTCCGTGATTGCCGTCACCTTTTTGGACCATGAACCGGGAAGGGCATTTAAGACTGTGGTCACCTTATCTTCTTCGGAGATGACCTTTCCAAGAGCCACAAGAGGATTGACAATGTTTTCAAGCCTTTCCACCATTTTTGATATGCTTTCACCATCATGCATATTGAAATTTTCAAAGTCTTTCACAAGCATTGTTTTTCTTGCTTGCTTCACTTTCTTTGTGCCCTCATAAATGGTTTCTAATTTTTCCCAAACTTCATGTGCCGACCGTATGCCTCTTATGCGATTATATTCGGTGGCGGTAAGAGAGCAATGTAAAATGTTTAAGGCCTTACCGTTTAGAGAGAAAGCCTTCTTGTCATTTTCATCGTACTCCTTGAACGGCTTGGGAGTCATGGTACCATCCTCCAATTTTGTTGTTGGTTGAGCAACTCCTTCAATGACCACATTCCAAATATCAAATCCGCACCCTTGTAGAAAGCACTCCATGCGGTCTTTCCAAAATGCGTAGTTGTTGGCGTCGAATAGTGGTGGCTTGTTGGTGGAGGCGCCGGTGGTGAGATAAGCTTCATTCGTAGCCATGGATCTTTCCTCTTTACTCGGAACGAGCTAGCCAAAGAGTTTAGCTCTGATACCATTTGTTAGTCCAAGTGGCTACGATAATCTAGAGGGGGGGTGAATAGATTATGCCGATTTTTCGCAAATCGCCCTCTTTTTCGAATCAACAAGTAAATGACAAGAATGTAAATGCGGAAATTAAATAATACTTGTTGATTTATAGAGGTTCAACCCACCTAGGGCCTAATCCTCTACCACCCCAGTATCTCCGGGATGAATTTCAAAAAGAAAAAAAAATTATTAATTACCACAATTAATACAACACCTTGAGGATCACCACAATCCTCTTACAACACCTTCAAGGAGATTACCACAATCTTCCTTCACCACCTTTGAAGAGTACCACACTCTCCAAACACCTATCACCTAGATCACCCAAGTGTATTCTTACCACAAGAATACTCACAAGGATGTCTTGTGTTGAATGATGGACAAAATTCAAGATTACAACTCTATAAAACCAATACAGAGATTGAGTGCAAGTGTAATCAAGAATCAAAAAGCCTAGACCTCAAAGATGTGCAAGCGAAAGTACTTAGGCTATTACAACAAGAATGTAAAAATGAAAGCTTGAAGAATTTTCAGATTTCTTGTTGTGTATTTTGCTTGTATATGTTATTTCTTGTGTCTTCAATTCATCCTCTATTTATAGGGAAGTCTTCATCAACATAGGCTTCTTCCTCTTCACTTTTGTCTACAAAAAGAGGATCACAAGATGTAGAAATATTGTACAAAAATGAAAAGTAAATCTTGCTGATAAGGATTGCAACGGTTGGAATTTTTGCTGTCAAAAATAACATAGGGTGACCGGTTGCCCTGTAATAAGATTTCGAACGTTTTGAAAAAATAGTGCGATCCAGGTACGGGTCGAAGGGGGGTGCGACTGGTCGCCCTAGGGTGCGATCGGTCGGCCCCCTGCTGCACCGGTCCCCCTCTTCATTTTTGACCCGACCTGCGTTGTTTCAATTTTGAGTTCTTGGTGCAGTCGGCGTTTTGGGCGGCCAGTCCGACCTCCAATTTTAAATGTTGTCCGATTTTTATCAAAAATAAACTTCAAGAAATACTCCAAAAAATTAGTAAAAATATTTTAAATCACTTGGGAGTATTTTGACAACATCTATAAAAATTGTTTTGGTGCAAAAACCAATTTAAACAAAACCATCAAAAGTGTTGTCCATTTTTTATCGAAAAATAAATTCTAATAAATACTCCAAAAAATTAGCAAAAACATTTTAAATCATTTAGGAGTATTTGGACAACATTTATTAACATTGTTTTGGTATAAAAACTCATTTAAACATAATCATCAAAATCTTGATAAAAACATTTATCTAACAAACACCCCCTTTTTTATGATTACAAACCAAAACAATTTTAGGAAGTCGATTTTAAAATAAGACCAATTTTCCGGTCTAAAACATCAAACCATTACAAGCAAGATTTATCATAAGTACAAACACACAAGGATAGGAGCAAAGATTTTTCAAAATTATTTTTGTACAAGCTCCCCCTATCAACATGCATAACACAATTAAGTAGAAGCAAACAACTACAAGCTAAAAGCTTGAATTTCATGAGCTTAAAAGCTCCCCCTTAGTCAAGTATAAAAGTCCATAATACATCACATGGACTAAGTATTATCCATAGCTTTTGGCTTTTAAGAGCTTCTAGCTTATAGCTTTTCTTGCGAGCTTATTTATGCTTCTTTGAGCTTATGAGCGTTTTTCTTGTTTCTCCCCCTTTGGAATCATCAAAAATAATGTTAGCACGATAAAAACATCATACAATTATACCAAAGTGCGCAATTTAATAGATTTATCGAGCATATTGAACATATAAGCTTAAATTCCGAATAAAAGGGAAACAATTGCTCATTTGATTTGTAAAAGCTCATTTGATTGATAAAACATGATCTCTATAAACTTATAAGACTTTTCAAATCAAGAGAATCATGTATGTGACGAATTTTTCATTGAAATATTTTGTCGAACACTTGGCGTGCGTCGAATAAAACAAGAGAAATATAACGCCTTTGTGATTCGTTTAAGCCAAACATTTTCATCACCAATTGCAATACAACAATATTCATTCATCATCAATCATCATAAACATCATATTAATACAAGAATTTCAACAAGATATCAAGATACAAGCACATTCTCAAGGGTTCAACCCAATTGAGATCACAAGGAGAAATTCTTACCATTTAATCGGTAAAGATGAACAATGATGATGATAATCGAGCCTCATGAAGTCCAAAATATAAAATGTATGCAATAAAATAAATTTGAAGTGAAATTTGTGTGCAAAATTCGAAGGGGACGAAAAATGATCATAAAAGACCAAAATGATTGTAACTGAAGACATAAGCGATTTTAACCAAATTTTTGGTTAAGGGCGACCGGTTGGGGGGGTGGGCGACCGGTCGACATCATGGGCGACCGGTCGGCCTTCCCCCAATTTGCCCAGTGTTTCTTTCTGTTTTGTGAAAATTCGAGGTTTGAACCAAAAATCCGATTTTTCGCCCCTAAGTTTTAAAAACGTGCAAAATACAATCATAGTCCTCATTCAATATGCATTATGCCTAACCGAGCTCGTATTGACGCAAAAGTCTCGGAAGTTAGCGGTTTTGTAAAAATGTCCGCTAATTGATCTTGAGATAGTACAAAAGATATCTCAATTTTTCGTTTTGAAACACAATCCCTTAGAAAATGATGTCGAATCTCAATATGTTTAGTACGGTTATGATGAACTGGGTTTTGAGCAATATTTATAGTGGATATGTTATCACAAAAGATAGGAACACTTTCAAAAGAACATTTATAATCCGCTAAAGTTTGTTCATCCAAAGCAATTGAGTACAACAAAAAGCCGCGGAAATATATTCGGCTTCGGCCGTTGAAAGTGAAACACAATTTTGTTTCTTTGAAAACCAAGAAACTAGGCAATCACCTAGAAATTGACATGATCCGGAAGTACTTTTACGATCATCAATATTTCCCGCATAATTCGAATCACTATAACCTTTAAGAAAAAAAATTTCATTCTTTGGATAAAATAAACCATATTGAATAGTGCCTTTTAAATATCTAAAAATTCTTTTAACGGCACTCATATGAGATTCTTTGGGATTGCTTTGAAAACGAGCACATAGGCATACGGCATGAAGAATATCCGGTCTACTTGCGGTTAAATAAAGTAAACTACCAATCATACCTCGATACTTGGATTCATCAACTGGCTTGCCTTTTTCATCTTTGTCAATCTTGGCGTTTGTTGCCATTGGGGTAGAAACGGTTCTTCCTTCTTCAATTCCGAACTTCTTCAAAAGTTCTTTTGTGTACTTGGATTGTGAAATGTATATTCCTTCTTGGCATTGCTTAATTTGAAGTCCAAGGAAGAAGTTGAGCTCCCCCATCATGCTCATTTCAAATTCACCTTGCATTAACTTAGAAAATTTCTTGCACAAGGATTCATTAGTAGCACCAAAAATAATATCATCAACATAAATTTGTACTAATAAGCAATCTTGACCTTTTTCAAAAACAAAGACAGTAGTATCAACTTTACCTCTTGTAAAACCATTTTGCAAAAGAAAAGAGCTAAGTCTATCATACCATGCACGGGGTGCTTGTTTCAAACCATGCAAGGTCTTTTTAAGTTTATAAACATCATTAGGCCTAGAAAAATTTTCAAACCCCGGAGGTTGTTTTACATAGACTTTTTCTTGAATAATACCATTTAGAAAAGCGGATTTAACATCCATTTGGTAAAGCTTGAAATTTTTAAAGCAAGAATAAGCAAGTAAAATACGAATAGCTTCTAAACGTGCTACGGGTGCAAATGTTTAAATTAATACCTTCTTCTTGACAATAACCTTGAGCTACTAACCTTGCTTTATTTCGAATAATATTGCCTTGGTCATCGAGCTTGTTCCGGAAAACCCATTTTGTACCAATAATTGTTTGAGATGGAGGACAATGTACTAATTCCCATACATCATTCCTTTCAAATTGATTCAACTCCTCTTGCATTTCTAAGAACCAATCCCAATCTTCAATAGCTTCCTTAGCATTTTTAGGCTCTTTTTGAGATATAAGAGCTTTCTCGGCAAATTTTCTCCGGGTCATCACTTTATCAAGGGGATCACCAATAATAAGATCTTTTGGGTGATCTCCCTTAAATTTCAATGCTACGGGAAGATCCAAAGTGTCACCTCTATCTTCTTGAGGAACATTTGAAGTGGATGGTTGTTGGAGAATTTTCTAACCGCAAGTCTACGGTGTCAAGTTTTAATATAGAGTAGTAAGGTTGTCGAATCCACGGGGAATAATTATCGAATTATTGCTAAGTACTATAATATAGTAGTCTAACTTTATTTAGAAATTCAATATTTGATGGAGTTGATTATACTAAAAATACTAAAAATAAATTAAGACTATGAAAATATCAATGAGTTTATCCAATTGATTAAATGAATTCTAGAGGTATGATGAATCTAGTTATCCCTTATGTTGTCAATATGGTTTATCAATCATCAATTATCAATTTATAAGTCAAGATTTCTACAATAATCATTCCCTCTCTCAAGTGCCAATGATTTTAGATTCAATTGGGAAATCAATATCTCTATAAAAATCACCAATTAAAATCTCAATAAAAGCTATGAATCTTGATAAATGACTTCAAAGGATTCACAAATCTCTCAATTCTATGAAATCCTGTGGTTATGCTATTCCAAGGTCATGTATTCAATTACCTCTCTCAAGTGTCAAATTAAATACACCAAACAATCTAAATTATTGATCAAGTAATTTAGAAGCAATAGATCCAAATAGCACAAATAAATTGATAGATCTAGATTGACAAACCACAATCTCAAAACATAAGTTCAAACATAGATTACACCAATCCTCTAGAATTATAGTGTTTAGCTCATGATTGAAGAAAATGAATCCAAGAAAATACAACAATACATCTTACAAGATATGAAGAAAGCAACAAAATAAGAACAAGAGTTGAGGATCTTCTCTATTTCTAGATGATAGAAGCCTCCAATCTTCTTCTCCAAATTCTTCTCAAAGTGCTCAAATTCTTCTTCCTTGTCTTGTAGCTGTTTTTATTGTCTTCCCAAGGGTTCCAAGATGCCCCAATTTCAAGCCCCAAGGATGGTATTTATAGTACACAAAAGTCCAAGAAGGGGTAGGTGAACATAGGATTTTCCGCCCCGGCGCTGCGGCTTCGAGCTGGCGCTGCGGCGCCCAGCAATTTCACACAAAATGCCGCCCGGCGCTGCAGCTGGCGTTGGCGCTGCAGCGCCAACGTGAATTTTGGAGTGTTTTGGCACACACGCGCTGCAGCGCCTGCTGACGAGCGCGCTGCAGCACTCCGCCCGCTTTTTTTTCGTCTACCAAATGTCCGAATTTGTTTTTGAGACCTTCATCAAAGTTGTAGATCTATCTCTTAGCTTTCCATATCCACTTGAATCACCTCAATATCAATTTTGTAGAGAGTTATGACCAAAATACGAAACCCCGCCAGTGATGGAAATTTCGGACGCATTTGGATGTTTCTTCAAATCAATCTCTCGTTGTTTGATCGCTTACACTTCTTTTGATACGCGATTCATTAATATGACTATAAACTCAATATAATTGGCTCTCAACATGACTTGACCCCTCAAATGACTCGAAACAATGGAAAATAATGCCTAAACTATGAGATATAACAAAAATGACTCAAAATACTCAAAAACAACACAAAACTCTAGTCTAGGAAACTCAAATCAATGGTATAAAACCAAATGAACAAATACCCCCAAACTTAGAATATTGCTTGTCCTCAAGCAATTACAACTCTAAAATGAAAAATACGAGACGAGAACAATACAAACAAACCGCAAAACTTCACAACCAAACTCATTCGTCAAATTTCGTTTCACTATCAATCAAGCGCGTATTTTCACAATGTGATCATGACGGTGGAATGTTCATGCCAACCCGTTTTCATTATCCGGATAGATTCACGCAATCAAGTATTTTCAAGATGATCCACTTTTTGAATATAGAGATGAGATGCTTACTGGACTCCATAGGCTTGTCTTTCACACTAATCTCCACTAATGTAGGCTAATGTAACACAAGGATCAATAGGACTTTTAAAGCTTGTAATGTGGGCTTAGGGTAAGGTAGGAAAATATAGGAATAAGTGGCTCAAATCACCCAAACACACAATTAACACTTCGAATTATCAATAGGCACTACCCTTCACTTTTTTTTTTTTTTTTTGACATCCCCAATGTTTATGAACTTTCAATCCCATTGATTTGTTTTTTTTTCACATTTTTTTCGAACCCCAAACTTATTCTTTTGCGTACATGGGGTTTCATCTTTTTCTTTTCTCGGGCAACTTCATTCAATTAACCACATACCCTTCTCATCATCCCCTCCTCAACCTTCAATATTTTTCTATATTATGTGTGTACGTATGAGTGATGGGTAATTAGAATTTTCACATTTAGGCTCTGGGTATTCGATTGGTTGCCAAAGAAACGAGTTTATAAGGCTCAAAAGGGGGACACTAGGGAAAATATAATACAAAGGTAGGCATTTTAGGCTCTAGCTTGTTCAAAGATGGCCTAAATCACTTCCTCATGGTTATTTCGCCAGATTTCGCCTCGACTAGTGATCGACACAAGTTCTAGCATCCGGTGGGATCATAAAGGAACCACTCAATTGCATAAATCATCTCCAAATAAATCAGTGAGTTAAGCACATAGATGGAATTAATGGAAAGAAGATTAAATCACGTTCAAACACATGCTCTTTTTGACCGCTCAACTCATATTCAACAAATTCACTTAGTCATGCGGTTTCACGCTTTACAAACACCCCGACTCAACTCTAGACTTTTTTTTTTTTTTAACTCAAGACCCGACTCGATGAATAAAAACAGATCGCACCCCCAAACTTAAACGACGTTGTCCCCAATGGAGAAGTGGGAAAAAGGACTTTCCTGGTAGCCGAGGAGCGAAGGCTCCTTAAGTCATGTGATACTACTACGTGTATGAGGTGTCTCGTATAAGCTCAAAATGCATCCTAGCGCACAAGCCCGTGGGCGTTGTATGCTCCGAGATGTGGTCTTGTTCTTTCCCTTCGCCTTGGCCTGACCCTTTTGGCTTCGCATCTTTCAACCTAGCAAGGTAGACAAGAAAACAAAACTCGTGGAACCAAGGAACTTGGTTATGGGTGAGAAATCAAAAATCACAAAGACATACAAAAATGCACCCAAGTAGAATATATAGTGCCATGTCAAAAAGATAAGCATGGAGATGCAAAATAGCACTAAATAATGTGAAACTGTCATTGGGGCATTTCATCAAACACCTCATATGCATGAATTTGGGCAAAGATAGTAAATGCAATGGATAACTCAATTCAATCCCAAAATTCAACACCAAACCTAAGTCTAGCATGATCAACCAATCCACAATCCATACATCAACACAATTATCCTAAGACTTCTACAATCCAATCACACCAAAAATCACAAGATGGGGAAAACCATGGGGTGGGTTTTGGAAGTTGCAAACTTACCAAATAATGAGTGAATGGGATGAAGATGGTGTGTGTGGTGTTAAAGTGCTCCGTTGTGACGATGGAGTGAGATATGTGGGATTTGCACAAATAAGAGGGGTGAAATGTGATGCAACTTACTACTAATAATGCAAAAGCTTAGAAAAAACAAAAACAACTACTAAACTAAATTAAAACTAAGAAAGCAATAAAAGGGGCTTGGGTTGCCTCCCAAGAAGCGCTAAGTTCTGATCTTGACCAGGACTTTGTCGATTCTCCTCAAGTTGGAGCTCCATAGGCATGTTATCCACATTGCCCTTAGAAACTCCCCAACCTCCAATGTCTTGACTATATTCCCAACCATCCGCTTACCATCATTTAATTCAAATTTTAGCATATTGGTTGGATGAATAGTGAATACAACTTTCTCGATTTACCATGAGTTAGCTCCCCCATTTCTACATCGACTCAAAGCTCGTGATGTAGCTAAAAATGGTCGCCCAAAGATGATAGGTATTTTCTTGTCCTCATTCGCATCCAACACTACAAAATCCACAGGAAAAACAAATTTATTAATTTTTACCAATACATCTTCAATGATTCCCCACGGATAGGCGATGGATCGATCAAAGAAAGCGCAAAGTGATATTGGGCGGCTTCACCTCCCGAGCCCAAACTTCATCACATCGAAAGAGATATAAGATTCACATGGACCCAAGATCACAAAGTGGTTTCTCAAAGAAAACTCCTCCAATAGTACAAGGAATAGTGAAACTCCCCGATCCTTCATTTTACGAGGTAGTTTACTCGGACTATTGCACTACATTCCTCTCACAAGTAGACGCAAAATTCCTCCAACTTCATTTTCTTGGATTCCACCGTTTCACATAAATGGGCGATTGTTCGGTGCAAGCCGAATTTCTACCTCCGATCTTACATAAATTGCATTGCAATGCTCCTTGATTAACCTCTGTATCACTCGGAAATTTCCTCTCTGCCGCAGTGAATTCACCGTTGTTGCTAATCGCCTCTACTTGTGTCACCAAGGAGTTGATGTGACCTTCTATTGTTGTAACTCTCGAGCCGAGCTTGTCCATGTTAGAATCGAGTCATGTTCATCCTTGCTCGTGTTTCTACAAGGAATGAACTAAGTAATTCTTCCAAAGACGGATTTTGTTCTCCCACGTGTGTACTCGTACTTGCTTGGTTTTGAAATCCCTGGAGGCGGTTGCAACACATTTCGTATTGCTATACGAGAAGTTTTCATGATTGCGAAGTCCCTGATGATAATCGTCGGCAATTGATTCCCTCTATTATTGAAACCCCGATTATTCACATAATTCGCTTGTTCCGTCTCGGGATTCACAATTTCTTGACTTATCTCCATGACTGCCTCCGATTGTTGTTTTCCACCTGGACTTAGTAGCAATTTGCTTTGACAAGGCGGAAATTTGAGAGGCCAATGCGGACATAGTATCAAGTTCAAGAACACCGCAACTTTTCTTGGCGTAAATCTTTCAGACGGCCATTGATAACTATTGGCAGCCATTTCTTCGAGTAAAAGCATGGCTTCACTTGGAGTTTTAGCCATCAATGTACCTCCCGCTGCAGCATCTATAATAGTTCTTGAATGTCCATTCATACCATTGTAGAAATATTGAACCTTTTGCCAATCTGCGTACCCGTGTTGTGGACACCTCCTCAATAATTCTTTGAATCGCTCCCAAGCTTCGTAGAGTGGCTCAAAGTCGAGTTGATGAAATTGAGCAATCTCACTTTTCAGTTGAAGTGTCTTACTAGGTGGAAAGAATTTTGCCATGAATTTTTCAGTGAGATCATTCCAACTAGTGATACTTCCAGGTGGAAAGGTTTGAAGCCATTGTCTAGCTTTATCTCGAAGTGAAAACGGAAATAACCTCAACCGAATAGCTTCATCGGGAACCCCATTCATTTTGATAGTGTCACATATCTCAAGAAAAATAGCCAAATGGGCATTCGTGTCGTCACGGCACTACCCCAAACCGATTTTGTTGCACCATGTTTATTAGGGCCGGTTTCAATTCAAAATTATTCGCATTGATAGGTTGGCGAACAATGCCCGAATAGTTTTGATTTGTGGTTGGTCGAAAATAGTCCCGAATGGCCCTTTCCGGTGGTGCAACAATAGGTATGCGTTCTTCATCATCGCCGATTCCTGCCATTTTTATAAATTCGATTCTTCGTGCGGCTCTAATCTTTCGAAGCGTTCTTTCAATTTCTGGATCAAATAAGATTAAATTAGCACTTTTATTTTTTCGCATCAACAAGAAAACACAAAAATGACAATGACCCTATTGTAACAAAAGAAACCAATCTAAATTAAAGTAAAACTACTAAGTAATAATATTAGCGCAAATAAGATGAATTATTCCCGAAGAACGGCGCCAAAACTTGTTGGAGAATTTTCTAACCGCAAGTCTACGGTGTCAAGTTTAATATAGAGTAGTAAGGTTGTCGAATCCACAGGAATAATTATCGAATTATTGCTAAGTACTATAATATAGTAGTCTAACTTTATTTAGAAATTCAATATTTGATGGAGTTGATTATACTAAAAATACTAAAAATAAATTAAGACTATGAAAATATCAATGAGTTTATCCATTGATTAAATGAATTCTAGAGGTATGATGAATCTAGTTATCCCTTATGTTGTCAATATGGTTTATCAATCATCAATTATCAATTTATAAGTCAAGATTTCTACAATAATCATTCCCTCTCTCAAGTGCCAATGATTTTAGATTCAATTGGGAAATCAATATCTCTATAAAAATCACCAATTAAAATCTCAATAAAAGCTATGAATCTTGATAAATGACTTCAAAGGATTCACAAATCTCTCAATTCTATGAAATCCTAGGTTATGCTATTCCAAGGTCATGTATTCAATTACCTCTCTCAAGTGTCAAATTAAATACACCAAACAATCTAAATTATTGATCAAGTAATTTAGAAGCAATAGATCCAAATAGCACAAATAAATTGATAGATCTAGATTGACAAACCACAATCTCAAAACATAAGTTCAAACATAGATTACACCAATCCTCTAGAATTATAGTGTTTAGCTCATGATTGAAGAAAATGAATCCAAGAAAATACAACAATACATCTTACAAGATATGAAGAAAGCAACAAAATAAGAACAAGAGTTGAGGGATCTTCTCTATTTCTAGATGATAGAAGCCTCCAATCTTCTTCTCCAAATTCTTCTCAAAGTGCTCAAATTCTTCTTCCTTGTCTTGTAGCTGTTTTTATTGTCTTCCCAAGGGTTCCAAGATGCCCCAATTTCAAGCCCCAAGGATGGTATTTATAGTACACAAAAGTCCAAGAAGGGGGTAGGTGAACATAGGATTTTCCGCCCCCGGGCGCTGCGGCGCCCGAGCTGGGCGCTGCGGCGCCCAGCAATTTCGCACAAAAATGCCGCCCGGGCGCTGCAGCGCCCAACGTGAATTTTGGAGTGTTTTGGCCTGTCACGGGCGCTGCAGCGCCCGTTGACGAGCGCTGCAGCACCCGCCCGCTTTTTTCGCCTACCAAATGTCCGAATTTGTTTTTGAGCCCTTCATCACAGTTGTAGCTCTATCTCTTAGCTTTCCATAGCCACTTGAATCACCTCAATATCAATTTTGTAGAGAGAGTTATGACCAAAATACGAAACCCTGCCAGTGATGGAAATTTCGACGCATTTGGACGTTTCTTCAAATCAATCTCTCGTTGTTTGATCGTTTACACTTCTTTTGATACGCGATTCATTAATATGACTATAAACTCAATATAATTGGCTCTCAACATGACTTGACCCCTCAAATGACTCGAAACAATGGAAAATAATGCCTAAACTATGAGATATAACAAAAATGACTCAAAATACTCAAAAACAACACAAAACTCTAGTCTAGGAAACTCAAATCAATGGTATAAAACCAAATGAACAGCTACTAACCTTGCTTTATTTCGAATAATATTGCCTTGGTCATCGAGCTTGTTCCGGAAAACCCATTTTGTACCAATAATTGTTTGAGATGTAGGACAATGTACTAATTCCCATACATCATTCCTTTCAAATTGATTCAACTCCTCTTGCATTTCTAAGAATCAATCCCAATCTTCAATAGCTTCCTTAGCATTTTTAGGCTCTTTTTGAGATATAAGAGCTTTCTCGGCAAATTTTCTCCGGGTCATCACTTTATCAAGGGGATCACCAATAATAAGATCTTTTGGGTGATCTCCCTTAAATTTCAATGCTACGGGAAGATCCAAAGTGTCACCTCTATCTTCTTGAGGAACATTTGAAGTGGATGGTTGATCATTTGAGGTAGAAGGTTGATCATTTTGAGCATCAATTTGAACAATGGGTTCAACAATATCCTTTTCATCACTTTCATCATTGGGTATCATTTCAACACCCGAAACTTCATTGAATTTGACATGGATGGATTATTCAACAACCCCACTAGTCTTATTGTAAACCCGATATGCTTTGCTCTTGGTTGAATACCCCATAAATATTCCTTCATCGGCCTTAGGATCAAGTTTGTCTAATTGATCATTAGTATTCAAAATAAAACATTTACATCCAAATATTTTGAAATAACTAATATTTGGAGTTCTTCCTTTCCAAAGCTCATATGGAGTTTTATTCATTTTAGGAGCAAAGATTTTTCAAAATTATTTTTGCACAAGCTCCCCCTATCAACATGCATAACACAATTAAGTAGAAGCAAACAACTACAAGCTAAAAGCTTGAATTTCATGAGCTTAAAAGCTCCCCCTTAGTCAAGTATAAAAGTCCATAATACATCACATGGACTAAGTATTATCCATAGCTTTTGGCTTTTAAGAGCTTCTAGCTTATAGCTTTTCTTGCGAGCTTATTTACGCTTCTTTTAGCTTATGAGTGTTTTTCTTGTTTCTCCCCCTTTGGAATCATCAAAAATAATGTTAGCACGATAAAAACATCATACAATTATGCCAAAGTGCGCAATTTAATAGATTTATCGAGCATATTGAACATATAAGCTTAAATTCTGAATAAAAGGGAAAAATTGCTCATTTGATTTGTAAAAGCTCATTTGATTGATAAAACATGATCTCTATAAACTTATAAGACTTTTCAAATCAAGAGAATCATGTAGGTGATGAATTTTTCATTGAAATATTTTGTCGAACACTTGGCGTGCGTCGAATAAAACAAGAAAAATATAACGCCTTTGTGATTCGTTTAAGCCAAAAACTTTCATCACCAATTGCAATACAACAATATTCATTCATCATCAATCATCATAAACATCATATTAATACAAGAATTTCAACAAGATATCAAGATACAAGCACATTCTCAAGGGTTCAACCCAATTGAGATCACAAGGAGAAATTCTTACCATTTAATCGGTAAAGATGAACAATGATGATGATAATCGACCCTCATGAAGTCCAAAATATAAAATGTATGCAATAAAATAAATTTGAAGTGAAATTTGTGTGCAAAATTCGAAGGGGACGAAAAATGAACATAAAAGACCAAAATGATTGTAACTGAAGACAGAAGCGATTTTAACCAAATTTTTGGTTAAGGGCGACCAGTTGGGGGGTGGGCGACCGGTCGACATCATGGGTGACCGGTCGGCCTTCCCCCAATTAACCCAGTGGTTCTTTCTGTTTTGTGAAAATTCGAGGATTTTGTTTAATTTTTTCTTAAATATTTGACAACTATTCAGCTTTCTAAACTCCAAAATTATTGTAATTTGAAATGGCTTTGTTTATTATTATATTAAAAATATAACTTATTAAATATTCAACATTGGGATAATAAAAAAAATCAACATTGAGCAGTGATTAATCATTTTTCAAAATTTTACTTTGTTATAGATAAACATGTTATACAAGTAGATACATTTCTTTATAATTTTATCGAATTATGTCTAAATTTATTAAATTAAATTAAAAAATACTTATTTTATTTGAGGTAAATATCTCAAAATATATATATATATATAATTTTTATATATCACATATATCCATAAATAGCATTATATATTTATGTAATAAGAACATTAAAATTTATTTAATATGACATTCTATTTGTAATAGTATTTTGATATAGAAAATTAGTTTTTTATATATTAATGTATGTTTTATATTTATCAATGTATTTTGATATTCAAGTTTCAAAGTTGTACATTTGGAACTTGATATGAATTTGTTTGTTTGATAATTTATATATATATATATATATATAAATATAAAATATTTTTAAATGTTTTATTTTCCTTACAAATATGTCTCTAAATATAGAACATGGTTTTTATTTAATTTTTTGAAAAATTTTGATAATTTTTTAGCTTTCTAAACCCCAGAAATATTAAATTTTATAATAACTTTATTTATAGTTATATTAAAATATAATTTATTAAATATTCAATATTGGGTTAGTAAAAAAATCAACATTGGGAAGTAATTAATATTTTTTTCAAACTTTTACTTTGATATAGATAAATATGTTCAATAAATAAATACAATTCATATTCACAACAAACAATTCGTATTGAAAGAGATATTTTTATAGTTTATAATTTTTTTTATTGTTTAACTGTATGGTTTATAATCAAGTTAATTATCTTTATATTTTAATTATTTTTTGAAATTTTAAAGTACTATTTTTTTAAATATAGATAATATAAATCCATAATTTGTAAAACAAAAATGAGAACAAGTAAAATTAATTATAAAGAATCTTAGATTTAATTTTTAGAATTAATGAAAACAAATTATAAATAGAATAATATGAGCAATAGATAAATTCATTATACATATCCGGAGAATGGGGATGAGAATGGAAAATCACCATTTTATTTGATCGGAATAAGAACGGGAACGGGAATATAAATATCGTTTTTATCCCATTCTTAGTTATAGAGAAACTCGGTTATAGATAAATGGAAAATCCCCGTCACCAAATTAACTAGGGAATTTTCCGTCCCATATATTTGGTTACCTACGGGGACAGCGGGTACGTTGTCATCCCTAAATGCAGAAAATAAAATTCATAGAACTATTAGAAAAATAAATATATAATAGTACTAAATAGAGGTTTTACGAATATACACCCCGTGCATCGCACGGGTAAAAGACTAGTGTAGAAATAATATCCTCTTCTTTAGAATAAGATAATTCAGTTTGAAACAGTTTGTGGATGCAACTAATTTGGAAAACATGACTATGATAATTATTAGAAAAATTAGTAGAACATCATTATAATTTTTTTGAACATAAAAAATAAGAAATAAAAAAGTTATAATTAAAAAAAACGAGCATAACAGTAAAAGAGTGCTTATATCAGATTTGCAAAATAAATCAAGGAACAAATTAAGCATAAAAAAGTATAACAACTAAGTTTAAGTAATATGTCAACTAATTACCATTTGAATTAATTGAATCTAAATCTACCACTCAATCACGTGAATAGAGTCAAGAATAATTACTTAAATATTCTAAAGGTAAAAAGCAGAGAACATAAATATCTAAGGAATGTTTTAGAACCAAATACAACTAAGAAGACTAACCTTAAATTGGGAGTTGAAGTCTTTGACAATCGGAGAATTGTTGTGATTTGTTTGAAGCACTTGTAGACTGGAGTTGAACGAGAGAGATGAGAGATTCGGGAGTGGGCGTAGAGAATTAGAGGCGAGAATGGGAGTATGAGAGTGAGGGGAAAAGATAAAGTCTAGTGTTTTACAATTTAGTATATATGATATATCTATAGTATATTAAGGGTATTGTTTGTAATTACATATCTCAGGTCTCCATGGGGAATGGGGCGGGGAATACGATCCCCTCCCCTCTCCCCCTCCCCACTAGCAGGGAGAAAAAATTCCTCGTCCCCATAGGGAGAATTTTTGGGGAATCGTGGATCCCCACGAGGAATGGGAATTCCACGCCCCACTGCCATCCTAGTGCGTCTGATTCTGGGGAAGGGAAACTAACTAGTTGGCAATTTGATCAGGAAAAGTACGAAGTGCTTTGGTTAAAATGATTATAAATGATGAACTTCCTTTTAGGTTTATTAAGGAGGAAGGGTTTCAGAACTTTGTTAAAGCTATTGTTCCAATGTTTCAAATTCCATCTAGATACACCATTGCAAGAGATTGATTCTCTTTGTTTGTTAAAGAAAAGAAAAGATTGAAAGACCAACTTCAAACTTTGTGTCAAAGCCAAAGAGTGTCTTTTACTACTGATACTTGGACAAGCTTGCAAAATGTGAAATACTTGTGCTTGACTGCTCACTTTATTGACTTTAATTGGAATATGCACAAAAGAATTTTGAATTTCTGTCACATTAAGAGTCAAAACGGGGTAAACATTGGAAATGTGTTGATTTTTCTTGGAAATGTTGTTGATTTTTGCTCGGACGAATGTGGCATAAAAAAATGTTATGTGCATCAATGTTGACAATGCATCATCAAATGACATAGCTATCCAACAATTAAAAAAGTGGTTATTCAAAAAAAAGGTCTTTGTTTTGGGTGGGAGGCATTTCATATGAGGTGTTTTGTTCACATTTTATAGTTAATTATTAAAGATAACTTTAAAATTGCTCATGGCTCTATTAAAAGAATTTGAAATGTTGTTAAGTATGTGAGGGAAGCCCACAAAGGTTGGAATTGTTTAGGAAATATTGTATTGACACAAAAATTAAATATAAGGCATGTTTGCAATTAGATTGTCCAACTAGATAGAACTCGACATATTTAATGTTCGAAACTGCTTTGATCTTTCAAAAGGCTTTTGACAAGTTAGAAGATATTGATGAGAAAATGATTGTTAATGATTGGTTGTATGCTACCCATTTAACTGAATTTCTCAAACGATTTTGTGAAGTCACTTGCAAGTTGTCTGGTTCTTTTATACTATACTTCCAGTATGTATTTCCCTGAGATCATTCGAACCTTAAAAGATATGAAATATTTTGAAAAAAGAAATGATCCGAGTTTGGTGAAAATGGGAAAATAAATGATTGACAAGTATTGGGGTTCTACTAACAAAATGAGTGTAATGTTTTTCATTGCTGTGATATTAGACCATGGACATAAAATGAAATACTTAAGGGCTAAATACAAGCTTTATTATAGTGAAAAAATGTAGATGATTAGGTAGATAAGGTAGCAAAGAGTTTGAAATCATTTATTTATGAATATAAGATCATAAAAGAGGAAAATGTGGATGGATAGAATTCTTCAAGTCAATCTCAAAATATAGGGATAGATACCATAATGAAAGTAGACGAAGACATTGATAAGTTTTTTAGAAGAGGATAATTTGCATGTGTTGGCTACCAAATGGGAATTGGAAAGATATTTGGAAGAGTTCTCTGAAAAATACCCTCATGAGTTTGATATATTGACTTGGTGGAAAGTCAATTCAGTTAGACTTCCCATTTTGGTTGTCAATTTAATCCTCGACTGTAGCCTCAGAATCAACATTTAGTGTAAGAGGTTGGACTTTATATTGCTTTAGAAGTTCTTTAACTCCTGTTATAGTTGAGGTACTCATTTACCTCCAAGATTGGTTGAGAAGATCTAAAACACCAATCCAAGTTAAAGAATATATTGAAGACCTTGTAAAGATGGAATCCATTATGCTTTTGTTTTTAAAAGAATTCTCCACGCAAATTTGCTGCCTTTTATTCTTTTCTTCATTTTTCATTGAATTGGTGTTTTGCATGTTTTTGTGTGTATTTTCTGTGATGATTTATACATATTTTTGGCGTGTTTTATTTGCATTTGCATGTTATAGTTTTACATTGTGTATTTTGTTTATTTTTTAGGGTTTGGTGAAAAAAACAAGTTTTGGAGCAAGAAACGTAAAAAAGTCATTTCGCGCAACTGCAGCCGTCGTATTTCGGACATAATGTTTTCATCCGAAGTCCAATTGACATGATTCGTACACTATTAGAAAGATAAGACAAAGTTTTACAATGTCTACTATGCTACTAAATGCAAATGAAGATTTTTGGATGGGTTAAAATCATGTGCAAATGGAAATAATGTGTTGAAATTTCAAAAATGATAAGTCTTAGTATTTTGGTCATAACTCTCTCTACAAAATTCATATTTAGATTATTCAAGTGGCTATTGAAAGCTAAGAGATAGAGATACAATTCATAAGAAGACACCTGGAGCAAATTCCGATGTTTCGAGGGTGCGCGGGGCACGGTTGGCAGTAGGCAGCTCTGCATGTGCGCACGCGATCGTGCGACACTGTGCGCGGATGCGCACGGTGACTTGCAGACCACGAAATTTTCAATTTTTTTGTGTTTTTTGGTTCCTCCACCTTGTATAGGACTCTAGGCTTATAAATAAGACTTGGGGAGCCCATATTTTCAAACATCTTTACTTCTTAGCACTTTTAAACCCTAGTTTTTGTTATTTTCTCATCCTTTCAAACATTGGGATTACTTGGGTTCTTCTTATTGAAGTTATTTTGCGACTTAATCAAAGCGTAATATTTTTTCATCTCGTTTGTCTGATTTAAATTGTTGGGTGATTATTATTGTTGCATGATAATGTTTATGATTGTTTTCTTTCCTTCAATTGAGATTATGATCCCTCCCCCAAGCATGAACTAATTTTTTTGTTCTAAGAATTAGGATTATTTGATTCAAACAAACAAGCATGAATATTGACTAATTGATTTGCTTTCCTGAATGAATTGTTTTATTTGATAATTGATTGTCTGATCAACTTTTGATTATTTGAGGGAATAATTAAGATCGAGAGAAGACATTAGTCCTGGACTAAATTTATTCATGTGGTTAGATATGAATCAGAGATGTATTATCTAACTTAGTTTAGTGAAAATAGTAAATTATATAGGGATAGCTCTAATCTGTGAATACGTGAGTTATCAGATCTAGGCCTAGTTTTTACATGTTTGTTATATTTGTTAATCACATGATCAATTAGTTGATATTCTGATTGCAAGTTATGAGATGATTCCGAAATCCTAGACATTTATATATATCGTTTTTATTCGAGTTTAATTAAGTTTAGTTTTAGTTTATCTTTTTATTTGTTTTTTTTAGTTAATTAAAATCATAAAAACTTGGTTAGAGTGTTTAGGATTTATTTTCTGTTAATTGTGTTGCATAATAATTATTTGACGGCTAAGTCTTCCTTGAGAGACGACTTGTGGTTAACTTGCTCTACAATTGATCTCGTTTTCTTGCGAGGATTGTTAGACTTTTATAGGTGTTTAGTGGTCGAACAATTGGTCCTGTCTTTTTTCAGATGCAACAAAAGATCTCAAGTACTTGCGAGTCTTGTAGCAAGAATGGCATTAGAATATTGATATTTTCAGGTTAATGATGCTTATTTTCTAAGTTTTAAAGCTTATGCTTAAGAAGAAAAATTTTATTCTTATTTTATTGTTTTTATATGTATTATGACATGTCTTTAATTGAAGCATGTCTTGATGATATTTCACTGATGAAGGAGATTATTTTTTTTTTTTGGTATTTGTTTTATTGTTTACATTTCACTTATGTAAAAGTATATAAGCTATTACAACATATATATTTTCTATGTAATTATAGTTGGAATTGCATTATTTATTATGAATTTAGAATTTCAGATTGTGTTATCCATTATGGTTTTGGGATTACACTAAAAACATGAATGAACTATAATTGTTAGGTGATTTTTACGTTCATTTTCTATTTTTTTTCTCTTTTTTGTGTTTTTTACTTATGATTAATCTCCGTTTCTCCATCTCCTACCATAAAGTCCCATTAAAACGGAATCTTCGTACTGAACCGTACCAATTTTTGAGACGGTTTGGGAAGGAGATTTGTTCTCTATGGTTCAGTTTTGGAGATTGAATTTTGAAATCTTCGAATTCCGGGACAGTTCTGAAGCTTGTAGAAGTAAAACATGTTTGGTTGATTTCCCTCATAGCTTGGAGGGGGAAGAATTATTGGATAGTCCACCCTTTTATAGTGGTAGTTAGCTAGCACATTTGACAAATTTGTAATTTGTCTTCAACACCTAACATTTGCCTACAAATGTTGAAAAGAAAACCAAGCTACATGATGAAAGTGAGAGATCACATTATGCCTATAAATAGACTCATCCGAAAGAGAAGCAAACACAAAAGGCAATGGGCAATTACAAGAGAAGAGAGAAATAAAGAGTAGAGATTAACGTGAAGAAAAATGGAGAAAAATCAGTAGAAATTTTCATTTTCACCCAAAATAATATTCCTATTTTCTCAAGTATTCCGAGTTGAATAACTTGAGATAATTTATGTATCACCTATTTTCAGGAAGGAATGTTGTAAGCTCTACTATACATTAGTGGATGATTTATCTGGACTACGGTCCCGTGGTTTTTCCCGATTTGGGTTTTCTACGTAAAAATTCTTGTGTCCTATTTTTTCTTATCGTCTTTCATTATTTTTAATATTCTTGGTTTAGTTCCTATTTTTAATCTAGCTAAGTGGAAAAGAAATTTTTTGTTTTCGCTGCATCAGTGTCATCTATTTTTTGCGGTCTTTCCAAATAATATGATATTTGTCTTGTATATTGATACAAAATAAAATATGAAATGTATATCGTATGTGATAAAATATTCAATTTTTCGTATGAGAGTTTTTCTTTAAGAAAAGCATTATCTGTTTTTTTATTCTACAAAGTAATTACTTTACTAACACTTTTATAATTTTATTTCCTTTTATTCTATAGAAAAGTTACAAGGTAAAACACATAGTCGTGGCAGTCATTTATTTATTTTACATATGATATTTTCAAATTCTATTTCTCCATTGTACAATTAACTATTTAACATTTAACTATTTTGTACATTTAGATTTTGGATGATGTTTATTAGTTCACACATCATAGTAGCTAGAGCTGGCAAACTGTAGCCCGGCCTGTGGGCTGGCCCGAGATTTAAATTGGGATGAGCTATGATTTTTCAGACCCAAAAAAATCGGGCATACTAGTAGCTAAAAAATGTACCAATATAACACTTTCATAATTTAAAAGACTACAAATTAGAAAGCATTTTATATTCTTTATAAAAGTAAATATATAAAAAAGAGAGAAAAGATCAGGCCATCATACTCATTTTCGTACAGAATCCAAAAACTTACTGATAATCATACTAATATAACCCTTTTTCTGTAAAAAAAAAACTGCGTACATGATATTACATAGAATTATAAATAAATAATTATAATTTGGTTTGTGGTTTGGATCGATAAATCCAAAGCAAAATTGAGTCGAAAAATAAAATTAGAAAAAAAATTCAAACCGAGACTTTCGATTCAATTTTGAATTTTGATTCATATATCATTATAGCACCCGTATTAATACAAAGGCTAAGCATTTACAGAATCAGGCCCATCATACTCATTTTTATTCAAACATACTTGACATGGATCTAAATAAAAAACTATATTGCCCTCACTCTTTTTTCTAACTGAAACTCGTGAGCGAACTGAGGAGACGAGCTCGGTTTTCAAGAAAGTCACCGCGTGGGCATGACAAACACTTTAAGGAGAACGCGACCTAAGGCAAGGTGACACCTAGGTCGGATCCTACTGTGTGGCATGACAGCACTTTAAGGAGCACGCGACCTGAGGCGAGGTGACACCTAGGTCTGATCCTATTCCAGTATAGGATCCACATTTTCTTAAAAGGATCCAAACCCGACCCGAAATAGTGATCTGGGTTGACCCAGAATCTTAACCGTTGATTCAGTGATGGTGACATCTAAGCCTTGGAGATCAGGACACGTGGAGCTAGCATGTACGACCTAGCCAAACCAAAACTATAAATACCCCCAGTTTCTCATTGCTATAGGTACTCATTTATTGCTACTTACCTCGCTCTTCAGTTCATTTGCGACCTTACACCTGTATCTGACTTAGGCATCGGAGGGTCTTAGCTGGGGACGATCCCGACTAGCCTAATGTTCACTCTTTTACAGGACCCGAACCAAAAATACTAAGGCTCGAGCCGAAGCGGCCCAAACTGAGGTACATCTAATTTATTCACCCAAATTAGTTGGCGGCGTCTGTGGGAACTAGGTCGAACTGAGTATGGACGAGACTCTAGTGAAAGAAAAAGGAATACCACCTTGTAGGCAGAACAAGGAAGAAACACCAATAAGGACGAATGAGACCACACCTCGGGGAGCATCCCCGTCAATGCAAATCCAAGAGCAGCATCAGAAGGAAGCTAAAGATCCAATGATCAGTATGCGGTCAAGTGACTTTAAGAAATTGTTAGAAATAATGTTGGATGAAAGAGAGAGAGGAAGAGAAAAGCCCAGTGGTCTCCCCTCCAAGGGAGTTACCTAGGGAAAATGAGGCCGCGGTTGGAGAAAAAAAACAGGAGGCCAGAGGACGTTGAAAAAGTAGCTAGTCGTTTGGCACCACGGGAGAGGTGACCTATGGCAAACCATGGCGAGCCTCAGAAAGAAACGGATATCAACGAGCTTAGTGAGCAGATTGAGCAGGTTTCCCAGAAAATTGGACAACCTGAAGCGGAGAGGGCCCGTCACATCTGCTCTGCAAAAGAGAGGATCCCCATTCTCTCTGGAAATACTATCGGAAGTTGTCACCACGGACATCAAGTTACTCGATCTCCTTAGGTATGATGGAAACATGGATCCCCAAGAGCATCTAACCACATTTGATCATATGATGCAGTTTTATGGACAATCTGATGCAATGAATGCCAGGATATTCATCACTACGCTCAAGGGAAAGGGCCAAGAATGGTTCATTGGGATCCCTATGGGAACCATCGTATCTTATGAACATTTATCATGGAAATTCCTATATCAGTTTGCAAGTCAAAAGCGAGCTCGAAGATCAGCGACCCATTTTTTCACTATAAGATAGGCTGAAGGAGAACCACTCTGAGATTTTATCAATAGATTCAGTGACGAAGCTATCAAGGTGCAAGATATGAGGATCGATATGATGACAATTATTTTAGTCCATGGATTGAAGAAGGGGGCACTGGCATCGGCTTTAGCGCATGACCCTCCAGAAGATAAAGAAGAATTGATGGGAATGACCCGACGATACATTCAAGAGGAAGATATGAATGCTCTAAAAGATCAAGAATAGGCCCAGATAAATTCAAGGGAGAGAGCGATCCTAGGAAGAAGAGATCATGGATATGACACAGACGATTGCTCTCACTTAGTAGACGAGATCGAAGAGCTGATTCATCAAGGGTACTTACAAAACTTTATTGTAAAGGATGAACAAATAAACACTGAAAGAGCCCAACACTATATATCACCATAAGTTAGGCGACCTCGAAGCAGAACGAGAGTTCGAGAGGAGGAGATAGATATAGGATGCCCACGAGAGTGTTACTAAGCAAGGCACGGTTCTCTAAGGGTAGCGACACTTAAAATGGATGATTCAAATGGTCGTCGAAGGTCCTTGTGGAAATTCTCAAAAGGCGAAAAAGTAAGAGACTAGCAAAAATGGAGAAAATGGAGAAGGTTCATCGAAGGTGGTTAGAGTGCTAAAAGAAGAAAAATACAGGTTAGAAAATATGCAAGGAATAGAGCTCCCAAGAACCTAAAATATTTATGATTATAAATTATTTATGTTTTCTAATTGTCAAGTATTTAACAATCATGACATGAATGCTAATATATATAGTGCAAAAGAGCACCCTTTTTGAATTCATTTCTTACAAAATTTCACAAATAAATAAATATCTCCCGAAAGAAATCATAGAAAGATCGTGACACAAAGCGAAATGCTCTAAAAAATATTCGCATGAAGAAGAGCCAAAAGCGATCTGAAAAAGATCGCGAAGCGAAGCGATCTGAAAAATATCGCAACACAAAGCGAAGCGATCTAAAAGTGATTTGCGTAAAGAAGAGGCAAAAGCGATCTGAAAAAGATCGCAACATAAAGGAAAGCAATATGAAAAATGTTTGCATGAAGAAGAGCCAAAAGCTATATAAAAAAGATAGTGAAGCGAAGCGATCTGAAAAAGATCGCAACAGAAAGCGAAGCAATCTAAAAATATTGCAAAACAAAGCGAAGTGATCTGGAAAAAATTTGCGTAAAGAATGGGCAAGAGCGATCTGCAAAAGATTGCGACATAAAAGGAAGCAGTCTGAAAAAGATTTGCATGAAGAAGAGCCAAAAGCTATCTGAGAAAGATCGTTGAAGCGAAGCGATCTGAAAAAGATCGCAACACAAAGCGAAGCGATCTAAAAAACATTGCATAACAAAGCGAAGCCATCAAAAAATGATTTGTGTGAAAAAGAGCTAAAAGCGATCCGAAAAAGATCGTGACACAAAGCGAAGCAATCTGAAAAGATTTGTATGAAGAAGAGCCAAAAGCTATCCGAAAAAGATCGCGAAGCGAAGCGATCTGAAAAAGATCACAACCCAAAGTGAAGCAATCTGAAAAAGATTGCAAAACAAAGCGAAGCCATCTGAAAAACATTTGCATAAAGAAGAGGCAGAAGCGAATCTGAAAAAGATCGCGACACAAAGTCAAGCAATCTAAAAAAGATCTGCATGAAGAAGATGTTAGTCCAAGTGGCTACGATAATCTAGAGGGGGAGTGAATAGATTATGCCGATTTTTCCGATTTGGCCATCTTTTTTCGAATGAAGAAACAATAGCAAGAATGTAAGTGCGGGAAAATAAACAACACTCGATGATATAGAGAAGTTCAACCCACCTAGAGCCTAATCTTCTACCACCTCGGTATATCCGAAGTGGATTTCGAAAAAGAAAAAGAAATTTTATTAATAGATACCAAAGTATTACACCTTCACCTATGAAGAGTACCACACTCTTGAACACCTAAGATCCCCTAAGTTTGCTCTTACCACAAGAACACAAACAATGATATATTGCTTTGGATGATAGAAACAAATTCAAGATTATAACTCGATATGAAGTATACAACTTTGTAGTGCAAGTGTAATCAAGAATAAATCCTAGTACTCAAGATATGCAAGTGAAAGACTTAGGCTAAATACAACAAGAATATGAAAGTGAAGAACAAGAAGTTTGCTTGTGTTTGTATTGTTTGTGTTGTTGTTTCTTGTTGCTTCAATCCTTCATCTATTTATAGGAGAGGTGTTGGATTTGATTTTCAGACAAAAATGCAAATCAAATGGATATTATAGTTGTTAGAAATCAATCCCTTAAAATCATGAAAAGTTGCCTGTTGACAACGGATAGTTTGCTGATAAAACATTAGGTCGACCAATTGACCTCTAATACAGAATTCGAATTATAACACAAAATTAGCATGTTGGACCGGTCAAGGGGGTGCTCGACCGGTCGACCAGGGGTTCAACCGGTCGGTCCCCTATTGGACCGGTCCAACACCCTTGAAATTCAATACATGAAGTTCTATAATCCATTTTCGAACTTCAGACACCGATCGACCTATAGGTCGACCGGTCGACCTCAACCTAAATTTCTTCCGTCTCTTTTCTGTTTCAGAAATCAAACTTTCAGGCACGGGTTGCCCTCTAGTGCGATCGGTTGACCACGAAACGGAAGTGGTGTCCAATTTTTGTCAAAAATAAACTTCAAGAAATACTCCGAAAAATTAGTAAAAATATTTTAAATCGATTAGGAGTATTTGGACAATATTTAGGGACACTGTTTTGTGAAAAACTCAGTAAAATAAAGTCATCAAAATTAGATAAAAACATTTATCTAACAAACTCCCTCCTCTATGATGATTATAAACCAAAACAATTTTAAGAGGTCGATTTTGAAAATGAAACAAGTTTTTCCGGTCAAAAACAACTATCCATTTTGAGCGATACTTTTCATGCATAAGAATCATAAGGAAGGGAACAAAGATTTTTTAAAGCATTTTGTAAAAGCTCCCCCTATCAACATGCACAACAAGAGTAACTGAAGAAGCAAATAACCAAAAGCTAAAAGCTCAGCTTTTATATTTTGAGCTTGAATATCAAGAGCTTAGAAGCTCCCCCTGTTAAAAAGAAATCATTAGTCATATATAAAAGTCCATTATGCATACATTTGACTAAGTTTCATTCTCAGCTTTTGGCTTTTTCATCCACAGCTTATAGTTTTTTTTCGCAAGCTTTTTCTAGCTTCTTTGAGCTTATGAACTTATTCGTGTTTCTCCCCCTTTGTAATCATCAAAAAGAATGTTAGCACGATAAAAACATCATAAGTATATATCAAAGTGCGCATTACAATCGAATTATCGAGCTTTTGAGCATAAAGCTTAAAATTCCAAATAATAAGGGAAAATTTTGAGAAGATGATTTGTAAAAACTCATTTGATTGATAAAACATGATCTCTATAAACATATAACACATTTGAAAGCCAAAGATTCATGTAAGGGATAAAAAAATTTATTGAAACATTTTGTCGAACACTTGGCGTGCGTATTAAAAATGAAGATGTATATAGCACTTGTAAACATAATCATGCCTAAAAATTTATCACCAATCATAGCTCTATAATGAAATTCCATCATCACACAATAATCCCACACAATGATACAACAAATTCATCAAAATACCCAAGTACAAGTACTTTCTCAAGGGTTCATCCCAATTGAGAATAAAAAGGACTTAAACTTACCAATTAATCGGATAAGTCGGGTAATAATGATGATATACCAATAATATAAGTCCAAAAATATAGAATTTACAATAACAAAATCATTTTCAGTGAAATGTGTGTGAAATTTGCAAAGGGATGCAAAATGGGTGAAAACCGCGTAGAGGAAATGAAGTCTGGGACAGAAACTTATTAAACCAAACAAAGGCCTTATTCGACCAGTCCAGGGGGTGGTCAACCGGTCCAAGCCTTGGTCGACCGGTCGACCCCCTAGGTCATCCGGTCCCTGAAGCAATTTTTCAGTTTTTGTCCGAATTTTGAGTTAAAAATCCGATTTTCACCCTTAAGTTTTAAAAACGCACAAAATGCAAATATAGACCTTATTCGATATGTATTATGGCTAAACGAGCTCGAATTGACGCAAAAGACTCGGCGGCTAAAGGTATTGTAAAAATATCCACGAGTAGATCTTGAGACGGAACAAAACACATCTCAATTTTTCGTTTGGAAATGCAATCCCTTAGAAAATGATGACGAACCTCAATATGTTTAGTTCGATTATGATGAACTGGGTTTACCGGATGTGTTATCACAAAAATAGGAATATTTTCAAAAGAATATTTGTAATCCGTTAAGGTTTGTTTCATCCAAAGTAGTTGAGTGCAACAAAAGGTCGCGGAAATGTTTTCGGCTTCGGCCGTTGATAAAGATACATAATTTTGCTTCTTTGAAAACCAAGATACGAGGCAATCGCCTAAAAATTGGCATGATCCGGAGGTACTTTTGCGATCATCAATATTTTTCGCATAGTCCGAATCACTATATCCTTTAAGAGAAAAATTTTTGTTCTTTGGATAAAACAAGCCATATGAAATAGTGCCTTTCAAATATCGAAAAATTCTTTTAACGACACTCAAATGAGATTCTTTGGGATTGCTTTGAAAACGAGCACATAGGCATATGGCATGAAGAATATCCGGTCTACTTGCGGTTAAGTAAAGTAAACTACCAATCATACCTCGATACTTTGATTCATCAACCGACTTGCCTTTATCATCCTTGTCTAGCTTGATGTTGGTTGCCATTGGGGCTATTACTTCGAAAAAGATCGCATGAGGCTCGCCTAACTCAAAGCCTAAAAGCGATCTGAAAAATATCGCAGACAGCGAAAAGCAATCTCACGAGGCTCGCGCTAACTTAAAGCCTAAAAGCGATCTGAAAAAGATGGTGTTGCAGCGAATAGAGACTCCACGAGGCTTGCCTTAACTTAAAGCCTAAATGCCATAAAAAAGATTATCACGGTAAAAAGTGAAGCTATGTGAGGAAGATGTCAGTGTAAATTGAAGCGATCTCAGAAATATTGCGACATAAAGCGAGAAGATCTGGTAAAAATCACAACATAAAACAAAGTGAACTGAGAATTATTACGACATATAACAAAGCGATATGAGAAAGATCACGACGTAAAACAAAACGACCTGAATATCGCAACATGGAAGAAAAGCGATCTGAATAAGATCACGGCATAATCAACCCTATATATTAAAAGAAGAAACAAAATGTCACATGTCTTCACCTGAGCAATTTGGTACACATGTCAACACCTTATTCTTTCAAATCCACGTGTCACCTTCATATTTAGCCACATGGCATATCATACCACCGCCTTATTCTTCCAATTGTATATAGATTTACAATATCAATTTACTATCAATTTATCATCAACTTAATAATTAAATTTCATATTTCCATATATAACTATTAAAATCCAATCAAACATTTAATCAACAAAGATATCGATTTGGCAAAATCAATATTACAGCAAAATAGTATATTTAATATATTTATATATTTATATACTCTCTTGTCGTAAACCCTTTCTCGAGGCTTTTCGATACGATAATAGGCTATTAGGCATCTATAGAGTATATATATGTATATCCAACACGTTTTTGAGGAATTTTCCGTATAATGTATTAATTAATTTAAGATATTTAATATATTTATATATGTATATGTATATCAACCCTATATACTAAAAGAGAAAATAAAGTTGACACATGTTATTACCCCATTAATTTTGGCATGTGTCAACTCCTCATTCTCCCGGTTCCACATGTCTACTTTATAATTATCCATGTGACATTACAATCTACAAATTAAAAGTGAATTGATAATATATTTTTGAATTTTTAAATTTAAAAGATAATAACAACTTTAAGAGATAAGAAATAATCTAAATATCAAGGATTTAATATGCTATTGTTTTAAAATTAATCTCTTTCAAAAATATATTTGATTTATATGTACCTTTTAATTCCCAATTCATGTTAACTCCAACGTATATTTCAAATTACTATTATTAAATTCAGGTTTGACTCACTAACTAATTATATTCACAATTAAATAAATAATGCAATCCAAATTTTAATCAAATTAAATAAGTTCATCATAGATATAAATGAACCTATCCCAACAAGTAAAATTAATTTTGACATGTGTCAACTCCTCATTCTTCCAATTCCACATGTCTACTTTATAATTATCCATGTGGCATTGCTATCTACAAATTAAAGTCGAATTAATAATATATTTTAATTTTTTTGAATTTAAGAGATTATAAATTTAAAAGATAATAACAATTTTAAGAGATGAGAAGTAATCTAAATATCAATAATTTATCTAGGCTACTATTTTAAAATTACTATCTTTCAAAAATATTTTTTGTTTATATGCATCTTTTAGTTCCCGATTTATGCTAATTCCAACGTATATTTCAAATTATTATTATTAAATCCAGGTTTGACCCACAACCAGTTATATTCAAATTAAATAAATATTTCAATCCAAATTTTAATCAAATTAAATAAGCTCATCATAGATAGGGCTGATCAACAAAAACTGAAAACCACAAAAACCGACCGAACCAAACCGCACCACACCGCAATTGCTTAATTATTGGAAAAACCGCGATTAATATTTTTAGTCTAAACCGCACCACATAAGATGGTGCAATTACAATTTGAAGTCTCAAACCGCACCGACCACACCGCAAGTAGAATACTACATATATATATATATTATATTTTCTATATATGTCATTACATTTCTCTAAATCTATAGTATATTTGTGTATAATTATGTATTGTCATATTTAATTATTTTCACTTGTGTATTATAGGTATATTAGTCAATTTACTCAATAGTTTAAACATCAAAGCCTTCATTTCTTGTTATGGATGTAGATTGGAGATTGAAATATTCAAGTTATGGAAGAGCATATTAGTCAATTTATTGTTCGATGAAAACTTTGTAGAGGTGCTTATTTATTTGTAAAAATTAAACTAGGAGCATAAACGGAAATTTAAAGCACCCCTCTCCATACTTTTTGATTAAGCTTTTAGATTATGACTAAATGAAGCAGAACCAGAAGCAAAAGTTGATACTTGAAAATACTAAAAAATGGTTTTTAAGGCCAAATACTTTTTTTTAGTGATTGCAAAAACTCCATATTTCTATTAGATTCAACTATTATATGTTATTGAAGTTGTTTTTAAGGCCAAATACTTTAAGTTGTTTTTGCTCATTTTGATTGTTCTATATAATATTCACTTATTGTACGTTAAAACCGCAAAACCGACCGAAACCGCCCAAAACCGTTGAAAACCGCATGTTTGTTTTATTCTAAAAAACCGCGACTTGAAATCAAACTTGTGGCCGAACCGCACTTAGCAATTCGGTTTGAAAATATTGAAAAAACCGCCCAAACCGCACCGTGATCACCCCTAATCATAGATATAAATGAGCATATCCCAACAATTAAAATTAAAACAAACTAATTTATTCAATTATCGATCTGAGGCCGGATAGTGATTATACTACAGGATCCTATCAATTATCTTTAATTTTTTCAATAATTTCGAGAAATACATCAAGTAATCTAACAACTAACATAAATTGGGGTTTGACATATATTTAAAAATATTATCTTTCAAAAATATATTTGGTTAATATTCACCTTTTAGTTTCTAATTTTTTGCTACTACGCGATTAAAATCTCAACCCTAAAAGATAAAATATAAATACCAAAATAAAGGAATTTCTCATAATATTAACTCTAAAAGAAAATTGGATAAATTATAATCCCAAATATAAATAATTTTATCACAATCTTACGGTCAACTTTATGTGGCCATATCGAGAGTTAAGAACAGATGGGGTTTGAAAATTCTTTTTGTGACAAAGACGACACACTTGGAAATAAACAAATGGTGTAGTTAACAAAGAAGTTTTTCAGAATTTGAAGTGAACTATTTGTATGGTACTCTTCCAATTTTTAAATTTACTTTTTAATGATCCTAATTAGTATTTTGGATCTCCTGTAATTTACAAATAAATTTGTGACACTAAAATTTTAATTTTGGATAAATCCCGTGTAATACACGGATGTTGTTCTAGTGTATATATATATATATATATATATATATCATCAACTTCAAAATGATCTAATGCAACTCACACAAAACAGTCTTTTGAGCCACTTGGACAAGAGGTTGACTTCGTGGAAGTTTGAGCAACCAATGAGAGATGATTCAAAACCAAGTTAGCTACTCAGCCATAACATGAATAAATAACTGGGGGAGTAATGATATGGATCTAAATAAAAGACTATATTGCCCTCACTCTTTTTTCTAATCGAAGCTTGTGAGCAAACCGATGAGACGAGCTCGGTTTTCAAGAGAGCCACCGCTTGGGCATGACAAACACTTTAAGGAGCACACAACCAGAGGCGAGGTGACACCTAGGTCGGATCCTACCACATGGCATGACAACACTTTCAGGAGCACGCGACCCGAGGCGGGGTGACACCTAGGTCTGATCTTATTCTAATATAGGATCCACATTTTCTCAAAAGGATCCAAACCCGAACCAAAGTGGTAATCCGGGTTGATCTAGAATCTTGACCATTGATTCAGTTAGAGCTGGCAAAATTTGCCCGGTCAGCCCGTATATAGGGCTGGGCTGGGCCTTATTTTTTAAGGCCCAAAAAAATCGGGCCTAAATGGCCCGATCCAGTAGGCCCGTCGGGCCAAAAAATCCCGTCTTTTCGGGCTGGCCCGAGCCCAAAATTATTTTATATAAAATAAAATTCCTGCTCCAGGTGACCCAATTCTTAGAAAAGGTGTTATTCTTCATGACACGTCAATTAGTACAATGTATCTAAAATTCTGACAAAGTAATAAAAAAAATGGAGAATTTACCTTTACCTTATCCCAGTGTTTGCTGCAGTGCCGTGTGATATCAGATATGGCTAATAAGTTAAGCTCATATAAACCACTTTGACCAAAAAAAATTAATAACAAAACGTTTTTCAAATTAAAGCACAAACCCACTTTTTAGTTTTTTACAATTTTAAAACATAAACAGAACGCTACTATCCAGGCTTCCAACCCACAAACTAGGGCACACAATCTATTTTTTTTTTTTTGTTTTCTTAAATATTTAACTTTGGCTGGTTTGGGCCGCGGCCCGTGGTTGGGTTGGGCTGGGCCAGTAAAAGTGGGGCTTGATACAAATTCGGACCGGCCCGATCCAGTCTGAATTTCTGGTTTGGCCCGACGGGTTTGGGCCGGACTAGCCCGGTCCGGCCCATTACCAGCTCTAAATTCAGTGATGGTAACATCTAGGCCTTGAATATCAGGACACGTGGAGGTAGCATGTACGGCCTATCCAAACCAAAACTATTAATACCCCCAATTTATTGCTATATGTATATCATTTATTGCTATTTACCTTGCTCTTCAGTTCATTTGCGACCTTACACCTGTATCTGACTTAGGCATCAGAGGGTCTTAGCTGGGGACCATCCAGGCTAGCCTAACGTTCACTCTTTTGCAGGGCCGGAACCGAAAGTACTAAGGCTCGAGCCGAAGCGACCCGAATCGAGGTACATTGTGTTTTTTATTCATGTTATTTCTATAATATTTTTAATTTATTTGGTTTTAATATGTGTTGTTTTATGTGTATATTCTTGATTTTTTTTATAAAATTTCGAGTATAAAATAGATTTTTTAATGAAGGCAAAATTTATTTTTCACTGAAATTGTATTTGAAAAAACATGTTTGAAATAATCTTGAAACAACAACGTAAAAAAATACAAAAATTTTAGCCGGAGCATAAATTTTTCCAAAAAAATACCGAAAGCGTAAAAAGTTGTCATTATCTCTAAAAAGTGGGCAATTGTGTCAAAACCCCTATTTTTATTAGTATTGATTTGGGTGAATAAACACACTTATCATTACTACTTCATATATTAATAATTCACCAAGAACACCAACAATAACAATCTAAGAAAAAAAAATTCATACTACTTTTGATCCAATGCATGAAAACATAAAAAAACATGGAAACAACCAAAAAACTATATAGAAACAAACCAAAAACAATATGAAAACACCACATGAACAAAAAAAGTTAAAAATAGGTAAAAATTGTATTTAAACATCGAAAACTAAGTGGAAACAACAAAGAAACATCATAACAACATTAAAATTTTATGGAAACAACTCAGAAACAACGTAAAAAATATTAAAACCACCACATGAATAAAAAAGAGTTTAAAAATAGGTAAAAAAATGTATTTACACATTGAACACTACATGGAAACAAAAAAAAATTAGAACAACATTAAAAATATTATAGAACAACACAGAAACAATAGAAACAATGTACAAAACAATACATGAACAAAAAACAACATAAAAAATATGTAAAAGTTATTTTGAAACATCAAAACAACATAGAAATAAATTTAAATAACATCGAAACAACATATATATAACATAAAATGCAATACATGAACAAAAAAACGAAAAAAAGCATAAAAATAATCAAAAAATATACAGGAGTGTAAAAAGGAAAATAAATTGGTATAAAAGTGAGATGAACGTATTTTGTGATATGTTTTACCGAAAAGATGGTGTTTTATGAAAATTTCTCATAAAAATAGGACAAGAAAAAATATGTAAATTGAATAATTTGGATGTACTATATTATAAAATTAAGGCGTGCATCCCATGTTCATGTCTATTTGTACTACCCACAATGTCAAACTGGGTAAAGGCACGTGGGATTGAGGGGATCAAAATTCAAAGTTAAGAAGAGTAAGGTAGAACCGTAGAAGGAGGGGCAGCTCAGCCGTCTCACGTGCCTACAATTAATGCCCACCGCCCCACCACCACCACCGGAAAATCTCCCAATCAAGACTTCAAAAAACAGGGCTTACATGCTAAATTACAGAAGTACCCCGTATATGAGGTAATGAAGGACTAGATTTAATTTATCCATGAAATTTGTTGAAAAGTGAAAACATATGAAGTAAAAACCTTTCAATTCTTTTTCCTTTTCCTTTTTGATCTTCAGTTTGAATCTACTATGTTTTCTTTGTATTTTATTTAGTATTTTAATATATTATATTAATGTCATTTGTATGTATGAAATAGTTACATCAAACTATACACGTGATATTGACATGATATATTAAAACACAAGATGAAACATCATGACAATGAGAGATGTAGTATGTTTTTGTTCATTTTGAGGGTGAGTGGGGGCTGAGTGTGTAGCATGTCTAATTAATAGATTAAATTTAATTTAAAACAATATAAATGTATGATTTTTTTTTTAGGTAATGCATGATTTCTTTTGGTTGCATTTGGATTGAAAGTTTTGGTCTTTAGGAGAGAGTTTGAGAGAAACATTTCAAAATGACTCCATATAAATTTTATTTTATTTGTACCTTGTTTCCCAACCCCTAAAATGTATTTCACTTGTAAGATTTATTTGCAACAACAAATTGGCATTTAGCTAATGATTTTGATTAAAACGAGCCATACTTAACAAAGCACGAGATCAAACATGTTAGTCAATTCAAATGCAATGTAATTTCAAATACAAACCTCATAGACAAAGAAACAATCTTTGCCACTTGTCATCTCATTGTGTTTCGCAACATTTTTATTTACTCAATAATAATGCACATATTACATTCAAAATAATAACAATAATGCACGTATTTACACATTTTACCGAAATAGTTATTTTTTATCGCAACTTATTTAACTAATGAAAAACTTTTATTTGGGGATGAAACGTTGAATTTAAAAATTCAAAATACCTCTTGTAACGCTTCTAGCTTCAAATGTCCCCCCCACCCCTAATTATTATATTAATTAGAGTAATATTATGACCATATTAATTTTCAAGGACTGTTTTTCAGAATAAACAACATAAATATATATAATCTCATTCAAAATAAAATTTCATTCAAACTGTACTCGTAATTTTGGGGTTAATGGACATGACATTCCACTATAATTTACATTGCGTTTTTTTCTCTTTCATTCAAATTGTTTGTGGGGTGGAGGTCGGAGTTCATATCCCCGCTTCCATCAAATCGCTTCCCATACGCGAAATTTTGAAGATTTGTGGGAACTCATACTTGAATAAAGATCCGTGTGGGTTCGATTCGGGAGAGATCGTTATTAGTAGATTGGGGTCGAACACAATTGTTCTCTTTACCTGGAGGATCTCGGTTGTACGTCAAAGAGACTTCGTCGAACACTCACCAGTGCGTGCAGACATCCCGCGTTTACCTTGGCGGCGAAATGAATGCAGAGAAATGAAATGTCATGCTCAGTAAGCGTGCGCAGTTCTGCTGAGCTTATCAAAAAAAAAAAAAAAAAAAAAAAAAAAAAAAAAAAAAAAACAATAACAACTACAACTCCACCACTACCATCCACTTTCATTATTATGGCAATTATTATTCTTATTCCCATTTTTTTTCTCTCTCTCTCTTTCATAAATTATTTGTTGGCTAGCACCATCCCTTTTGGCCCATTTCCCTTGAAGCAAAGAGGAAAAATTGAGTAAATAAAACAAGATTTCTTGTGGTTTTTTTTTTTTTTTTTTTTTTTTGTATCTTTTATAATAAATCCAAATATTGGTTATCTGAATCCGAGCTGATTTCTGGTGAGTTCTTTGCTCTTGTTGTTTGTATGTTTGCTTTACTCATGTGATTTGTGTGAATCTTGGGATTTCCTTTTTATCAGTTGGTTTTTGGTTGAGGGTTGATTTATTAAGGAATGCTGATCTTTTTCTCTGGGCTACTTCCCTTTTTGGATTCTTGAAATAGGTAAATTTATAGGGTCATGTTTATTTCTTGATGATTATTGTCAGTAGTTTCTGTATATTTGATATTGAAAAGAGGGAGAATTTTTTTTAGTGGAAGTCAATTTCATCACAGATTGGTGGGATGTTATCTGAAACTTGCTAGAATTAGTAGTTTGTTTGTATTTCTTGCTGTGATTTTTATTTTATTTGATGTGTGTGTGTGTTTATATTAGTTAAATTAAACCACTGATTTCCTGATATTATTGAGATTTTTTAAGCTCTGTATTACCTTTTTCCTGCTAAAAATCTCATCTTTTAGGTTCTTCGTATCGATAATTTGCATATTGTAAATTGCTTGAATCTGATGCATTAGAGTATGATTTGCAGGAAGATGCTGGGAAGAGGAGGAACTAACGGAAACACGATATTCCCTGGTTTTGTGGAGGAAAATCGCGTCCAATATGATAACAATACAATGCCTCAACTACAGTTATTTGGGCATGGTGAGTTTATTTTGGGCTTGTGTTAGAATTTAGAAATATGGTTCTTTCCGAATTTGTTTTCCTTTTCTGTCGTCCCTTAATGCTATATTATTGGTGCCATTGTTGATATTCTCACCAAAAGCTTTTATCTTGTAACTCACATCTTGTGTGTATATGTTCTGTGACTATTAGGTAACTCACAACATAATATTAACCTAGAATGTGCCCTTTCATAATACTATAGATATCTTAATGAAAGCTTTTTCTTTATTGTTCTCGTCTGATACTCTGATCCATGTTCGATTATCTGAAATTTCTGATGGAAATTGAAGTTTGTTTAATTATTCATGGCTTGTTATAACTACGAGAATTCAAACACGGAACATATCTTTGCTTTAGATGGAAAATTATTATCATGGTAATGGTCGACTTTGGTATTGCTTATGAAGTACTAATGGCTTTATTTATTATATCTGAATATTCTCTCCTCGTTCGTCCATACTAGTTTTTTATGTTAGTGATCTTTTATTTTCTTTTATCTTCGGAAGTATATGGACGTCTATACTACTTGAGAACACTTTTGGAGTGATCCCAGTTTTTTTTTTTTTTTTTAGGGTTGAGGCTGCAGCTTCATTATGCATTATTCTTTCATTGCAAACACTTGAGAGTTATCGGATACCTTCTTTATGCTTTAGAGAAGGTTTACTATACTTTTATGTCAATTTGAAGGTTTGTTAGGAAGGGGTTTAGTACTTTATCTGAGGATATCTCAAGAATTGATAGGAAAAACATCTGAAAATGTAGGAATCCTTAAGAATTTCAATGTCTTGTTCATTGGACATGTAGCTTTCAAGAATCTCTTCTGTGTTAACATGTATGTGGTGAGATACTAAGTAAAGGGTGGAGCTGGAAAATTAGCTTGCCGTTTTTGCGATGTTCATCCAATCCTTGTCGCCTATTTTATCATTTTCTCCTTATTTCCCTGATTTTCTAGACGGTTGAACATTTATTGGTTTTGGACTTATACGGCAATAATGATATAATTGAGGAATAGAAACTTGGAATGTCAGTGGAAAGCACAAAAGATTTACTGATATGTATTTTTATACTTTTTATAATAATAGATATTAAATTCCGTTATACCTAATTACCTTATATTGAATTTATTGTAATTATACTTTTCATTTTTTTTCTTGCTAGGATTAACTTCCTGTCTCAATTTTCCTTTTTTAATTGCGAGTAATTCATCTCATTTGAATTTTTGCAGTTCCGATTCAGTGTGGTCCTGGTGTTGGCACCATAAACTATATTGGAAACAGGCACGCGCCCACTGATGATCGCCCTATCAACAGAGTTAGAGAAGGTGAAACTTTGTCCATGCAGCAAAAACTTCACATTTCTTTAAATAACAACTTATGTCAGGACGGCCGGCCGTACAGGATCCCTTTTAATTCCTAATCCTGTATCAACTGGGCTCAAACTTTCGTGCGAGGAAGAAGAGCGTAATTCCTCTGTTACGTCTGCCTGTGAGAATATGAAAACAGTGCTCCCGTTATGCTTTCCCTTGGTAGCGCTGTCAAAATGGAGATCGATCGACAGACTGATGAATTCGGACGATATATTAAACTCCAGGTATAGAGAAGTGTTTAGTGCTTTGAGTTAGGAATAATAACGTTCCGTCGAGATTTGAATAGAATAATTACTTTTACCGTGACTGCTGAATGATTCTTATCTCAACATCTGGCTATTCAATGTGCAGACATGCATGTTGCATGTAGTTTTTAATTTGTAGTTATAATAGTAGGGATTATTACAAATATTGCCTTTGAGGTTTAGTCTAATTACAAAAAAACCAGTTATCTTTAAAAGTTGCAAATGCTCCCCTGACATATGTTTCTATTTTACAAATTGTACGTAATGAATGTGGTTATTTTTAAAACAAACAAAAACCTCAAAGGGTGTATTTGTAATTTTAAAAGATAACTGAGTTTTTTTTGTAATTAGGCTAATTTTAGTTGTAGTTTTTGTAATTGTCTCATTTATTTATATTAGGGATAATTACCCCCCACCCCCCAGGTTCGGGCTAAATACAAAAAAAGCCGTAGATTTTTTGTAAATTGCAAAAAAACCCTTGAAGTGTGATTTCGTCTTACTTTTTTCCCTTCATAAGCACAAAATATTTCAAATACCCTTGATATTTATAGAAATATTACAGTTACCCCCCTTAAATTTATGACAAAAACCCTGAGGGGGCTTGTTGCAATTTCGAAACATCTGTAGATTTATTTGTTGGTAATTGGCCCAAACCTCAGGGAATCTTTTGTAATTATCCCTTTATATTATGATGTCTCTGTTCTTAACTTTATCCCCATCTATGTAAATAGGAAGAAAGTATCTTGAAGGGTGTACGCGAGATAAATCAACGGCACACGGTTTCTTTATTGAACGCCCTAGAGAAAGGCGTCAACAGGAAATTGCACGAGAAGGAGCTCGAAATCGAGAATCTAAACCGAAAAAACAAGGAGCTAGGCGACAAGATAAAGCAAGTCGCCATGGAAGCACAGTCATGGCACTACAGAGCAAAGTACAACGAATCGGTTGTAAATGTCCTAAAGAGCAATATTCAGCAGCTCGTCGAACAAGGCACGGCCCAAGCTCGTGAGGGCTCTGGAGACAGCGAAGTCGATGATGCAATATCTTACTCGAATCATCCCAGAATTATCAGCGGGTCAGGAAATCAAGGAGGGCAAATCCGTCCGATACAATGCAGAGTTTGCAATGCTAAAGGAGTTTCTGTCTTAATATTGCCTTGCCGGCACTTGTGTCTGTGTACAGATTGTGAAGGACTTGCCAACGTTTGCCCTATCTGCCAGGTAATGAAAACTGCAAGTGTTCATGTATACATGTAATGAAAAACGTATCGGAGCACTTGCAATGTTCATTGCAGTTTTCGTTTTATGAGGTTGTAAAAACACGTTCTTGTTCAAGAACCGGTTATCGATGATGACTCGTGATTTTTAAATTAATGAATCGTTCTTTGAGAATCGGTCGCTTTTTGATTTTTTTTGGTGGTAGAGATTTTGTTTATGCATGAAAAATATATATATGCAACTTGCTTCATGCATGAAGATGAGCTCTTTTCAAGACATTCACATTTCTATTTCTATGTTAATGAAGTTGGTGTTTGTAATTACTTAACCAGTTCTTCTCCCTGGTTTATGATCTGTTCTTCATTCTTTAATAGTTTTTTTCTCAAGAGATAATTACAAAAACACACCAAAGGTTTGGGCTAATTACAAAAAAAACTAGAGATGTTTCAAAATTACAAAAAGCCCCTCAGGTTTGATTTTATCTTAAATTTAAGGGGGTAACTGTAATATTTCTACAAATATCAGGAGGGCGTTCGAAATGTTTTTGCTTATGAAGGGAAAGATATAAGTAGAATCAAACCTTAAGGTTCTTTTTTTTCAATTTTCAAAAAACTCTGGATGTTTTTGTAATAAGCCCAAACCTCAGGGTTTTTTATGTAATTATTCCTTTTTCTCAATTACTTTAAAATTGATTGTTCTGCAAATAGATATATGCCTTGAATGAATGCTACATATTCAAATATTTAAGAAAAATTGACATATTTGTTTCATACGTAAATCTTTGGTGATGGTGTTGTAGTTGTAGTTGTTAATTTGTAACAGAGTGCATTTAACTTTATATTGAAAAAAAACTCTTTTGCAGGTCAAAACTATACATTTACGCAGAAAAATATATATTGAGGTTTTTTGATTGTTTCAATTAAAGAATAGCAATTAAATTTGTGCCAGATTGTAAAGCTAGATTTGAAGCTTGTCAAACTTATATTTGCCTTCTGTGACCAAAGTTCTTTCAAGGAAAGTTCTGTTGGCCTATATATAATTTACACAAAATTCTATAGTTTCTTTATCCACTTAGCTTTGTACAATGGTAGAGAGAAAATCTAATATAAATTTTCCTATAAACAGTGATAACTTTTGTTAAAATTGAGATTGTCGTTTAATTCGTATCTGCGAAAATGGGAAAAATGCAAAAATAGTCTTGCTTCTATATAGGGGTGGGTGTTGCAATACTAGTTCTGTAACTTTTTGAAATTGCGATTTCAGTCTTATATGTTTTTCTTTTTGCAATTTTAGTCTTGTAAGTATTGGATTTGTGCAATTTTAGTCCTATAAATTTTAAGTTGGTAAAAATAAATTATCATCACACAAGTTTCTCTCTTGTCTTCTGACAAGTCTGGATCTGTCTTGTTCCTCTAACAAGTTTTTATATATTTCTTTTGTCATTTTTACGGTTTGTTCTCTTTGTTTTTCCATTATGGCGAACAAGAATCTCTCTATAGATGAATTATGCAGCCGCATGCAATTGGAAGAACAACCCCATGATCTACGATGGTGTCTTGTTGGTCGTTTCTTATCGGAACGTCAAGTTAATTTTGTGGCAATGAAAAATATGCTTGCATCCATTTGGAGGCCAGTGAAAGGAGTTTATGTTAAGGAGTTAGGCCCTAACCTATTCTTATTCCAGTTTTTTCACGAATTGGATATCACATGTGTGCAGACCAATGGGCCCTGGTCTTTCGACAATCTGGTTTTGATTACAAAACGCCTGCATATCGGTGAACAACTGACAAAAGCTCAATTATTCCACACCGAATTGTGGGTACAAGTGTATGTTTGCCGTTTGGATTCATGACGGAGAAAATTGGAAAGAGTATTGGTGATTTCATTGGAATATTTTTGGAGTCAGATCAACATAATTTTACAGGAGTTTGGCAAAATTATATACGTATTCGAGTAGCGTTTGATGTTCGTACTCCTCTCAAAAGAAGAATGAAAATCAAGAAGCAATGGGGCGAATGGGTATGGATACTTCAAATATGAAAGAGTCCCCACTTTTTGTTTTTACTGCGGTTTTCTTGGTCACTCTGATAAATTTTGTGAGAAATTATTCAATGATCCATCAGCAAAGGAAGAACGAGCGTATGGTTCCTGGTTACGGGCCCCGAATCGTAGACAACTAAACCAATCTGGTGCGCAGTCGTTGCGTTCTTCTATTCCTGAGGATGTTTCTGGTAAGAATCGAGATGCCGATGTCAGTTACTTCCCGGCACAGTCAGACGCAGATTATGGGCCTAATTTTCAGGCAAAGGAAATGCCTGCAAAAGGGAAAGTTGTTGATCATGGGACTGTTACTCCCTACAATTTAGGAACAGATGGAGTAACGGTTCCATCGTGCAATGAGTTGGTCTTATCGGGTGCAAGTATTATTTCTGAGGCCGGAAATTCAAAGGAATTTTTGAAATGGGAAAATAAACGTCGACATATTGAGGAAAATGCTGGGCCTTCTCTTTCGAAGCTGGGAAATTCGGATAAAGGGTTGACCGTTCCTCAAGGGCAAATGGCAAATGGGCCTGTTGTGAAGTTTGGGCCTGATTTTTCTTCCAATTATGATGTGGTCGCTTCAGACAAAGTGGACCAAAAAAACTTGATGGCGGTGGGCTCTGGTCACCAGGCCCACCGAGAACAATGAGTACTATAAGCTGGAACTGTCGTGGGCTTGGCAACCTACGGACAGTTCAAGTCTTATTGGACCTAGTCCAAGTGAAAAAGCCATCCTTTATTTTTTTAATTGAAACTATGATTCATAAAGATAAAGTTGAACCGTTGAGAATTAAGTTGGGTTTTGAAGGTCTTATTGCAGTTAGTAGTCATGGGCATGGGGGAGGTATTGCTCTATTGTGGAGGAGGAAGAGTATGGCGCAATTATTATGCTACTCTTCAAATCACATTGACGTATCGGTTAAGTTGGAGAATATGAATGAATACAGATTGACAGGGTTCTACGGCTTTCCTGAGAGAATTAGAAGACGACAATCTTGGAATTTTCTTCGTCAACTTTCTACTCAATCCAATTTACCATGGTGTATTATTGGTGATTTTAATGACCTACTTTCGGGTTCAGAGAAACGAGGTAATATTGAACACCCTCCTTTGTTAATTTCTGGATTTAGACTGCAATAGATGACAGTGGACTTATTGATTTGGGGGTGTTAGGTTATCAATTTACGTGGGAACGAGGGAGGGGTTCGTCTAATTGGGTAGAGGAGAGATTGGATAGATGTTTTTCTTCTCAGAGTTGGATTGAGTATTTTCCAAATTGTAAAGTTTGGAATCTTGAAGCTTCGATGTCGGACCATTCGCCTATATTTGTTGAATTGGGCCAACAATATCGCATCAAGAGAGTTAAGCGATATCGATTTGAGAATGCTTGGCTAAGAGAAAAAGAATGTCGTGAGGTTGTGCTTCATGGATGGAGAAGAGTGGAAGATGGGAATTTATTGGGCAAGATCGAACAGTGCAGAGCTGAGCTATTTAGCTGGGGTGAATTATTGGAAAATTCTTTCAGTAGCCGAATCAAGGAGGCTAAGAGAAAAATGAAGGATTTTTGAGGTGGAAGGGATTCTTTCTCAGCAATGGAATTCCAAAAAGCCCAAAATCAATACAATTTGCTTTTGGCGCAAAAAGAGGATTTTTGGAAGCAAAGGGCTAAACCTTTTTTGGCTTAAAGGAGGAGATTCGAATACGAAGTATTCCATTCGATCGCGTCTACGCGGAATAGACAAAATTCCATCTCGGGTTTGAGAAATCCAAATCGAGCTTGGTTGACGTGGGAAACCGGATTGGGGAGTCATATCACTAACTATTTTGTGGAGATTTTCTCATCATCAAATGTTGTCTGTGAGCCTATTCTTGAATGCGTGGAACAAAAGGTGACGGTGGATCAAAATGAAAAGCTGCTCGCAGATTTTTCTGAGTTGGAAATTAAGGAAGCTTTGTTCTCGATGTTCAGATAAATCCCCGGGACCTGATGGGATGAATCCGACTTTCTATCAAAAATTTTGGGATATAACAAGGCCAGGAATTGTGTCTCCATGCCTGCATTTTCTAAACTCATGCTTTTTTCCGAATGGCTTAAATGATACAAATCTTGTCCTCATTCCGAAGAAGAAGAATCCGGAATTTGTTACAGATCTACGCCCTATTGCTCTATGTAATGTAGCCTATAAAGTGATTTCAAAAGTACTTGCGAATAGACTTAAGCAGATTTTGCCGGGTATTATTTTGGAATTTCAAAGTGCTTTTGTTCCTCGTAGGCTTATATCAGATAATATCATGGTAGCTTTTGAGATAAATCACTATCTTAAAAGAAAGCGTCAAGGAAAGAATGGGATAACAGCTTTTAAGATTGATATGAACAAGGCATATGATAGAATCGAATGGTCCTACTTGAAAGTTATGCTATTGAAATTGGGGTTTCACATAAGATGGGTCGATCTTATTATGTTATGTGTGTCTACGGTGAGGTATAGGGTGTTGCACGGGGATTTTGAATCTGAATTTTTTAGCCCGGGTCGTGGATTGAGGCAAGGCGACCCGTTGTCGCCTTATTTATTTATCCTTTGTGCGGAGGGCCTTTCGGCTATTATACAAAAATTTGAGTCAAAGGGTTGGATTCATGGTTGTCAAATTGCGAGAGGTGCGCCAAGTGTGTCCCACCTATTTTTTGCCGACGACAGTTTCTTATTTTTTAGAGCCAACCGTGAGGAGTGTGATCGCATCAAACTTTGTCTAGACTTGTATTCCAAGCTTCAGGTCAAATTATCAATTTTGCCAAGTCTTCTATTTCATTTAGCAGCAACACTGAAAATGTGATTGTTCAAGCCATTTGTGATCAACTCAACGTTCCCCTCACTGATAATCATGGCTCATATTTGGGTTTGCCGTCTTTGATTGGTCGGAATAAGAGACAAATATTTTCTTTCATTAAAGAAAAAGTATGGAATAGGTTATAAGGTTGGAAATAGAAAATTCTCTCAAGGGCCGGAAAAGAGATATTATTGAAAACCATTGCACAAGCCGTGCCTATTTACGCAATGAGTATTTTCCTACTCCCGAAGGATTTTTGTGCAGAGCTCGAAAGGATGATGAACTCGTTTTGGTGGGGTAAAGGAGGGGATGCCCCAAGAGGAATTAATTGGCTTTCATGGGATAAGCTTTGTGCACATAAGAGCAGAGGGGGTCTAAATTTCAGACGTTTGCACGAATTTAATTTAGCGTTGTTAGGGAAGCAGATTTGGAGGATGCAAACAAACCAATATTCATTTGTGGCTCGTACATTCAAGGCCAGGTACTTTCCTTCGACAAATTTGATTAATGCAAAACTTGGTCATAATCCGAGTTTTATTTGGCGTAGTATATTGGCAGCTAGGGACTTTGTTGTTACGAATTGTAGATGGAAAGTGGGGAATGGAAAAAATATTTTGGTATGGCGTGATCCGTGGTTACCTGATGAAAATGCATTTGTCACCTCTCATAACAATCATCTGGAGGTATATCTCTGTTAATAATTTAATGGAGCCTAATAACATGAAGTGGGATGTTGATATCATACGGGACCTTTTTAATAGCAGAGATAAGCAACTTATACTTGAGATCCCCTAAGTGCGAATAATTTAGAAGATAATTGGATATGGAAGGGGGATAAAAAGGGAGTGTATTCAGTAAAATCGGGGTATCGTTTGTTGTGTACGGAGTTGGACAATCGCTTGCATTTTGAGCAGTTGTTCGAATGGAGAGGATTATGGGTGTTGAAGATCCCCGCTAAAGTTAAGAATTTAATTTGGCGAGCGTGTCATAATGCTTTACCAACGAAAGAGAGATTAATTTCTAGGCATGTTCATCTTTCCCCCTTATGCCCAGTGTGTAATGTTGTTGTCGAAACAAATGCTCATGTATTTTTCTTTTGCCCGTGTGCAAAAAGTTGTTGGGGTCTGTTGGGTGTTGAAGTGAATTTCATGGATAATTCTTCATTCTTGACGTGTCTTAACAAATTGTGGGAGAGTTTTATCTTGTGAAATGAAATGTCATGTGGCAATGATTATGTGGGCACTATGGCATAATAGAAACCAAATTGTTTGGCAACAGACTAGTAGGAATCCTTCACAGATTATTAATTTTGCAGGGTCCAATTTGTTTCAGTGGCAGGCTGCCCAAGTCTCCGAAGTTGCGGATTGGCACATACTTTTGTCGGATGGGGCTGTGAAGTGGCATAAACCAAAGCAAGGACGGCTCAAGTGTAATATAGACGTAGCGTTATTTTCAAGTGAGTCGAAGATGGGATACAGAGCAGTGATTAGAGATTGGGAAGGAAAGTTTATTGCGGCAATCCACGACAAACTACATGGTCTATTGCTCCCCGAAGTTGCTGAAGCTCTAGCCGTGAAGGAGGTTCTCGGTTGAAGTCAACTTGGAGTTCTTCTTGCATTGTCCTGGAAACTGATTGTTTGCAAGTGATTAAGGCGATTCGAGGACGACTGCGGGATAATTCTTATTTTTCAGATATTATTAAGGATTGTAATTGTTTACTTGATGATTTACAAAATGTGTCTTGTATTTTTATTAAGAGATCAACGAATGTTGTTGCTCACGTGTTAGCCAGAGCGACAAGTTCTATGTCTGGTTTCAAGGAGTGGAGGTCTGTTCCTCCCCTCTTTATTTGTAACGAATTGCAGTTCGATCTGCTTTATTAATGAAATTTCTACCTTTGATTTAAAAAAAAAAATTTAAGTTGGTACAAATTTGATGCTGAGAGCAATTTCAATATTTCGTTTATTCTCAAAATGCCTTTGATGAATAGATCAAGTAGAAAATTGTATTAGAGTTTGTGCAAAAATAGTCTTGCATCTATCAAGGCTTCAACTTCCGCTCCTCGCTGCACCTGCAAAGCCTAAACCGGAGGGTTCTCCGGCGTCAGCACTCCGATGCTAAAGTCAGGCGATGGAAGAGAGGAATATTGAACAATATTTAAAGTGTATAATTATAAAATGAATATATGATCTGAAGTCAAACCTTTTCTTGGCATAAGAATGCCCCTTTTATACCTGAATTTGGGCTCTTCCTCCCTCCCACGAGCTCCACGTGTCGCCTAGCGATTGGCCCCCGATTAGTCATTTCCCTCGCCATTCGCGAGTTACTCCGACAGTCTCCTTCCCTAAGGGTCACTTCTAGCAGGTCTCCCCCTGACCATACTTACTTCTTGGCAGGCAATCTTTTGACCCGCCCCCCTTTTATACCTTAAAACCCGATTGCATTAATGACCGAGTCGTGAATGTCCTTTACATTAAATGCCCTCCTGGTCGAGCCGCCTCTCGCATTTATGTCTTATCATTAGTCGTAAATACCGCCCACCTATCATTTCACATTTACTTCTCCTTTATGTCATTCTCAACCGTCTTCGACCATTAAATGCATTCTTCAGTGTCTCCCCTCACACATGCCTCCCCATCCTTGCAGGACCTTTAGTAATAATCTCGGTCCCCAAAGATGGTAGGTCTAATCGCTTGAGCTTTTACTTTCCTTGGTAAGATCCGGCCAAAGACAGACCTGCTCTGAGTAGACCTGTCTCTACCTAAGTTGGGCCAGATCAACTACTCTCCCCTACTCTATGTGGACTAAGACGACAAGTTTGTCCACTAGATTATGCCTACTGTTTTTCCCAAAGCCTTTTTTGGGCGGCAATTTCGAGGCGGTTTCATTTCGAATTTCAGTCGTTGTTTCATACTTCGTTCTCATAATGGCACGTCCCATCCGTCCCATCACCTTCTTATCTTTACTCCCCAACCGTTGATTACACCCCGATCATACGGTTGTCCTTCAACCCTTTTCATCTTCTCCTTAATGGTTAAGATTCCAACCCCCCTTTAAAAGGGGGAACTGCCCTCACCTTTCTCCCTTTTAGTTGCCTTCTCATTTCTTCCTCTTCTTCAACCACAACTCCTTCCATGGCCAGTCGCTCAAGTAAGTCCTTCTCTTCTCTTTTCTTTTTGTGTTAATATTTTTCTTCCTCTTTTTTATCTTCTATCTCCCCCTTCTTCCTGCCCTAGTTAAGCACGAATTTCCTGCTCTAATCCTTAACCTATGGCTTCTGGTTCTCACCTTGCACACCCCAACATCCAAAGTATTCTATCTGAAACCAGCCTAGAAAACCTGCGGGTTAATGCAGGCAATCCTTCCTCCTTCCGTCTTTGGCTCCCCGGTCCTCAAGACAAGCCCTACAATCCTCCTAGGGGATATATAACCTTTTTCGTGGAACAACTGGAGGCGGGTTTGAGGTTTCCCGTGCCCGAGTTCCTGTGCCATATTTTCAAATCATTCGGCATCCCTCTATCCCAAATTGTCCCTAATTCCATTCGTTTGCTACTGAGTTTCTTCACGATCCTTTCTTACGCGGGAGATGTACCTGCTACCCAGCTCTAGCGTGACAAAACCTCTAATCCCCGTGGCTTCTTTTATTTCACTTCCCGGGGTTTTGTCAGATTCATAGATGGGATACCTAACTCCAACAAGGCTTGGAAGAAAAAGTACTTCTTTATTTCTGCCCCAGATCCTTGGCCTTTCCCCACCAAGTGGATCACGGACATGCCCCACCAGGGTCCCCCGCCCAAGCTGTCCTCCTTTTCGGAGGCTCTAGCTCGACGCCTGAATTCTGATCCCTACCATGCCCAGTTGTTGACCGAAACTTGGTCCTTGCTTCACCATTTTCAACTCCGCCCCCTGGCCCTCCCTTTGCCTTGCTCTTAAGGTATTTGCTAGTACTTCTACCTCTTTTGTGTAATCCTGATTTATTCTAATATGCGTTTGTTCCCCTTCGCAGGTCAAATGATGAATGAACGCATTGCTACCCGCGTCCGTGCTGGAAAAGCTGCCAACCAGTCGATTCACCCTGAGGGGCAAGGTCCCCCTCCATTGACAGGACCTCCTCGGGTTGAACTCCCCGCTTCCTCTCGCCCCAAGCCTCCAAGCCATCATTCCCAAAGCTCTTCGCCCCCTGGTGACCTCCATCGCAAGAGCAAACGGCCAGCTAGTTCGGCTGTTGGTGCCTCTCGCCAAACCCGGGCTACCGCTTCGGATCTTACTGCTACTTCTCCAGAGCTACCCTCTTTGCTAGAGGTGCATAACCCCGAAATGGGTGACCTTTGGATTCAAAATTTTGTCACTCCCCAGGATTCAGAGCTTCTGGAGTCTTCCAACTTTGAGACCCGGCTGATCCGTATGGCTGGCTTGGCCTCTAAGGTACATGCTCCTTTCTTGGTACTAATACCTCTTTATTTATGGTTCCACCCATTATGCTGCCTTTCTAACCATTACTTTACCCTTTTCCTTGCTAGATGGTTCTTCACATGGGGTCTCTTGTCAAGAGCGTCAAGGGTGGCCTGATCTCTAGGGCCGAACTTGAACTCCGGGCGCATAATGCTACTCTAGAGAACAGCTTGATGACCCTTAATGACCGAATAGATTCTTTGGAAGCTGATCTCCAGAGGACCCTAAACTAGGCTCGTGCTCAAGCCAGTCGTTTTGAGGAGGAAAAGCTCAGGGTTGTCGGGAGGCTATGGCTAAGGGGAGGGCTGATGGACAAGCTGAATGGGCCCAGGATAAAGAGCGATTCCTCCATTCAAAAAAAGTTCAAGAGGATATTCTTTGAAGTTTCCTTCCTTATCCGGAGCATGGCCTTCAAGTCATGGCCCGACGCCGGGAGAAAGGATATGAGCGCCCATTCCCGACACGCAGGAGGTTCTTTTAGAACTTAATGCCATAATCATTGCATTTCAGAGGGGCTAATCTAATGCCGCCGCCTCTTGCGGTCCGGCTCTAACTCCTCAACCTCCTCTCGATCCAGCTTCTCCTACTTCTCACTTTCAACCCGAAACGCCGAAAGCCGATATCGCGAGATCGTTGCTCGGATGGTGAGGAGGTCAACAATCCGGGGTTCGATTTGTTTTGACCGGGGCACCGCCCGATTAAACTCTGCTGCTTTTTTTTCTTTTAGTATTTATGAACTTTGTTTAGGTTCTTGTTTTTTTCTCGGGACAATTGTATGGCTCTTCGCACCATTTGTGTTTTTGTATCTTTCTTTTGCTTACCTACTATCCCTCCCCTTGATTAAGTAATTTCTAACATGATTGCTTGATCAGGTTTGAACCTTGTCTTGCTTGCTTTTGAACTGCGGGGATATTTTATATTATGGCCCTTATTCGTACTTTCTCTAATTATCTTGCCCTTATTCTTTGTTAATGATCTTGCATGATCTCTTATGTGATGCTCCTTTTTGAATTTTGGTTTGTTTAGAGCTTCGGCTCTCCACACCAGATATTTTTTTAAACATAAGAAAATACTTAAGTCGAATATTCTTATTCAAACCTTAAGACCTGGCTTATTTAGAGCTTCAGCTCTCCACACCAGGAATTTTTTAAACATAAAAAAATACTTAAGTCGAATACTCTTATTCTAACCTTAAGACTTGGCTTATTTAGAGCTTCAACTCTCCACACCAAGAATTTTTTATACATCAAAAAATACTTAAGTCGAATACTCTTATTCGAACCTTAAGACCTAGCTTGCTTAGAGCTTCAGCTCTCCACACCAGGGATTTTTTGAACATAAAAAAATACTTAAGTCGAATACTCTTATTCGAAACTTAAGACCTGGCTTATTTAGAGCTTTAGCTCTCCACACCAGGAATTTTTTAAACATCAAAAAATACTTAAGTCGAATACTCTTATTTGAAACTTAAGACATGGCTTGCTTAGAGCTTCAGCTCTCCACACTAGGAATTTTTTGAACATCAAAAAATACTTAAGTCGAATACTCTTATTCGAAACTTAAGACCTGGCTTATTTAGAGCTTCAGCTCTCCACACCAGGATTTTTTTTAAACATCAAAAAATACTTAAGTCGAATACTCTTTTTCGAACCTTAAGACCTGGCTTATTTAGAGCTTCAGCTCTCCACACCAGGGACTTTTTAAACATCAAAAAATACTTAAGTCGAATATTCTTATTCGAACCTTAAGACCTGGCTTATTTAGAGCTTCAGCTCTCCACACCAGGAATTTTTTAAACATTAAAAAATACTTAAGTCGAATACTCTTATTCGAACCTTAAGACCTGGTGGGATTCTGAGCTTCAGCTCTTCCAGACCAGGGTTTAATGGTGATAAAAAGTTGAACATTCAGCTCGAAACTTAAGACCTGGTGGGATTCTAAGCTTCAGCTCTTCCGGACCAGGGTTTAATGGTGGTAAACTTAAGTTGAACGTTCAGCTTGAAACTTAAGACCTGGTGGCATTCCGAGCTTCAGCTCTCCCGGACCAGGGTTTAATGGTGGTAAACTTAAGTTGAACGTTCAGCTCGAAACTTAAGACCTTGTGGGATTCCGAGCTTCAATTCTCCCGGACCAGGGTTTAATGGTGGTAAACTTAAGTTGAACATTCAGCTTGAAACTTAAGACCTGGTGGGATTTCGAGCTTCAGCTCTCCCGGACCAGGGTTTAATGGTGGTAAACTTAAGTTGAATGTTCAGCTCGAAACTTAAGACCTGGTGGGATTCCGAGCTTCAGCTCTCCCGGACCAGGGTTTAATGGTGGTAAACTTAAGTTGAACGTTCAGCTCGAAACTTAAGACCTGGTGGGATTCCGAGCTTCAGCTCTCCCGGATCAGGGTTTAATGGTTACTGAAATTTTGAAGCATTAACTGGATAATATTAACAAAAGATGCGCCTTCCTTTTGATTTCAACAAGGTACGAACAACAAAAAAGGAAACGCTACGAGCTCCCAGGCCCTCAAATTTTCATTCGTTGATACATTCTTAAACATGAAATTTCTTTAGATAACACACATTCCAAGGCCTAAGCACCTTATGCCCCTCCAAATCCTCCAGCTCATATGCTCTTCCTCTTATGACCTTCACCACTCTGTAAGGTCCTTCCCAGTTGCTCTCTAGCTTGTCTCTCTTCTTTAACGCGTCCTCCTGTCGCAGCACTAAATCCCCTACTTGAAAATTCCGATTCCTGACCTGTTCATCATAAGCTGACTTCATCAATGTTCGGTTTACTTCCATTCTCAGATTAGCCCTCTCTCTTTTCTCTTCCAGTTCATCTAATGCTTCCCTCATCATCTCGCTGTTATAAGTTTCCTCGTAATCCTGCACTCGATGTGTTTCCATTCCTATCTCTACTGGGATCACAGCTTCTGTTCCATACACCAGGCTAAAATGTGTCTCCCATGTGGCTTCCTTGGGTGAAGTCCGATACGACCAGAGTACAGATTGTAGCTCGTCCACCCATCCTCCTCCACTGCTTCTAGTCTAGCTTTCGTGCCTCTAACCAAAGTTCTGTTCGTAACTTCCACCTGTCCATTGGCCTGGGGATGTGCTACAGATGTGAAATGTTGCTTAACCTTCATCCCTGCCAACCAACTCCTAATTCTTTTGCCCTGAAACCGTGTTCCGTTGTCCGAAACTAGATCACTCGGCCAGCCATACCAGCTTACTATAAAGTTCCAAATGAAATCCATTATGTTGTCCTCCGTGATTTTCGCCAAGGGCTCTGCCTCTACCCATTTACTGAAATAGTCCACTGCCACTACCAGAATTTTTCTCTCTCTTGAAGCCATGGGAAAATGCCCTACTATATCAATGCCCCATTTCGCGAAAGGACACGGGGAGCTCATCACTCCCAACAACTCAACAGGTTTATGGATAAGGGGTCCATGCTTCTGACATTTCTCACAAGTTTTTACTACCCTATGCGCATCTTTTTTTAATCCTGGCCAGAAATAGCCCGCCCCTCTAGCCTTTTGTGCCAACAACCTGCTCCCACCATGAGACCCACAAACTCCCTCATGCAACTCTTGGAGGACATAAGCTCTTTCCTCTCTGCTCAGACATCTCAAGAATGGCTGCGAGAAAGCTCTTTTATACAATACCCCTCCTATTAAACAGTATCCCAACGCTCTTGCTTAGATTCTAGACGCCTTTCTTTTTTCTTCAGGCAGGATAAACTTTATCAAATAGTTGCGTATGTCATTTCTCCAGTCGACCCCTTCATTCAAGACCAAAACATCTTATCCCAAGACACAAGTGTTATCTGACAACACATTAATCGTTCTCGTACCGCAGTCCGCGGCCGAACTGGCTATTTTGGATAAGTGATCTGCCTTAACATTTTCCTCCCTAGGGATCTGCTCTAATTTAAACAAAGTAAACTCTTTGGCCAATTCTCCCACTATCTGCACAAATTTTCTCATTCTCTCATCTCTTACCTCGAAGTCTCCACTGACCTGATGTGTGACCAACATCAAATCGGAGTAGGCCCTTAGGGACTTGACCCCCAAATTTACGGCCATGTGCATTCCCCTTACCAGCACCTCGTATTCAACTTCATTATTTGAGGCCCTGAAGCCAAAATTTACTGCTACCTCCAGATCTTTCCCTTTTGGGTTGGTTAGCACTATACCAACCCTACACCCAGTTGCCGAAGAAGATCCATCTACGTGCAGGAGCCACGCCCCGAGTTCGGCCTCAGGGTGCATCATCTCCTGTAAGAAATCTGCCAACGTTTGTGCTTTACTGCCGCCCGAGGGCGATATTCCATATCGAAATCCCCCATCTCAATAGCCCACTTGATCATTCTTCCCGACGTTTCAGGCTTGTCCATTATTCGCCCTATCTGCAGGTTTGTGAAAACCACCACTTTGTGTGAAAGAAAATACGTTCTAAGCTTTCTTGCAGCTACTACCAATGCCAACCTTCCTCTCTCAACCTCGGAGTATCTCAATTATGCTCCTTGTAGTAGCTTGCTGACATAATAAATGGCCATCTGCCTACCCTGCTCTTTTCTTAACAACACCGAGCTCACCGCATTGTCCCCTACCGAAAGGTAAAGGTAAAGGTCCTCCCTTTGGACTGGTTTAGTTAGTAGGGGCAACTTGGACAAGAAGGCTTTTAACTCACTGAAAGCTCTTTCACATTCCTCCGACCACTCGTACTTGTTCACCTTCCTCAATACCTTGAAGAATGGGAAACTTTTATCTGCCAACTTGGAGATAAATCTACTCAGCGCGACTATTCGACCTGTGAGCTGTTGCACTTTATTGATACTAGTAGTAGCGGCCATGTCAATCATCGCTTTTACTTTTCTCGATTCACCTCTATCCTCGCTTCGTAACCATATACCCCAAAAACTTTCCGATCGACCCCAAAGAGCACTTAGCAGATTGACCATCCCGAAATTCCTTAAAATCGCAACGCTCTCGCGATTCGCCACATGGTCGTGGGTCGACCTACTTTTCACCAACATGTCGTTCACATAAACCTCTATGTTTCTACCCAACTGTTCCTTGAACATCCGATCCATTAGCCTCTGGTAAGTAGCTCCTGCGTTCTTCAAGCCAAAATGCATAACCACATAGCAATATGTGCCAGATGAGGTGATGAAGCTCACCTTCTTCTGGTCTTCCACTGCAAGGTGTATCTGGTGATATCCTTGGTATTATCCATCATGCTTAAGAGCTCATACCCGGATGTCGAATCCACCAACTGATCTATCCAGGGCAGGGGGTAATGGTGTTTTGGGCAGGCTTTGTTAAGGTCACGAAAATCGATGCACATATGTGTCTTATCTCCCTTAGGTACCAGAACCGCAGTAGACAACCACTCGGGGAATTGGATCTCCCTGATATGGCCTGCACTAAGCAGCTTATACACCTCTTCTTGTATGATCTTATCCTTATCCCATCCGAAGGGCCTCTTTTTCTGCTTGACTGGCCTCCTCTCCGGATATACATTTAAGCGATGCGTTACCTGCTCTGGGTCCACTCCCCCCCAAGTCCTCTGCACTCCAGGCAAACACGTCGATATTTTCCCTTAAGAAAGATGTGATCGCTGCCGCCAGCTCGGACCCCAACTGCGTCCCTATCCGAGTCACTTTAGTAGGATCTCCTATTACCAGCTCTACACTCATTAGCTCTTCATGTGGCTTCACACTCATCATGTCAGGTTCCTCCTTTTCTTTCCTTTTTGTCATTTTAAGTGGGTTGGTCTCCCTTTCACTTTCCACTTCCTTTCGTTTAGATTTCTTCTGTTCTCCCTTCCTTACCGCCTCCACATAGCATTTTCTAGGCACATGTGGTCCCCCAATACTTCCCCACCACCATCTTCCATTACGAATTTTAATATCATATGGAATGTAGAAACGACAGCTTGGAACGCATTTAACGCAGGTCTACCAATAATGACATTGTAGGTAGAGAATGAATTGACTATGAGAAAACTAACCATTTGCGTCTTACGACGCGGCTGCTCTCCTATAGTGACATGTAGGATCACCTGTCTGATGGGCTCCACTACTCCCCCCCGAAGTCGAACAATGCTGTCTTCACAGGTTTCACCTCCATCTCCACTCCCATTCTTGGGTAGGTGTTAAGTTGGTATTTTACCAATTAATTGAGTATTTTAGATTAGAATTTGGTTTTATTTTGGGTGTTTTTAGAGTCGTTAGAGTTCAATTTATTTCAATTAGTGTCGATGAAGAGTCAATACAGATTTGGTAGCCGAGAAATGAAGAAAACGATGAAAAACGGTGCGAGGAAAGAAGAAATCGCGTTTGAAGAAGAGAAAAATCGCATTTTGGCCTAAGGACGGGCGGGCGCCGCAACGCCCGTGACAGGGCCACCAGGTTGCGCGGATACATGTGGCGCTGCACTCTTAACGCCGGTGGGGCTGCAGCCGCCCGGGCGAAAAATGCGATTGGATATATGTGGGCGCATATTTAACGCCAATATTCTGCCAGGCGGAGTTTGACGATGCGGGTGGTAGCTGCAGGTGGGGAATTTGATGATGCGGGTGGGCGCTGCAATAGCCAACGCCCGGCATCGCAGCTGTGCCCGGCGGTCAATTTCGTGCGGAAGTTTTGGGCACCGCACCCCATGCCCGGCACCGCAGAGCGCCACTCGAATTTCCCAGCTTACCTACTCCCTTTCTTGATTTTTGTGGACTATAAATACTAGCCTTGGGGCTTGAAATTAGGGATCTTGGAACCCTTGGGAAGACAAGAAAAACAGCTACAAGACAAGGAAGAAAGATTGGGGCATCTTGAGAAGAATTTGGAGAAGAAGATTGAAGGCTTCTATCATCTAGAAATAGAGAAGATCCTTCTACTCTTGTTCTTATTTTGTTGCTTTCTTCATATCTTGTAAGATGTATTGTTGTATTTTCATGGATTCATTTTCTTTAATCATGAGCTAAACTCTATAATTCTAGAGGAATGATGTAATCTATGTTTGAACTTATGTTTTGAGATTGTGGTTTGTCAATCTAGATCTATCAATTTATTTGTGCTATTTGGATCTATTGCTTCTAAATTACTTGATCAATAATTTAGATTGTTTGGTGTATTTGATTTGACACTTGAGAAAGGTAATTGAACACATGACCTTGGAATAGCATAACCTAGGATTTCATAGAATTGAGAGATTTGTGAATCCTTTGAAGTCTTTTATCAAGATTCATAGCTTTTATTGAGATTTTAATTGGTGATTTTTATAGAGATATTGATTTCCCAATTGAATCTAAAATCATTTGGCACTTGAGAGAGGAATGATTATTGTAGAAATCTTGACTTATAAATTGGTAATTGATGATTGATAAACCATATTGACAACATAAGGATAACTAGATTCATCATACCTCTAGAATTCATTTAATCATTTGGATAAACTCATTGATATTTTCATATTCTTGATTTATTTTTAGTATAATCAACTCCATCATATATTGAATTTCTAAATAAAGTTAAACTACTATATTATAGTACTTAGCAATAATTCGATAATTATTCCCCTGGGATTCGACAACCTTACTACTCTATATTAAAACTTGACACCGTACACTTGCGGTTAGAAAAATCTCTAACAAGTTTTTGGCGCCACAAGGGAATAATTCATCTTATTTGCGCTAATATTATTACTTAGTAGTTTTACTTTAATTTAGATTGGTTTTTTTGTTACAATAGGGTCATTGTCATTTTTGTGTTTTCTTGTTGATGCGAAAAAATAAAAGTGCTAATTTAATCTTATTTGATCCGAAAATTGAAAGAACGCTTGAAAGATTAGAGCCGCACGAAGAATCGAATTCACAAAAATGGCGAGAATCGGTGATGATGAAGAACGATACCTATTGTTGCACCACCGGAAAGGGCCATTCGGGACTATTTTCGATCAACCACGAATCAAAACTATTCGGGCATTGTTCGCCAACCTATCAATGCGAATAATTTTGAATTGAAACCGCCCTAATAAACATGGTGCAACAAAATCGCTTTTGGGGTAGTGCCAGACGACCCGAATGCTCATTTGGCTATTTTTCTCGAGATATGTGACACTATCAAAATGAATGGGGTCCCCAGGTGAAGCTATTCGGTTGAGGTTATTTCCGTTTTCACTTCGTGATAAAGCTGAGACAGTGAGCTTCAAACCTTCCCACCGGAAGTATCACTAGTTGGAATGATCTCACCGAAAAATTCATGGCAAAATTCTTTCCACCTAGCAAGACACTTCAACTCGAAAAGTGAGATTGCTCAATTTCATCAACTCGACTTTGAGCCACTCTACGAAGCTTGGGAGCGATTCAATGAATTATTGAGGAGGTGTCCACAACACGGGTGCCAGATTGGCAAAACGTTCGATATTTTTACAATGGTATGAATGGGCATTCGAGAATTATTATAGATCTTTGAGGTACATTGATGGCTAAAACTCCAAGTGAAGCCATGCTTTTACTAGAAGAAATGGCTGCCAATAGTTATCAATGACCTTCTGAGAGATCTACGCCAAGAAAAGTTGTCGGTGTTCTTGAACTTGATACTATGTCTGCATTGGCCTCTCAAATTTCCGCCTTGTCAAAGCAAATTGCTACACTAAATTCGGGTGGAAAACAACAACCAGAGGCAGTCATGGAGATAAGTCAAGAAATTGTGAATCCCAATACGGAACAAGCGAATTATGTGAACAATCGGGGTTTCAACAATCGAGGGAATCAATTGCCGACGCATTATCATCCGGGACTTCGCAATCATGAAAATTTCTCGTATAGCAATACGAGAAATGTGTTGCAACCACCTCCGGGGTTTCAAAACCAAGCAAGTACGAGTACACACGTGGGAGAACAAAAGCCGTCTTTGGAAGAATTACTTAGTTCATTCCTTGTAGAATCAAGAGCAAGGATGAACAAGGCCGATTCTAACATAGAAAATTTGGGTTCAAGGGTTACAACAATTGAAAGTCATCTCAAATCTTTGGGGACACATTTGGGTCAATTGGCCCGCGACTATTAATTCACAAAGAAAGTTGATACGTTTCCAAGTAACACCGGGTGAACCCACGTGAGCATTGCAAGGCCATTAAGTTGAGAAGTGGAACGAAATATGATGAACCAAAGATGCCTACTCACGCCACCAATGAACCGAAGCAAGCTCAAACACTCCACAATGAAGAGGGCATGGACAAGCCATCGAAAGTGCGAAAAATGAGGTAAAACCAATTTCCAATTCGATAATGTGTTACCAAATTCTCTTCCTTTTCCACAGAGATTTCGAAGAAAAAGTTGACGCGCAATTTTCCAAGTTTTTGGAAATATTCAAGAAAATTCACATCAACATCCCTTTTGCCGATGCACTTGAACAAATGCCAAACTATGCAAAATTCATGAAGGATGTGATGTCGAGAAAGAGAAGGTTGGAGGCATACGAGACGGTCAATCTCACGAGGAAGAATGTAGCGCCATTTTACAAAGAAAGCTACCACAAAAATTAAGAGATCCTGGGAGTTTCACTATCCCTTGACTATTGGTGATTCTTATTTTAATAAGGCTCTTTGTGATTTAGGTGCTAGCATTAATCTTATGCCGTTATCCTGCTTTCGAAACCTGGCCTTGGAGAAATAACGCCATCCACCATCACATTGCAATTAGTCGATAGATCACTCACCTACCCAAGAGGAGTGATTGAAGATGTGTTGATCAAAGTGGATAAATTCATATTTCTCGCGGACTTTGTGGTGTTGGATATGGGAGAAGATCATGAAATGCCATTGATTCTTGGAAGACCTTTTCTAGCAACGGACGAGCTCTAATTGACGTGCAACGAGGAGAGTTAACATTACGGGTAAATGATGATGAGGTACTTTTTAACATTTATAAAGCAATGAAATTTCAAGAAGAACCTCACACATGTCATTTTATTGATACGATCGAACAATGTAATCAAACGGAAGTTATAAAACAAGATTTAAAAGATCCGTTAGAACATTGTTTGATTAATTCAATAATGAAATGTGATGAGGAAGATAATGATGATATTGATTTGCTTGAGTTTATTCTTTCCCTTGAGGCTAAAGAAATTGTAAAAGAAAAACAAAAAGAAGCATTAGAAAATGTCAATATTGAATATATTCCGAAAGGTACTTTAGAACTAAAGGAACTTCCGGAACATCTTCAATATGCATTTTTGGGAAAAGATAAAACGCATGCCGGTAATTGTTTCTCGCTTCATTATCTTCACTCGAATTGGATAAGTTGTTGCGTGTGCTTCGTGAACATAAGTCGCTTTGGGTTGGTATATTTCGATTTGAAAGGTATAAGTTCTTCCATTGTAATGCACAAAATTTTAATGGAAGAATCTTATAAACCATCTATTGAGCACCAAAGACGACTTAATCCCGCAATGAAAGAAGTTGTGAGAAATGAGGTTTTAAAGTGGCTAAAAGCAGGTATCATATATGCCATTTCGATAGTTCATGGGTGAGTCCTGTGACAAAGTTGTTCCTAAAAAGGGAGGTATGACAATTTGTGAAAAATGATAATAATGAATTAATTTCTACACGAATCGTCACAGGATGGCGAGTATGTATTGATTATAGGAAATTGAATAAAGCTACTCGTAAGGATCATTTTCCCCTCCCCTTATTGATCAAATATTGACAAAGGTTGGCGGGTTACGAATACTATTGTTTTCTTGATGGCTATTCATTAGTACAATCAAATCGCCATTGCTTCTCCGAGGATCAAGAAAAGACCACTTTTACATGTCCATATGGTACTTTTGCATTTCGTAGGGATGCCATTTGGATTATGTAACGCACCGCTACTTTTCGTGAGGTGTATGATGGCGATTTTTCATGGTATGGTTGAGGAAATCATGGAGATTTTTATGGATGATTTTTCTGTTTTTGGTACTTCTTTTGACCATTGTTTGCATAACTTATCTCTTGTTTTGCAACGTTGTGAGGAAACTAATCTTGTACTTAATTGGGAAAAATGTCACTTTATGGTCAAAGAAGGGATTGTACTTGGGCATCGTATTTCTTGTACAGGTTTGGAAGTTGACAGGGCGAAAGTTGTGGCTATTGAAAAACTACCCCCACCTTCAAATGTGAAAGGCATAAAAAGCTTTTTAGGGCATGCAGGATTTTATAGGAGATTTATAAAAGATTTTTCAAAAATTGTTAAACCACTTTGTAATCTCCTTGAAAAAGATGCTATCTTTTGCTTTGATGAGCCTTGTTTGCAGGCATTTGAACAGATAAAAAACACACTCGTTTCAGCTCCTATTATGATAGTTCCGGATTGGACTCAACCATTTGAGCTTATGTGCGATGCAAGTGATTATGCAGTGGGTGCCGTTCTTGGTCAGAGGCGAGACAGAATTTTTAAAGCAATTTACTACGCAAAGCGGGACCATGGACAACGCCAACAAAACTACACCACCACGAAAAAGCGATGTTGGCGGTAGTTTTTGCATTCGATAAATTCCGAGCTTATTTAGTGGGTACAAAGGTGATTGTTTATATGGATCATGCGGCAATCCGATATCTTTTCTCCAAAAAGGATGCAAAACCTCGGTTAATTCGATGGATTTTGCTCTTGCAAGAATTTGATATTGAGATTCGGGATAAAAAAGGAAGCGGAAATGTGGTTGCCGATCATCTATCCCGCTTGAGCAACCTCACGAGGTGATTGAGAGTCCAATAAAAGAATCATTTCTCGATGAACAAATTATGCGTGCCGAGACATCATTACCTTGGTACGCAAATTTTGTTAATTACCTTGCGGGAGGAGTTTTGCCACTGGACTTGACTTCACACCAAAAGAAAAAATTCCTACATGATGTTAAGTCTTATTTGTGGGATGATCCGTTCTCGTTCAAGAGATGCGCTGATTCTATCATTCGTCGTTGTGTTCCTAAGGAAGAAATTGGAGAGATTCTTCAACATTGTCATTCCTCATCTTACGGTGGACATTTCGGGCCAACCCGAACAAACCGCAAAGTACTACAATCTGGTTTTTATTGGCCAACATTATTCAAAGATTGTTATGCTTTTGTAAAGACTTGTGATCGATGCCAAAGGGTTGGTAATATTTCACGGCGTCATGAGCTTCCTTTGACAAATATAATGGAGGTGGAGTTGTTTGATGTATGGGGTATCGACTTTATGGGCCCATTTCCCGCGTCCTATGGAAATTTGTACATTTTGCTTGCGGTTGATTACGTGTCCAAGTGGGTTGAGGCGATTGCTACACCAACGAATGATGCTAAGGTAGTACTAAAATTCTTGCACAAACATATTTTCACCCGGTTTGGTACTCCTCGAGCTATTGTAAGTGATGAAGGTACGCATTTTTGTAATAAATTATTTAATAACCTTCTTGCTAAATTTGGTGTGCGCCATAAAATTGCGCCGTGGTTACCATCCTCAATCCAACGGTTAAGCGAAATTTCCAATCGTGAAGTGAAACAGTTCTTGAAAAACGGTGAGTTTTAATCGAAAGGATTGGGCACAAAAACTTCGATGATGCTTTGTGGGCTTATCGCGACGGCTTATAAAACACCCATTGGTATGTCACCATATCGATTGGTGTTTGCAAAGCGTGCCATTTGCCTGCATTGAACTTGAGCATCGAGCTTATTGGGCAATTAAGAAATTGAATTTTAACTTGAAAGAGGCCGGTGAAAACCGATTATTTCAATTAAACGAAATGGAAGAATTTAAGTCAAGAATCATATGAAAATGCCAAAATGTATAAAGAAAAAACGAAAAAATGGCATGATCAAATGATTTTGCGACATGAATTCTTACCCGGCCAACAGGTGTTATTGTTCAATTCTCGATTGAAACTCTTTCCAGGTAAACTCAAGTCGCGATGGTCCGGACCATTTGTGGTTGAACGTGTGTTTCCATATGGTGCCGTCGAGTTAAGAGGAAACGATGGGAATTCGTTCCAAGTGAATGGACAACGATTGAAACATTATTTCGGGAACGAAGTAAGGAAGGTTTTAAATCTTCCGCTTGGTGATGAAATTTCTTGAGCCCGAATAGTTGAGTCCGGCTAACGACTATAAATTTAGCGCTTCTTGGGAGGCAACCCAAGTGATTTTCGTGTGATCGAATTTTTTTTTGTGTGATTTTATTTTCCATTAGTTTGGTGTGTATTTATTTGATTTTTGGTGTGATTTTTGTGTGAATTAATTGGTGTGTGATTTTAAATTTTTGGTTAAATTGAGATTTTAATTTATATATATATATATATAAAAAGAAAAAAAAAGGGGCATCAACAGTATGGAGCTGCAAATGCCGACCTGGCGCAGAGCGCTGTGGGCAGCGACAGGATGGCGGATTATCTTGCTGGCGTGCAGCAGCGCCGGCCCCCTAGCTAAGGCGTTCTGCAGCCTTAACGATGTGAGGCAAAAAAAAAATAAAAGGCTGAGCAACCTTGTTCTTTTTACAACATAACACACACAACCTCACGCCATTTCCTCTTCTTCTACAAAAAAAAAAAATCCCACCTAGTTTCCCATTTAACATCATTCAAGTGGGCAATTGAACAAGTTGATCATCAAATTCATCTTCTTCGTCAATTGGGTAAGTGAGCTTCAATTGTACACCATTTTTCTTCAAATTTTCTAGCCTAGGGTTGAAATGTGGGAATTTTCAATATCATTATAATTTCAAAATTCTTGATAAATTCTTGATAAATTGTGATGATATATGACTATATTGTGCTTGAATTGGTTGATGTTGAAAATTGGGCATGAATTGAATTTCAAATTTGGTGTTCATCTCTTCTTTGCATATATGCCTACAAAGTGTTTGTTATAATGTCTCAATGAAAAATATTACACCTAGGCATTTGATTCTTGTCATCATTGTGTACTAAAGGTTATTTGATCATGAATTGATGACAAAGATGCATAATTCTTGAGTTATTGCAAAATTCCTAACCCCTAACTCGTATTGTGCGTTCTATGTGTTATGTTGAGCATAACGGCGGAACGGGGGTTACAACCGGAGCCGAATGATGGTGAACTTGCACAAATGATACATCAGAAGCAATGGAAAACACTTTGTGCACAACCTAGACCATTCGCACCGAATATTGTCCGAGAATTTTATGCGAATGCAAAATCTAACACTGGCTATTACTCAGAGGTTTTCATACGTGGAGAAGACAATGTATACACCCATACAAAAGCGATAAGAGAATATTATGGACTACCGGAGGTGGATCACGCACCATATGTTGAATTTATCTCGCAACCACCGAGTATGGAGGAGATTTGTAATACCTTATGTCGGCCTGGAACTGAGGTACGTCATATTAAGGTTGTGGGAGGTGCTACTGCTTTTCCGCACACGAGTCTTAGTCGGTATGGGCGAGCTTGGTATCACTTCATATGCAACAATTTGATACCAACCAAGCATGTCAGTGATGTAACTAAGGAACGAGCCCATCTTCTATATGCATTAGTTACTGACATACAATTTGACCCAACGGTAATTATTGCAACGTCCCTTCATAACAAAATGCTACACCCCAAAACAGGGGGACTAATCTTACCGAGTTTAATTTGTAGGTTATGTAAAAAGGCGGGTGTTAAATGGGATAGCTCCGAGCCATTGGAAAATCCTAAGGGACCTATAGATTCGGCTACTATTGCTTCCTATGATGAATGGGCAGGTGGTGTGCCTAATCCAAAGGGTGCGGGATATATCCTTGATCCCGAATTTGCCTTACAAGCTATTGAGCCTGATACTCATGCCCAACCACAGAATATCGACGCTCCATCCGGTTCAGCGGCAAGACGTTCTCGTTCTAGACGCTCACATCACAATAACAACCCTTCAGACGCATTAGCTCGCGAAGTACGAGAATTGAGAAGGGCTTTTGTAGCTGAGCAACGCCATAGAGCGGCACAAGAAGAATATGAGAATGAGCACAACCGAGTACTTGCCCAGATATATAGCCGACACACCCACGCCCAGCCCAATACCACCACCACCGGTCCTATTGCTCATTTGTCACCACACGACTCCGATGAGGAGTCCTAGCGCTCCGACTACCGGAAAGTTTTCTCACTCTCCATTGAGGACAATGTTCAATTTAAGTTTGGGGGGTGTAATCTGTATTTGTGTCTTATTTGTGTCTTTTGAGTCGTGTCAAAAAAAAAAATTCGAGTTGAGTCGAGTCGGGTAGTTTGTTGAACTATAGAACTGCATGACTAAGTAGATTTGTTGATCACGAGTTGAACTGTCACGAGAGCATGCTTTTAAGTGGTGATCTATACTTTGCTTCATCGATTTCATATTCATGCATAATTCTGTTAACTTATTTGAAAATGATTAATGAAGTTGAGTGTTGATTGTATGATCCCACCGGATTCTAGAACTTGTTTGATCACTAATTGAGGCGAAATCCTATGCGAAATAACATAAGGAAATGATTTAGGCCATCTTTGAATAAGCTAGAGCCAAAATGACTACCTTTGTACGATATAATTTCAGTAGTGTCCCCTTTTGAGCCTTTTAAAACTGTTCTTTGGCAACCAATCTTTTACCTTGAGCTTACATGTGAAAATCCTAATTACCCATCACTCATACACACAAAATGATTGAAGGTTGAGGAGGATGTGATAAGTAAGGTAGATGTTCACTCGCATGAAGTTGCCGAGAAAAAGAAAATATGAAACCCCATGTGTTAAAATATACAAAAGATTAAGTTTGGGGGTTTCGGAAAAAAAAAATTGTTGAAAATAGAGGCTCGTAAAGGGAGAATAATTGAAAATTCAACAAAAGTGAAGGTAGCCATTTTGTTTGGCAATTGGTGTTGAAGAGATAATTGTGTGTTTAGGTGAGTTGAGCCACTTAATCCTAAATTTTCCTACCCGACCCTAAGCCACATTACAAGCTTTGAAAGTCCTATTGATCCATGTGTTATATTAGCCAACATTAGTGGAGATTAGTGTGAATAACAAGACTATGGAATCCGGTAATCATTATCTTTTGATACCTAAAAGTGGATCATCTTGATAACGTTTGATTGCGTAAATCAATTTGAATAATAACGAAATTGTCATGAATATTCAACACTTTCGATCACAATGTAAAAATGCATGCTTGATTGATAGTGAAATGAGTATTTAGACAAATCTTATTGGTTTGTGGAGTTTTGTAGTTGCTTGTGTTGTTGTACTGTTTGTTTTTCATTTTGTAGTTATAATTGTTTGAGGACAAACAATAGCTCAAGTTTGGGGGTATTTGTTAAGTTGGTATTTTACCAATTAATTGAGTATTTTAGATTAGAATTTGGTTTTATTTTGGGTGTTTTTAGAGTCGTTAGAGTTCAATTTATTTCAATTAGTGTCGATGAAGAGTCAATACAGATTTGGTAGCCGAGAAATGGAGAAAACGATGAAAAACAGCGCGAGGAAAGAAGAAATCGCGTTTGAAGAAGAGAAAAATCGCATTTTGGCCTAAGGACGGGCGGGCGCCGCAGCGCCCGTGACAGGGCCACCAGGTTGCGCGGATACATGTGGGCGCTGCAGCGCCCAACGCCCGGCGCTGCAGCGCCCGGGCGGGAATTTGACGATGCGGGTGGGCGCTGCAGCGCCCAACGCCCGGCGCTGCAGCGCATGGGCGGTCAATTTCGTGCGGAAGTTTTGGGCGCCGCAGCGCCCGGGGCGGAATTTCCCAGGCTTACCTACTCCCTTTCTTGGATTTTTGTGGACTATAAATACTAGCCTTGGGGCTTGAAATTAGGGATCTTGGAACCCTTGGGAAGACAAGAAAAATAGCTACAAGACAAGGAAGAAGGATTGGGGCATCTTGAGAAGAATTTGGAGAAGAAGATTGGAGGCTTCTATCATCTAGAAATAGAGAAGATCCCTCTACTATTGTTCTTATTTTATTGCTTTCTTCATATCTTGTAAGATGTATTGTTGTATTTTCATGGATTCATTTTCTTTAATCATGAGCTAAACTCTATAATTCTAGAGGAATGATGTAATCTATGTTTGAACTTTTGTTTTGAGATTGTGGTTTGTCAATCTAGATCTATCAATTTATTTGTGCTATTTGGATCTATTGCTTCTAAATTACTTGATCAATAATTTAGATTGTTTGGTGTATTTGATTTGACACTTGAGAAAGGTAATTGAATACATGACCTTGGAATAACATAACCTAGGATTTCATAGAATTGAGAGATTTGTGAATCCTTTGAAGTCTTTTATCAAGATTCATAGCTTTTATTGAGATTTTAATTGGTGATTTTTATAGAGATATTGATTTCCCAATTGAATCTAAAATCATTTGGCACTTGAGAGAGGGAATGATTATTGTAGAAATCTTGACTTATAAATTGGTAATTGATGATTGATAAACCATATTGACAACATAAGGGATAACTAAATTCATCATACCTCTAGAATTCATTTAATCATTTGGATAAACTCATTGATATTTTCATATTCTTGATTTATTTTTAGTATTTTTAGTATAATCAACTCCATCATATATTGAATTTCTAAATAAAGTTAGACTACTATATTATAGTACTTAGCAATAATTCGATAATTATTCCCTGTGGATTCGACAACCTTACTACTCTATATTAAAACTTGACACCGTACACTTGCGGTTAGAAAAATCTCTAACAGTAGGCCTCATAGAACAATACGTTGACCGAGCTACCCGTATCTACCATGATGCGAGCTACTTCAAAATTAGCTATGGTGGCAGTAATGACCAAGGCGTCATTATGAGATGGGGATACACCCCTCTGATCCTCCGCTTCGAATGAAACAACGGGCTCCCTTACCGCCCCTACTTCCATGATGGGTCGGATCTCTCCTCTCGCATGCGCCTTTCGAGCCCTATTGGAATCCCCATCAGTAGGCACTCTAGCTATCATGTTTATAGTTCCGCTCGGAGGGTGGTCCTCCTTGCCAGCTCCAGTGTTTCCCCTGCCCCCCCTTAGCTGGGGGTGGTGATTCCTATTCGCCCCTGCATTACTAGCTTGCCCCTGATCTATTTTGACCCAACCGACCAACCATCCCTTCTTAACCATCCTTTCGATCTCGTCCTTCAAGTGTCGGCACTCTTCCGTGGTATGCCCAAAATCATTATGGAACTCACAGAAGAACTTTGATTTAGGCCGAGAGGGCACCACGAAATAGTTCACGAGCCATTTCAGATCTTTATTTCTAGCTATCGTTATCAAAACTCGTGACCTTGAAGCCACGAGAGGGGTGTACAACCGAGGTTCACCTAATCGGGGCACCAGCCCTGTCCTTCTCTCCTGTTCCCGAAACCGCTTAGGCGCCACATCACGGTGCACCTCCACCCTTTCCTTTCTCTTATCCCTGAGCTATTCCTTCTTTCCTTTCTGGGCTTCCTCCAAATTAACGTACTTCTCAGCCCTGGACAATACGTCATCGAAATCCCTTGCTGGTCTCTTGGCTAGAGATCTAAAGAAATCTCCCTCTTTCAGTCCCTGAGTAAGTGCGCTGGTCAAGATCTCCTGGTTCGCGGAGGGCACTTCCAATGCCGCTACCGTAAACTTTTTGACATAATCTCTTAGGGGCTCGCCTTCTGATTGTTTAACCCTAAAAAATGTTAGCGATGTCTTTTGGTGTTTCCTTGAGCTAGCAAACTGATGCAGAAAAGCCGAGCTAAAATCCCCAAAGGATGCAATAGAATCTGTCGGCAGTTAACTGAACCACTATTGGGCGGACTGAGATAATGTGGTAGAAATACCCGACACTTCACCCCATCCGAGTACCTATGCAGCAAGGCCGAATTTTCAAACCTACACAGGTGTTCCCAAGGGTCTGTTGTCCCATCATACTCGTAGGTTAAAGAGCGGAAATTGGCTGGCAACTCATCTGCCATCACCGAGGCCCCGAAAGGATTCCTCCTAACCACCTCCTTTCCCGATACCTGCCTTGACTCACCTCCTCATTGAGCATTTCTTCCCGATTCTTCGCCATTCTACCTTCCCCTCAAGGCCTCTTCCCCTTGATGGATCACCCCCTCCGGACGATCAAGAGGTTCTCCCAAAGGGCGACCCGGCGTGTGCTCTTGTCTGCGACACCGCACTGGAAATCAAACTAGCCAACTGTCCTCTCGTGAAATGCAAGGTTTCCCCTGCAAATTCTTCATTCAAATTCACCCTTGGCAACCGGTCCACAAAAGACCCCAGGGTCACACCAGGGGTATTAAGCATCGACCCCTCCGGCGTGCCCCCCGAGATACCAGGCGTCACCTCCACTCCCTCCGGTGACACCAGAGTTTCCTTTTCGCTCCTGATCCACTCATACTCACGTCCCGAACTCAGAATTTCCCACAGACGGCGCCACTTGATCTGTCCTGAATGAGCTCAACTATCAAGGCTTCAACTTCCGCTCCTCGCTGCACCTGCAAAGCCTAAACCGGAGGGTTCTCCGGCATCGGCACTCCGATGCTAAAGTCAGGCGATGGAAGAGAGGAATATTGAACAATATTTAAAGTGTATAATTATAAAATGAATATATGATCTGAAGTCAAACCTTTTCTTGGCATAAGAATGCCCCTTTTATACCTGAATTTGGGCTCTTCCTCCCTCCCAGAGAGCTCCACGTGTCGTCTAGCGATTGGCCCCTGATTAGTCATTTCCCTCAGTTCGCGAAGTTACTCCCTGACAGGTCTCCCTTCCCTAAGGGTCACTTCTAGCAGGTCTCCCCCTGACCATACTTACTTCTTGGCAGGCAATCTTTTGACCCGCCCCCCTTTTATACCTTAAAACCCGATTGCATTAATGACCGAGTCAGGGAATGTCCTTTACATTAAATGCCCCTCCTCGGTCGAGCTGCCTCTCGCATTTATGTCTTATCATTAGTCGTAAATACCGCCGCCCACCTATCATTTCACATTTACTCTCTCCTTTATGTCATTCTCAACCGTACTGACCATTAAATGTAGTTGCAGGTCTCCCCTCACACAGGCCTCCCCATCTTTGCAGGACCTTTAGTAATAATCTCGGTCCCCAAAGATGGTAGGTCTAATCGCTTGAGCTTTTACTTTCCTTGGTAAGATCCGGCCAAAGACAGACCTGCTCTGAGTAGACCTGTCTCTACCTAAGTTGGGCCGTATCAATGTTGCAATACTAGTTCTGTAACTTTTTGAAATTACGATTTCAGTCTTATATGTTTTTCTTTTTGCAATTTTAGTTCTGTAAGTATTGGATTTGTGCAATTTTAGTCCTATAAATTTTAAGTTGGTACAAATTTGATGCTGAGAGCAATTTCAGTATTTCGTTTATTCTCAAAATGCCTTTGGTGAATAGATCAAGTAGAAAATTGTATTAGAGTTTGTGCTTTATTTACTTATGAGTTGAATTTATTTGTAATTTATACTATAGATTGCCTAATGAGCGTAATTTTAAATTTGTGGATCCGGATCAAAATCCGAGATTTGAGTTCGATCTGTATTATTTTTTAATTATGAAAATACAAAAACACGTACAAATTTAACAAAATTGTTATTTTGACTAATATGACCGAAATTACCACAACTAAATAGCACAAAACTAACATTATCAAATCCAAAAATATTAATAGATTAAAATTGTTAGTTTTGCTGAGGGACAAAATTGTTACATGATTAAAATTACAACTTTAGAAGTTACAAGACTAATATTGTAAAACTCATATAAATACAGGACCAATTTTGCAATTAATTCTCCTTGCAAAAATAATTGGCTGAGTTAAATAATATAGATGACAAAACAAGTGCACTTTTGAGTCATATTTCACATTATTGTTCAATAAAGTAGTTTTCAAATTGATTTTGGACACTAAATTTGTAGATCACTGACCCACCCCCATAATTCATTCTTACTCGTCTCATTAGGTCATGTGGACCAAAATTTTCTAGCTTAATTGTACAATATTTTCCCTACTTTTCAAAGAAAAGTTATATACCCGTATAAATGAAACATTAGGTATGATCTAGAATTTAATAACATAATAGTTTAGCTTTAAATAATCTTGAGCTCATGTAGGCAATGTTTTGAAAACAGGCCGATCCCAGTTTAATTGGGAATCGGTAACATGCCGGCTTGATTATATGTTAAAACTGGGTAGCTAAAGAATCGTTGCCACCCGGTCAATCGTGGCAAAAAATTCAGAAACCGATGACCCTGCTAACTTGGTTCAATTTGTTTTTTATTATTTATTTTGTTAGTTAATAAACTTTTCTTTGTTTATTGCAAAAATTGAAGGAAAATATGTTTATTAAATTAACATATAATTTTTCCTTATATTTTTTTAAATATATATTTTGATATTATAATAAATTAATTAAAATTCTTATATTTATTTTATTTGTTAGTTTTTTTATATTTGTTTAACCGGTTGAACCAGTAACTTAGTGATCCAGTTATTAATTCGGTTCCATGTCCGGTTCGAAATTAAAAACATTGCATAGACGCTCGTTTGAAGGTTAATACAGTTGAAAAAAGTCTTGATTCTTGGGATCTGTCTCATTGTATGCTACATCTAGTCAAATTACTTGGTATAATGGTAAAAATCATATACCTACCATTTAAATGTCAAAATTTTCAGAATATGAAACATTTGACCTTTATTTACACATCAAACCAAGCGCACGTACAATTATGTTGTAGATCAATTTTTTTACTAGTCCTAAAAAGACGTTTGTCAATTTACTATAAAATCTAAAACAAGTGATTTCTCTTTGTAAACATACAATAACAATCAGTATACGTATTTTAATATTATTTTATATAATATAATACGGAACATAATTAATTTATTATACAAATTAAACTAACGGTTGAATCAATTCAAACGATTGAACTAATCTAAACCAATAGGACAACCAATTTGATATCGGATGGAATTTTAGAAACACTAGTCTAAATTATAAGATGCAATTTTAATTTACCCCCAAAACTATAAATACTTATATATTTTGCTCATTTAACTTTGAATTATTCTACTTTACCCCATGACTTTTATAACTCAAAGTTAAGTGAACAAATGTGAAAAAACTTGCTAGTTTAGGGGCAAATTGAAAATATCTCATATTATAACCGAGATTCAATTTCCTAACTCAGAAAATACCCCTGATTCCAGAAAAGGCTAAAAAGGCCCCTTAAAATCCCAAGAATATCCCCCCTTTTAAACACGATTTCCAATTTTGATTCTCTCTCTCTCTCACCAACTCTTCTCTCTCACTTACGCTTTCCGCCCACCTCGCTCCTCGGCGGAGCCCCCAACCGTCCCCACAGGCCACTCCATCACCATCACCATCACCACCGGCATATATTATATATACATACACCGATACCGGCGATATACACAGATATTCTTTCTTAATTCTCTCGATCTATACAAAAAATGCAAGGCGCGGCTATTTCATTCCCCGCTCCGCTTTCTCTCTCCGCTAAGCCCCGCAAGCCCGCCGCCGCTAGGTTCAATCCCCTCTCTTTCTGCTCCTCGGAACGGCTGCGTTTGGGAGATGGTGCTTCACTGTCGTTTCCATCCGCTTCGTCTTCGGGTCGATTTTTGAGTCCGATTGGATGTTCGCTGAAGCAGAGCGGGTGGATTTCGGGCCCGAATCATGGTAGTTCGGAGGCCGAATCGGATGGCGTTGTTGTTCGAGCTACGGCAGAGAGCGCGGGTGCGGCTGAGAGCCCGAAGTCTAAGGGCTTTGCGGATACTTTGGTGCTTGGAACGCTTTTCGGGCTTTGGTACCTCTTTAATATCTACTTCAATATCTATAACAAGCAGGTGATTACCTCCTTTTTTCATCTTCTTAATGTTCTTGTTATCTCCTTTTTACATCTTCTTCCTGTTCTTCTTTCTTCTTTCTCTTTTTTCTTTTTCTTTTTCTTTTTCTTTTAAAATTCTTTTTGTAATGGGATTGTGGATATTTTTTACTGTGTGGTTGGTTAATACTAACGAGATAATTTTTGCTATTTGTTGCTTATTCAATTCATAATGTAAATTAATGCAACTTTTGCAGTGAATTGGAAATTAATTTCAACTAATACTGGAGTTTCCACTATAAATATAATAATCGTAGAGACAGAGAAGAGTAATGCCAGCTCTTACAATTTCCCTTACTTGAGCCTATTGGTGAAGATCTTATGCTTACCAATACCAAGTATTATTTCTGGCATGGAATTTGTGTGGGAACTGCACGATATTTTATTGATTTTCAAAATATTAATTATACATCCGATGATAAGAAGAACAACAATAAGCATTGCATATTTGCATTCCATGATAGTTGATATGTGATGATGATGTTTGTTTGTTTTCATTTATAAATTTAATTAGTTGTACAGACAGAGAAGGCTGGCATGGAATTTGTGCGGGAATTGCACAATATTTTCTTGAATATTAAAATATAAATTGATTATCCCGTCATGATAAAATAACATGCTAAGCATTGCATTCCATGATTATTGATATGTGATGATTTTGTGTTTCTAATAGGTTCTCAAAGCTTTTCATTACCCGCTTACAGTTACTCTGGTTCAATTCGCTGTTGGGACGGTACTTGTTACTCTGATGTGGACCCTCAATCTCTACAAGCGGCCTAAAATCAGTGGTGCCCAGGTATTGCGTATGGACTGCTTGTTGATGTTTTTTCTGGTCAGTTATTAATCTTAACTATTAATTATGATGCTGTATCCAACATTGACAGCTTGTTGCAATTCTTCCACTGGCGGTGGTGCATACCTTAGGCAACCTCTTCACCAATATGAGTCTTGGAAAAGTTTCTGTTTCATTCACTCACACAATTAAAGCTATGGAACCTTTCTTCTCTGTTGTCCTCTCTGCTATGTTTCTGGGAGAGGTGAATAATTCCTTTCCATAGAGTCATTAAATTTTGTTTAACTTGTATTAGGAGTCTTCTACATGGAGCTTCAAGGAGTTTATAACTCGTCACATGGAAATGTTGTCTGTAAAGCATGCACAAGCATCAATGTTCCTTCATTTTTGAAAAAATCATTGGTTGTATTAGTATAGGTAAATCGACATTTCTACTGCCATGTTTCTCATAATTTTGTTATTCATTTCCACTAATATTGTGTGATAAGATAAATAAATATTCTTTTAAAATAAGTTGATAGGGGTGTTTATTCTGTGAATACTCCTACTGATAGTTCGGTAGCTCTCGGTTAAGGAGAAATAACTACACCCAGTCATGGCCCTTGTAACATTTTTGAAATCTGGAGATCATTTAACGTGAAAATAATTTTGTTTTGTCGTGAATTTCAGTTGGGTTGCCTAGGTTTGCATTGATTTTAGGATTAATAACAAAAAGTACACCTGATGTTTGACCTAATTACAAAAAAACCACGCTAACTTTCAATATTACAAAAATAACCCTGAGGTTTTATTTTTTCTAACCTTTACCCCCTTCATAAGCAAAAAATATTTCAAAATCCCTCCTCATATGTATAAAAATATTATAATTTACCCCTTAATTTTAACACTGAATCAAACCTCAGGGTACTTTTTGTAATTTTGAAAGTTAGTTGGGTTCTTTTGTAATTAGGTCAAACCTCAGGGTTACTTTTTGTAATTATCCCTTGCTTCTATTTTGTCTTTGTTTGAACTCGTCGCTTAATGGAAATAGATTGTTTTACACTTACCCTTCTTTGGACAGTTCCCTACAATATGGGTAGTTTCCTCTCTTCTACCAGTAGTTGGTGGAGTTGGTTTGGCCTCAATGACTGAGGCCTCCTTTAATTGGTAAAGTGCCATGTTACCAATCAATTGCTGTTATTGCCCTTGTCTTGCACACTATGCTAACAAGTGTTCATTTCAAGATTTCTGTACAGAATTTATACTATATATATTTTTTGAAGGGCTGGTTTTTGGAGTGCGATGGCCTCAAATTTGACAAATCAATCTCGCAATGTCCTTAGCAAAAAGTTTATGGTTAAGAAAGAGGTATGTTTGCGCTTATTTTTATATATTTTGACCCCAAAGAATGCTATGTCTGTGAGAATTACGAGTATCTCTTAGGTTTCATTTAATTATTTTTTGGTTCCCAAACTTGTGTGGAATGTGTTATTGCAAAATCTGTTCATTTTGAAAACACTCTGGAAATATAAACCGATTATTACCTTTTTTACCTTCCTGTTTGTGGAAATGGTGCTTCAGCTTCAGTTTTCTTAATGTAGGAATCCCTGGACAACATTACTCTCTTCTCCATAATTACTATAATGTCCTTCATCTTGACGGCACCTGCTGCCCTTTTCATGGAAGGCGTCAAGTTCACACCATCATACCTTCAGGCTGCTGTGAGTTGAAATTAAAAGAGAATTTGCTTTTATTTTTTGCATCAGGTGTTTCGTCAAAGAGCATGTTTAGTTTGTTGGTTTATTAATTTATTTGGCTGAATATTTTAAATGGATTTTCTTCTTTACCATGCCAGGGGGTGAATGTCAAGCAGATTTACACTCTGTCGCTCCTGGCAGCTCTCTGCTTCCATGCATATCAGCAGGTGATCCATTTGAAAATCATCTTATATAACATAAACCACTTGCATAGTTTATGGTGTGGGCCGTGTGGCGAAGTTCATAAACACATGCCTATTATGTAATACCCTTAACAAAGCGCAAAGTGGTAGTTATTATGTGTCATTTATCTGACTGATGCTAATGAGGTGCTTTTTAAGTTGCAACATTTTAGCAAATTTTCAGGACAACCCCCACGACTGTTTTAGGGGATATGTGAAATTGTGAACCAACTGCCAACTTTTTGTCTTTCGCTCATGGTTATTGACAACTTCTTGAATTTCTATGCTGCTTTCCTGTTCACGTGAATGATTTAGTTTTTGAATTTATATTGAAAGACTAAATTATGTTTTTGTGAAAGGCTGGCTTCTCAGACTTTATAGGAACTAGTTCATATTAACAATCACTTGAGCCTGCTACAACTGCAATAATGTATTTTACTTGAATTGATTTATGTTTAAAACACAAGTATGCTGTCATCGTTATAACAGCAGGTATAACTTATAAGATCGTTTTTCTGCCGATAGGTTAAGATCGTTTTTACTATCTCAATTATGTAATGGGATATGACTAGAGCAACTATCTCAACTCATCGCCGTCTCATCGTATTTTCCATGCAAGTGGAAAAACTTATGATGATGATGGTTTTGGAATTTCATCTCATTTCTCCTTCGTATGAAGGTTGCGTCAGGAAAGGCATCTGGCGTAAAACTTTGCCACTTTGTTTTTTGTGTGAATTTGTAGTGTTAACTAATTTTAGACAATTAATTGACACTATAAACTTCACACCACCGACCCCACATAGTGGGATAAGGTGCAGTTGATGATGATGATGATGATGAGGTTAAGACACTGATAGAATTAGATACAATCTAGTTTAAGTTCACTAATTTCATGATATGCAGAGTAATCTATCTTATGCGAACAGTCAAACTCTTCGAAAGAATTTCAAATTAAATAAAAGTCATCGAAAGGTTGGGAAAAAAGAAAAAAAATGATATGATTCTGCATTCTTTACCAAAAAAAGAAAAAGATGATATGATTCTGCATTCTTTACCAATGATATGAAGTTAACTCAACGGCACCAGCATCTTCATTTTCATGTCAGATCTATGTTTCTTGTCATAATGACTATGCTGAGAAGAGTTGTTTCTGCAGGTTTCTTACATGATATTGCAGCGCGTATCTCCTGTTACCCATTCTGTAGGCAACTGTGTTAAGCGGGTGGTGGTTATTGTGACTTCTGTTCTCTTCTTCCGTACACCAGTTTCACCTATTAACTCTCTAGGTATATACCCGATTTCTCTTATTACTTAAAGGGTAAAATTACAAAATCTACCCCTATGGTTTAGTCTAATTACAAAAAAATCAGTTATTTTCAAAATTACAAATATTCCCCCATAAGGTATTACAAACACCCCCTTTGATGTTTGTATTTGCTTAAAAAATTATCCTCCTCCTTGTTGCAATCTGTCAAAAAACGACAATATCAAGGGGACTCTTGTAATTTTGAAAGATATCTGGGTTTTTTGTAATTAGAGTGAATTTAAGGGTAAATGATTGTAGAATTGAATTGCAATCAAAATCAATCACAACTCTTACATCTGTTTTTCCCTGTTGCAGGTACAGGAATAGCCCTTGCTGGAGTGTTCCTATACTCGAGAGTAAAGGGCATTAAGCCAAAGTCAAAGACGGCTTGAAAATGTCCAGTTACCTTTTTCATTTTCTTTTTTTGTGGAATTGTTTTGTGATGTTAGATTAGAAACTACAGTTACAAACTTATAGCGTTAGTGGGTATATGGGATTTTTCTCAATTTTTGTCTTCCATTTCCATTCCCTTTGAGGTATTTGGATTATTCTTTTATGAATATCCATAACTATAGTTTTTGATGAATTGATAGTGTATATCATGTTGTCTTCTCAGCAGTAAAGTTGATGTGGTCATGGTTATAAATGTGCTTATCTTACCATTGTTTATAACCATCGTCATGGTTATAAATAATGCTTTTCCAATCACATTTCAATGAAGACCTCTTTCTCCAGGCCAATTTTTATTTCAGTTTTCTTGTATAATGGCCATCACCATTCTTGAGCACGGCCGTGTTGCACCTTCACATTCATCTTCTGGGAAATCTCCTCATGTACGACTTTTGAATGTTCGAATGTGATGCATTGATTGCTATATATCAGTTTCCATTTGCAAGTCTAGAGAATTCCAGGGAGGCTTAAGGTAAACAATGGATGTTTTTTCAGGTAACTTAAAGGGATAACTACAAACACACTATTGAGGTTTAGCCTAATTATAAAAAGTCCAAATATCTTTTAAAATTATATGTACTTCCTAAATAATTGTTTTTCTCTTACAAACCACCCATCAATGGGGTATTTGTTAGGTAAATATAAACCTCAAGTGATGTTTATAACACTATAAAGGGGTATTTGTATTTTGAAAGATATCTAGATTTTATGTAATTAGGCTACAATGCATAGGTTTTCTGTAATGATCCCTAAATTAAATTGAGGCCTCAGAGATGTATGGAATATTGGTATGTGATTGATAACACTAGAAGAAAAGAAAGAAAGAATTTTCATGGAGATAACTTACAATGAATTTAGGTGTCAATAGTGATGTTTTTAGCTTTCCTTGTAACTTTTATCTTTCAAGTTTCAATGTATCATAGGTGTCATTTTGACAAAACACAAATAAAGAAATCCAACATGTAATTCAATATAGAAGATAATTAAAAAAAGTTACTATTTAAATTTATAGTATTGATTTTACATTAATTCAAATCATTGCTATAAAAACCGCTAGGCGTTTAACAGAGCAACGACTTGGCCTAGCACCTGGCGGAGATTGGGTGGGGCTAATCGGAGAAAAAGACATAAGAAATAAAACGGGGAGTCTAACACCTAGTTGGACTAATTGGGGCTAGACAGGGATTTTAGAAAAGTGAACCAAATGTTCTCAATGTTTATAGGGTATCAAATATCAATACCCACATTTACTCCTAGATCAGCTCGGTATGAGAAATAGCAAGTAGCAACTTTAGATGCCAACTATAAATATGGCAACAAGAATTTTACTATTATTAACAACAATACAAATATATATCTCTAACTCTCTTGATATATTACATAAAATAACATGTCGTTAATATGTCGCGTTGAAGATAATATTCAGAAATTGTACTCTGTCGTTGCTAAATTCTGAAATTTGCACATAAAGGAATTGCCATCTTTTTATCTCAATTGTCTTTTTATAGAATTCGACCGTTTGAACTTAAATACTAAACTTCCCGTGAAATCAATAAAGAGCTTTTTATATAGGCTACAACAATTTGAACTCGACACGATTCAACCTAAAGTTATTGAGAGAAACACGAACAAAAACACGACTAATACGATCAAACACGATGTTACCAGTTTGTCTTAAAACATAAATATCTTATGTTTTACATATTTGTTTTTATATAATTTGAATATAACCCCAATTTGAACCAAAAATTGAACACAAACAGACACGGTCTGATGACCCGAATTGCTACCCATACTAACACCAAAGTTCCCCTACAATTAGCAGGGCCCTTACAGAGTTCTACGATTTTATTTACTATATATGTATATTACATTATGATAAATAGTATGTTAACCTTCAATTTCAACCATAGCACCAGAATACAGAAAACAATCAATTTACTTATTTATATCAATGTTCCATAAACTTCTTAAAACCAAACAAGAAAAGCAACTTCTCTTACTCCTCATCTATAATTTGATTCTCAAAACATCCCAAATGCCTATTGAAAAACATATCATATATCAATACCCTTCATCCCATGAGTAAAACCAACCCCCTTCTTCACTTCATACTGCATCAATGAGAGGCACATATATCAAATGGCAACTCCACATCAAAACATGGCTCATCATCATCAACTTCATGTGGATACCCTCTCGGCATATCATCGATAAACGTATCGATTCCAATTCGATCATCATGAAAAGGGAAATCATGAGGGACCTCATCAAAATCATAATTTGGCAGTACCATATGATCATGTTCATCAGCAGGGCTAAAATGATCCATTTCTGGAGAATTATTTGTTGGAGTTGGAAAATTTCCAATATTTCTTGATTTGCTCTGTTTTTCTAAGTTTAGGCTCTTGATATAGTTTTGGAGAAGAGAACTTGGCCTTGGCCATTTAGTCCTGCATTTTCGTCGCGAAAATTGTCTCCTCTTTGTCGCGTTCCAGTGGTTCTTGATCGAATTTTCAGTCCTCCCGGGAGCCTTTTCGCTATTTCTGCCCATTTGTTGCCAACTTCTGCATGAGCCTCAATTAGAATTCTGTCTTCATCTTCAGTCCATAGATCCTTCTGAATGAGAATAATGTAAGAAATTTAATAATTTATTGGATTTTTTTTAGGGTGTATTATGAAAATGTTAAATTGCAATTTTAATTCTGGAGCTAAAAGGGTGACAATAATGTTCCTGCATTAATTCTGGAAAAATTTACTGAAAAAGTCAATGTGTCAACATTTTTGGCTAAACCTCCTGATAATAAACAAATTTCGATTATGTGGACATCCTTTATATGAATTAATATGTTGATTGAGACAAAAACTTCAGGAAAGAAAAACGAGGAGTCCACATAGGCGAAATTGATTTAATATTAGCGAGTTTTGAACAGAACGGACTTTTTCGAGAAATTTTTGGCAACCAAGTAACTGGAATTGAGAGTTTTTTTTTGAGATTATGGTTTTCTTTTGCAAATCGTGATTTCTACAAAATTATTATGTGCCAATATTAGCGATAGGTACTGGAATAGAATTGCAAGTTAGCCTTATGAAAAGCAACTAAATAGAACAAGCTAAGGTAAAAGAGAAGACACGGAAAATTTCTGAATTTTACATAAGGCCATTAATCTCACAAAAATTGTGCAACACAAAAGTATATTTTCTATACATCCATTTTTATTTTAATTTTTATGTGTGTAATATCATATCTGGTCAATAATCAACACAATTCATAGTTTTGCACCATGCAAATATTTATGCTTCTTGAAAATTATGTATGCAATAGATAATATGATTGCTCAATTAATTAGAAATACACTGATAGATCAGGAACAAGAAAAAAAGAAAAAATGTTTAGGAAATAGAAAACTTATTAGAATCCAACTTTAATATCAGGCCTCAGATGATTATGCCATCTTTCTCTACATTGCTTGCCTATCCTCCCCTTTAGCATTTCAGCAATACGTGACCACTTTCTCACCCCATATTTCTCCACCAGATGTATCAAAATCCTGAAAAATCCAAACAAACCTTAAACGAATTACATAAGACAAAAAATAAATAAATAACGAATACAAATTTAAAATCATTTTAATATTATTATTTTTTTCACGACTTACCTGTCCTCTTCAATAGTCCACTGCCCCTTGCTTGATTTGGACTTGTTTTTGGCCACAACCGGCTTTTTAGTCGACAAAGATTCACTTTTATTACTAAATTTGTTGTTTTTCTGATTTCCATATTTGCTTAATTTTATTTCATTTTCTTCCTTGTGAAAGCGAATAATTTTATCAGCTGTCACACATGAGCTCTCATCAGGAACAACAATCCTTAAAGCTGTTTCAATTTCCGTTAACAAATCTTTTCTATTTGGAAAATTAAATAATCCAGCACCTTGCATGGCTGAAACATTCATGCTATTTTCATCATACGGCTTAAATTCGTATACATCAAACGGATCGAAAGGATCAAAGCCGTTGGATCGTATATCGATGGTAGGATTAATCAAGGGGAATTGATGATAATCAAGGTGGTGGAAATCTTGGAGATAAGTTTTTGATGATGATAAAATATTTTCCATGTAAAAATCATCATCTTGTTTTTCAAGCTTTAGGCTATTAATGTTGGACAAGCCAAATGGTGGAGGAGGGGCATTATGGTAATTTTCACACTTTGTTTCAGAGTACTCCATGGGAGCATGACAAGTAATGACTAATGAGGAACAAGATGGAAGAATGAAATGAAAATCTTTGTCTGAGTACTGTCTCACATTTCAGTTAAATTTATATTTATTGAGAAATAAAAGGCATTAAATGTGTTTGAAAATCATATCTGGACCGTTGTTTAGTGGGGTTGATCTGATGGTTAGAATTTCATGTGATTCAGATAAGGTTTAGTCAAATAATCTAAGAAATTAAAAGAAATTACTTACAGATTTAATTTTAATTATTATACTTTCCATGTTACTATACATGTTCTTGAAATATTTATGTAATCCAAGGTGCAGAAATAGTCAATAGTGAATCTGCTGAAAAAGCTTTATATTTCCACTTAAACATAGCAGAATTGAGCAGTAAAGCATAAATTGGAGACTTGTTGCTGTGATTTTATTTTATTTTATTTTTATATTTGGGGGTATTTTAGCTTCCTTTATATATTATTATTATTAGGATTTCTATATATTATTATTAGCTTTCTTTCTTTCTATTGTAAGGATTTCAAAAATGGTTTAAATTGATTTTTAAATATACTACGTAAATTGTGTTTAATCAGTTTGGTGGTCAACAAAATTAAAGTTAGGCAATTTATCTTGCTCTTAAAGAGGACATTGATTTAGCAATATTGGTATTTGACTAAGAAGAGAAATGTATATGGTAGAATTTAAATTTTCTAATCCACATTTCAAAAATCATATATTTTATACTCATAGTTATAGATATCATACCCATATTCAGTTTTAGTGATAATCGATATATTTGAGTACATATTAATCTGGCCCTCTTTTAGGCCCGGGCCAAGGCAGGACTAAACAAAATGAACTCTGAGTCTGGTCGTAAGAAGTATCTTAACTCAACCTACCTCTATGGTACGAACTAAAGGTGCTGACCTGCAGTATACTCTGATGGGTCATAAAGAGGAAAGGTAGTTCGACCCACCTTTATAGTCTCGAGCTACATGAGTCAACCTGCAACGCATTAAATATGAAAGACATTTCCTCACATGGGCAGCTAATGATAACTAGCTCAGACTGGCCTCCAGGTTGGCCATAGGTAGGTCGACCTATAAAATAATGTAAGTGAGTAGACCTACAGAGAAGTAATATACGAAGTACATGAGATGTGATGGCATCAGATTAATTAACCACCAATCCAAAAGTGCCATGTGCCTTGTCCTAAGCTTTCAAGGGATGGCAAAAAGATATAAAAGGGAGTAAAATTAACTCATGATTCTAGAGGGATTACATTTCTCTATTATTTCTCTTGTAATATAAATATACACAATTTTGTTTATAAACTTGATCGACGGAGTTCTCATGCCGGTATACTTCTGGTAGTCTTGTGCAAGAAAGTAGCGAAAGACCGAGTTAGAGTTCTTGAGAGATCCCAATTAACTGTGATACTTGACATATCCTGGTAGGAGAGGGGTTGATCGATGCGAATCGAATCCCAAACTTTTAGTCTGGACTTGAAATTTTCAACCATTTGGCCACAACTCAATTCCCCGATACTCGATGTTATTTAGCTTGCTTTCATGTACATAAGTAGCAATCATCTTCATGAAATACACATAAATTTAAATAGGGCTATTTTTAATAAACATAGGTAACTTATTTTCAAATGTGCACTATAAAAGGATGAGTAAGCTATTGAGAAGAGGTCACCTTGATTACCTGAACCACGAACGAGCAAACATTAGTTAAGCAATTAACCTGCAAATTTCTCAAAGCATTACAAGCAATTCCTCAAAGCCTTAACACTCGAAGAAACTCAATCCAACACAAGCTGTGAAGGAGAGATAACTTAAATCTGTTGAAGAGGAAACTTCTGAAGAAACAAAGGGGTCTACTTTCCAAGTCAGGATTGTAAAAAGGTTCAAGGTCAAACCATTATAAAGTTTGTTGGAGGGCTTCGTGATCAAATCCAAGAACTTGAGAAGTGAGCTCAAGAGCAAGACAAGATTTGCCCGTGAAGAAGGCGAGTCGCAAGAGAAGCCCACCGTGTGATCAAGGTTGTCTCCAAACTGATAACTACTTGCAAACTGATCTGTTACAAAGTGGATTCCTCCAGGAGTTGGAGAAGAGATGATTAGAAGAATTACCCCATATTTGAACCTCTATAAAATATTTGTGTCATTTACTTCCAACACATTTACATTCTTGCATATTTACTTTATATCTCATTGTTAGTTTACATTTGCTATCCAACTGGTAAATAACCAAGTGCTAAAATCAAGTGTTAAAAACAAGCTTAAAACAATTCAAGGGTGTTAAGTCTTCATTGTGAAAACCAAATCAGCCAATTAAGTATTTGGCGTAAACGGCGAGTTATACTATCAATAGCTCTATCGAGTCATTGAGTGGGTAACTTAGTTTGAATAGCCAACTTAGTTGTCCCCCTTGGGACCTACAAGTGGCATCGGAGCGGTTGGTTCATTGAGCTTTCACATTTATCAACTAGATCTCTATCTTATCAAAAAGTTTTTAAACACTTGTGTTTCATTGTTTTTCATCTTTTAAGCAAAGTTATTATCATGGAAGCAAATCTAACCCATATTCCAATGTTTACTGTTAAAGAATTTGATGATTGGAAAATTCGCATGCAGACTCATCTATCTGCATTACATGGTGAGATGTGGCTTGTGATAGAGGATGGGCCACTGCAAATACTCAGGGTTAATACATCTGTAAGAAGAGCAGCTGCAACAGAGGCAGAAGAAGCTGATGCTGAAGCAAGACCATCCATGGTTGAAAAATCAAGGACTGAATGGACAAATGAAGATAGAAAGAGATACAACCTGGACAATGTGGCCAAGGATATTCTCTACAAAATGTTGGACAAAGCCATGTTCAACAAAGTCAAATCTTGCAAATCTGCAAAAGAAATTTGGGAAAAGGTGACCTTAATTTGTGAAGGATGAAAACAAATTAAGGAATAAATTAACTGTTGCTGTTCAAAAATTTGAAAATTTTAAAATGCTTGCAAGTGAAACTCTGGATCAGCTGGATGCTAGATTTACTGATATTACAAATGAGTTTTCAGCTCTTGGGAAAGAGTATACACAGAAGGAAATGTGTATGAAGATCTTAAGAAGCCTCCCAGCTGAATGGGAAATGAAGGTCATGGCCCTTAGACATTCAATGGACCTCTCAAGAACATCTAACCATGAGCTATTCTCGGACCTCAAAGCTGAGTTTGGTGAGAAGAAAAGAGCAAGAAGAAACAGATGTACCCAAGACGGCTGCATTGGGCCACTGAAGGAAAAGAGCGAGCCAAAGAAAGTCATAGACAAGGAGGAGATTTAGGGATGGCAATGGGGAGGCGGGACGGGTCGGGTCGGCGCCCGTGTTGAATTTTTTAATATTTTTTCTTATATTTTATATTATTAATATTTTTAATATTATATTTTGTATGATAAATACATATTGTTTAAAATTTGTCATTATATATGTTAAATATAATATTGAATACATAAAACTATATTATTTTATATAATATACATATAAAATATACATTAAATATATTAAAAAATAAAAAATAGCACGGGACGGGTACCCATGGGGCGGAGGTGATACCACGGCCCGGCCCACCCCGCCACGGGTCACGGGGCGGGACGGGGCGACCCAAATGGGGCAGAGTGGGGTAGGTACCCATTAGGGCGGGTACCAATTGGGGTGGGTCATTTTGCCATCCCTACGGAGATTGCCCTAATGGTTAAAAGATTCAGCAAGTTCTTTAATAAGAACTATAAAAAGAATAAGGGTGAAACCTCCAGAAGACATTCAACACCTTCAAAGGCAAGGGAAGATAGACCACCCAGGAGCGATTATCGGAGGCGATAATCACGGAACGAGTAGCGATCGAGAGTTGAGAACCTGTGTTGGAATTGCAGACAACCAGGACATTTTGCGATTGGCATTCCTATCCACGATCAACAAATACAAAAATGAAGAAGAAAGAAAAATCTTCAGGGAAAGAAGACAAAAAAGAAGAAAGCCATGTTGGTTCTTTGAGACTGGCGAGCCAACCAAGTGCAAAGAGGCGTGAGACTTCGGATAGTAGTGAAGCAGACTACTCAAGTGATTCCGAGGAAGAGGCTATGATCTGCCTCATGGCCAAAGAACAAGATCAAGAAGATGAAGTACATTCTAACTCATCTCATTATAATTCAAGTGATAGTGACTATGATACACGCACTTCATCACCCACTTATTTTTATGATTCATTAGGCAAAATGAAGAAAGATTTTGAACACATAAAATCCTCACACACCATTCTAAATGAGGAAAACAGCCAGCTTAAAAGCTAAAACTCACAGCTGACAAAAGAGCTGAGTACTCTGAGTCACATAGCTGATGAGAATACTAAGCTGAAGGCTAAAAATGCTAAGATCACAACAGAGTTAGCTGCTACAGAAAAGAGGGAAAAAGATCTTAAAAATGTGATTGCCTCATTTACAAAAGCATCTAAATCATTGGATGAACTTATTATGAGTCAAAAGGAATATGGAGACAAGACATGCATAGGATTTAATTCCTTTGTGCATAGTCAAACTCCAAGAGTGATTTTGGAAAAAGGATCTTCAAGCAATGGTGTATTCCAAAAACCCAAAACACCAAATGTTGCACCTACCTGGATTCCAAAGCACAATCACAAATATACTGGCCTTGGATATAAAGGGAAAAGAAAGCATCCAGTTGAGTATGCTGAAAGGACAGCTGAGAAGAAATCCAGCCGAGTTCCTCAGCAAACTCCAAATAGAAAATAATCTGTGAAAAGCAAACAGAGCTACCAGAAACCCCAGAAATTTCATCAGAGAAATACATATGATGGGAATGGTAGAAACTATCCAAACTATGTTGATTGGAATAATGTGAAACATCAGCAAAGACCTAAGGAATATAAGCCAAAATGGCAAAGACCTAAACCTCAGCAAAGGTCATTCCAAAGGCAAAAGAGCTTTTATCAGCATACATATGCATCCAAGCACTACACTCAGAAATACCACAACTACCCTAAGAAAGCATTTGCTAAAACACATACACACAGCATACGAGACAAAAGAGAATTTGTATGATCCTAAAACCCCCAAGCAATTTGCTAATGTGCATTATGATTATGTCACTGATAGATGACAACCTCTTAGAGTCAGACCATTTGGCTATAGGTTGGTTGGAACATCTTATAGCACTAACCCCTCAGGACCCAGATAAGTATGAGTACCTAAAAACTGATTTCCTTGATTGCAGGTTCAAGGAACAACTGAGTGCCAAGGAACCTGGTACATGGATAGTGGTTGTTCCAGACATATGACAGGAAACAAGAAAAATCAGTCAAGATTCAAGGAGATTAGAGGTGCTAAAGTTATATTTGGAGGAAATGAAGCTCGAGGGGAGATCAAAGGCGCATGATCCATCAAGAAAAATGGATTGGAGATCACAAATGTTACTTATGTTGAAGGCCTCAACTTCAACCTGTTAAGTATCAGCCAATTCTGTGACAAAGGCTACAATTTAGGATTCAACATGGGAGTATGCCAAATCTGAGGATCTTGAATCCAATAAAATAGTCTTTGCAAGGGTCAAGGCAAAAAAATATGTATGTGGTAGATTGGTCTACTACTACACCAAGCACATGTCTGCTAGCAAAGAGCACAACCGAATCAAGTTGGTTGTAGCACAAGAAGTTGAGTCATCTGAATTTCAAGACAATCAATAAGCTTGCAAGTAGTCATCTTGTAGAAGGATTGCCAGACTCAGTGTACAAGAAAGAAAGTGTATGTGATGCATGCCAGATGGGAAAGTAAATCAACTTCATTCAAGGATAAGCCAAGTCTTCAACAATGATATTACATCTGTTGCATATGGATTTATTTGGTCCAGTTGAGCCAGCTAGCATCAGTGGAAAGAAATACACCTTAGTGGTGGTGGATGATTATTCAAGATATACATGGACAATTTTCATGTGTAAAAAGAAGGAAGCTTTGCAGAAGTTACCTCAACTCATGAGAAAAGTTCAAAATGAGAAGAGTCAAACCATTATAAGAATAAGATCTGATAGGGGAACTGAGTTTGTCAATGGGATAATAACTCAGTATTGTGTTGAAAATAGTATTGCTCATGAGTTATCAGCTGCAAGGACTCCACAGCAGAATGGAGTAGCTGAAAGAAGGAACAAAACTCTCAAGGAAGCTGCAAGGACTATGTTATTTGAAGCTGGATTGCCTAAGAGATTTTTGGCTAAAGCCATAAATACAACATGCTATACTCAAAATAGATGCACGATTAACAGGTAATTGACCAAGACTCCCTATAAAATTTGGACAGGGAGGAAGCCAAATGTTGGATACTTCAGGATATTTGGATGTAAATGCTTCATCCATAATAATGGCAAGGATAATTTGAAGGCTTTTGATGCTAAAGCTGATGAAGGTATCTTTTTGGGATACTCAGCTGAAAGTAAACCCTATAGAGTGTTGAACAAAAGGACTATGGTTACAGAAGAGTCTATCCATGTGGTTTTTGATGAACCTAATGTGAATGGAGAAGACATTGAAGAGTTAGCTGATAAGCTGAATCAACCAACTATGCAGAAGAGTCCTTATGTGGAAGCTGAAGTAAGAGCACTCAACCTAGATGAAGATGAGATAGCTGAATCTCAAAGATAGCTGGAAGGTCTACAACTGAATGAAGATGAAAGAGCTGTTCAAGACAACTTAGTTGCAAGACGGCTGAATCCAGCAGACTTACGCCAACCTGATGTGAGATGGCTGAGAGACCATCCACCAGAGTTAGTCATTGTAGATGTTATAGATGACATAAGAACCAGATCCAGAGCATAGCATGAAGCTATGTTCACTTGTTTCATTTCCCAGATAGAGCCTAAAGTTGTGTCTCAAGTATTGGATGACACACATTGGATTCAGGCCATGCAAGAAGAGCTAAATCAGTTTGAAAGTAACAAAGTATGGGAACTGGTTCAAAGGCCAACCCACCAAAATGTTATTGGTATTAAATGGGTTTTCAGAAACAAGATGAATGAGGAATGATCTGTTGTAAGAAACAAAGCAAGATTGGTAGCCAAAGGGTATTGCTAATAATAGGATATAGATTTTGATGAAACCTTTGCCCCTGTTGCCAGATTGGAAGCAATAAGAATGTTTCTTGCTTATGCAGCACATAAGAACTTCATTGTACATCAAATGGATGTGAAGAGTGCATTTCCAAATGGACTATTAGAAGAAGAAGTCTATGTTGAATAACCTCCAGGTTTTGAGCAGAAAACTATTGGAGATAAGGTCTACAAGCTCAAGAAATCACTATATGGATTGGAACAAGCACCAAGAGCATGGTATGATACATTGTCTCAATTTCTAACTGACAATGGATTCATCAAAGGGAAAGTTGATAGAACACTCTTCAGAATTCAAGATGGAGAGAGTATACTGCCTGTTCAAATATATGTGGATGACATCATTTTTGGTTCCACAAATAAAGAGCTGTGTGACAAGTTCTCAAACCTCATGCAATGCAAATTTTAGATGAGCATGATGGAAGAGTTGACTTTCTTCCTTGGACTCTAAGTCAAATAATTGAAGGATGGAATCTTCATAAGTCAAACCAAGTATACCAGAGATTTGATGAATAAATTTGGTATGGAAAAGAAGTCTTTTGTGAAAATTCTAATGAATATATCAGTCAAGATGGACATGGATGCAGATGGCAAAGTTGTTGATCAAACTAGATATAGAGCCCTCATTGGATCATTGTTCTATCTAACAGCAAACAGGCCATACATCACCTTTGCAGTAGGTGTATGTGCAAGATTTCAATCTGCACCAAAAGAGAGCCACATGACTGCAGCTAAGAGAATCCTAAGGTATTTGAAGGGATGCCAGGAAGTCGGCTTATGGTATCCAAAGGAAGGAGGATTCAAGCTGGTAGGATACTTAGACTTAGACTATGCTGGATGTAGAGTTGACAGAAAGAGTACCTCAGGTACATGTCAAATGCTTGAAAACAGGTTGGTTTCTTGGTTCAGCAAGAAACAAAACTCAATAGCTACATCCACAGCTGAAGCAGAGTACATAGCTGAGGGCAGCTGTTGTGCCCAAGTCTTATGGATGAGACAACAACTGAGAGATTATGATATTGAAGAAAAAGAGATTCCAATTATGTGTGATAACACTAGTGCTATTGCAATCACCCAAAATCCAGTGTTGCATTCAAGAACAAAGAACATTGATGTCAGATATCATTTTATAAGAGATCATGCTGAAAAGAAAGACATCACCTTGGAATACATCTCAACTGATAAGCAGTTAGCTGATATATTTACAAAGCCATTATGTGAATCAAGGTTTGCAGAGCTCAAGAACAAGTTAGGGTTAAATTGAGCTGAGTTAGATTACTCAGAAGACTCAATGAGCAGAGAGAGAAGATGAGAAAATTGAAAAAGAGCAAGTTTCACATTTCAACCAAGTGAAACAGCCTAGTCGGGAAGTCAGCTGTATCGAGTTAGCTAACAACTGAATTACATCATGAGAAGAGAGAAGCAGAGTTGAGTCACTTTGGATATAAGCTGAATCATTTATGAGCTAAGTGAAAAAAATGCAGTCGTTTTAATTCGAGCGGGAATATTTTTAAGAATGACGTCAGCGTAATAATGAATGTCAGTACAAAAGCTGCACAATAAACCATATGATTGTATATAAATGCTGCTGCATTTAATGTGGGTAAATTAATGCGGTCTTGAAGACATAATCCAGACTGTTGATTTTGATCAACATTTTCAAATTCCAAAAACCGTCCTTCCACGTCCCTTATATATGAAACTTCACTTTCTCTCTCCTCACGCAAACCTATTCATCTTCAGCAAAGAAAAGCTCATACTCTCTGCAACCTTATTCGAAACCCTAGCTACTCAAGTTTTAATCGGTCAAAAGCTCTGAAAGTGGCAGCAAACCATGATTTCGCTTTGTTATCTGAGAAGATCCACCCTGGTTCTTCAGTGGACTTCACTGGTATGATGAAACAGGGCGTGGATGATGCCCTTGTGAAGAAGATAACCGAAAAGGTAGAAAAGTCCGGCCTTAAGAACATTATGACAATGCAATTCACTCACACCTACCTGGAAGAGGTCGCCATATTCTATGTGAATGCGGAGGTGCAGGATGATGAGATCCATTCATCGGTCCACAACAAGGTCATCAAAATAAGCTCGCTAAGGACCTTCTTTGAAAGCCTTTTTTTTGCCGAGGGTTTGAAGGACATCGCTGAGAAGGATGCCAACCTAGTTGCAGCTTGGAAGGAAATTTCCAAGCCGGAGTTCACTGCGAAGGCTGTGTATACAACCAAGAAGGAGTCTCTGAAGGAGGATTACCACAAACTGATGGACATCGTGTCCAAGTGCGTGGATATGAAGTTTGGAAGCTTTAATCAGCTGTCCAAGACCAAGATGATCGTGATGGCTGCGATCATGTAAGAGAAAAAGGTGAATTGGGCTGAGTTCATTTTCAGTCGAATCTATCAAAACGTGATGAATATGTCCTTCAAGAAGGATGGGACCTTTGGCTATTCTTTGGGATATGGCCTTGTAATTGGCCATTTGATGGAGGTGAAGGGCATTGCACTGCGCCATGGCAAGCCCTTCCATGCATATAAGAAGATGTTTAAGGCGGACCTTTCGAGAGCCCAAAAGAAGGCTCATGCATGAAAGACTGATACGAGTGAGGGGGAATCAGCTGACCCTGCTGAAGACACAACTGAAACCTTCACAGCTCTCTCTCCCAAAAAGTCATCTAAGAGGAGAGTTGCATCTTCTAAGTCTGCATCTGCCCCCGCAGCCAAATCGAAGAAAGCACCTGTCCCAGCAGCCAAAACAAAAGCCATTGCCCACAAAGCCGAGACACCTGCCCCCGCAGCCAAGATAGAGGAGGAACCCCAAATTCCTTCTCCTATCATGAAGAAGAAGTGGACTGCCAAGTCCAAAAAGGCAGCTGCTTCTAAGAAAGGAACTCATGCCTTCACTATTGAAGAGCTAACTGGAGTGGAACCAGAGATCCCGTTGGTTGCCACCAAATATAGACAACTGTTTAAGAAGTATCAATCCGAGAAGACAGCCAAGTCTGATACTCAGCCAGAGAAGGAAGAAAAGACTTCTGATGCTCAAGAGGAGCACTCTCCAGAGATCATAAATGCCCCAGAGAAGACTGCTGATGGTGATCATTAGAGGAAAGAAGAAGACCCAGCTGTGCGGGAAACAACTGAGAAAACTGAAGCAGCTGAGACAACAGAGCCGATGCAAGAACATGTTGTTTTAACTCCTCAGACAGGTGCAGTAGAGTATGAGGAGGAGCAAACCCATTAGTCCCCATTCGGGAGATAGGAGAGGAGGATGATGATGATGACTTGATAATGTACTCTCCAGTCTACCCTGACATTCAGAGAAGATTAAGGGAATGGAGGGCATGGAAGCTGGATTATTCAAGGCAGCAGTTCACTCATCCTGCGTATATTGAGGAGGAGGAAGAGCTTCTTAGATTCCTTGGACATGCAACTGTCCAATTTGCTCTGAATGAAGAGAGCTGTATGGAAACCCTCCGACTCATCAAGGAGGAAGAGAAGAAGAAAGCTGAGGAGCGAGCCAGAGCCTTGGAAAAGTCCAAAATCTGTCAGCGAACAAGGACCCATGAGAATCTTCATGAGTCTACTGATAGTGATGAAGATATGGATCCAGCTGCTGCAGTAGAGAAGTCAGAAATGCAGCAGGCTTTACAAGAATCCTTAGCCATGCACGAAATGAGCCTTCTAGAGGGTCCAGGAGAGTCATCCAAAGTCTCTACTCGGACTGATCCTTTGGGAGTGGCGCAGCTGATTGCGACAGACATTGCTGCAACCACGTCCCCAGTGCACTCAACTGATGGCTCTCAGGGAATTGACAATGAAGCTGGGGCTTTGGGCCCCCAAGCCAAGCCAACCCCTGAAGAAGGTGCTAACACACCTGCCGCTGCGGCTGTACACTCAGAGAGAACAAAAGCTATGTCTCAGGAGAAGAGTGACCCCACTCTCATTCACTCAGCTGGTGCGCCAGCTGAGGGGGAAGCTCTTTCCACCACAGCAAGGTCAGAGAAAGCTGTGGGAGATAAAATATTGCAGTCTGGTGGAGAAGGTGAGAAGAACACAGAACAATAGAGTGACATTAATGACGCTCGGACAGTTGAGTCTATCTCAGCTAAGATGTCCACTGCTTTGAAGGCTGATGAAGTTGCTGCCGCAGCTAAGGCAAATGATGGAGAGAACCTGGGAGTTGAGACTCTGGGTCCTGAAAGTGCAATCCAAGGAGTTGAGACTCCGATGGATGCCACGTTCCAAGACCCTAAGACAGATGCGTATGTCGAAGGGATTGTAGAAGACCATAAGACATTGAGAGAGCTGTCGAAGCGCGGCGATTGAGACTAATGCAGGGGTAATGAAGGCCTAAGGGAGGTTGAGACTTCCCTAGGTAAGGAGCAGACTGAAAAGAACATTCCTCAACTCGAAGGTGCTGCTGCAAAAGAGGAAATCAATGCCCTTCACGATTCCCAGGAATACATTGATACTTCATTTTTGGGATCGGAGGATGAAGCTGAGTCCATACATCACGAAAATCCAACGACGGACACAGTTGAGGATGTCCTCAACTCTCAGAGCCAAGTCAGTGATAAGACGGCTCGTATGAGGTTTAATTTCTATGATGAGCCAACTCCTAAGGCCCCATCATCTTCCGATGACGCTGATGATACAACTGAGGACCAGGTTATTCATTTAGCAAAACACACTGAGACCGAGGAAGCTTTTAAGACAGCTGAGGCTCAGTCCGGTGAGCAACCAATCTTAAATGCTCCAGTGGCAAACGAGTCAATCACAAGCGCGAGCTCCCACAATGCGCAAAGATGAATTTACTACAACTCAATCGCGAGCTTTCACAAGCGCACCACCATCTGCCGATAAGCTGCCTGCCGCAATCGAGGCACAAAGAGTCAATCATCATCGCAGGCACCTCAAAGTCAAGACATTCCATTTGTACGCGATGATGTTTTTGAGGATATATTCCCATTCTCTAAAAATCTGCCCAACATGGAGGATGAATCTGCTGCAGACTTAAAGAAATATACTGTGCAGGAAGAGCCAATCATTCCCACAAAAACGATTGTGCTAGTGGACTTCAATTTTGATGCAGAGTGGCCGGCAACTGAATCAAATCCTACAGCTGAGTTCCGTGAAGCCTTCAAGAAGATCTGTGAAGAGATTGAAAAGATGGAACATCACCAGGCCTTTTTGGACTTGCGATTGGACATTCGAGATGCTACCTTCACAGCCGATTTGAGAGGGATTATAATGCGAATAAGGGAATGGACTGCACAACAGACAACCATGAGATCGGAGCAGGTCCGTTACTTTAAAGCATTTTTTGCCAAAATGCTAGTTTGGAGTGCGGACAACTCAATGCATCAGCAGAGGATGAAGGAATATATAATGAGGATAGAAACTTCTCACAAGTCGGATATGGAGTTGCTACAACCTTTTTCACAAGACTGAGATTGCCTCGACTCGAGAATAATATGAATGAAAAATTCAGCCTCCTCATGGCTGAAATGAAGATTGTTCTGATCAGTCAAAGCTGCTCGCTCGAGTTTAGAAAGGCATACGATCTGATGACTCAAGTAAAAATCGACCAACAGCCGACTGGATTTCATCCTCAGTGGACTATTCCCTGGGCTAACCCTTAATTTTGGTGATGATGCCAAAAAGGGGAAGATGAGCCATAAGGGATTGAAAGAAGTGAAGAAAGGAGGTGACACAGCTGAGGGGGAAGGAAGTTCAAAAGATTTAAAATTTATGTATGCTGAACCCCCACAGCTTGTTGAAGTCACTGCCTCCATTCTCAGCAAGCTACCCAAGAACCTACCTATTGAAAAAGCTAAGGTGGCCATGGCAGATAAAAGAAAGGCCATCGAAGCTGCATTTGAGGAGGTAGCTGAGAAACAAGAAGCTCGCGTTCAGGAGATAATGAAGCAATATGGTGGTCCTCTAGCCGGAAAGGACTACGCTGCGATCAAACCCCCGAGAGAAATTGCCATGCCTAGTGATGGATCTGAGCCCAGATCAATGGAGGAATTCAAAACTCTAGAATCAGAAGAATACTTTCATGGATTGACTCGGCCGCAAACCTGAGACTTGTATTGGGAGAAGGGACTGGAGTTGTGTCAATCAGTTGATAAGCAGCAAACTTCCAGCAGTCACTTGGATGGAAAGTCGAAGGCTCCAATACAATACACTCCCAGAGGAAGGGGAGTTGAGTCAGGAAGGGGAAGAAGTGGTGGTGGAAGAGGCTCTCAACCTCAACCAAAACCAAAAGACGTAGCGTACGTAGATCCAGACAAGAAGGGTATCATTTATTGGGCTGGGTTCGATCATCTTGCCAACCTAGAAGTTGCCAGAAAGAACGCTGAAGCTCTTAGAGGGCAAGAAACTGAGAATGAGAGAACTGCTCGCGAATGGGAAGAAAGAAAGCGGAGGGATGACCCTGCTGCTAGGCGAGCGAACGAAAAGAAGAAAAGGGAGGAAGAAGAGAAGAAGAGGAAGAGAGCTGATGATGACAGGAGAAGAGCTGAAGAAGAAGAGAGAAGAAGGAAGCAGCAAAGGCGTTGAAGTGTGCTGTGAACCCCTTCATGTATTTTGTTGTAAATACATTTATGTAAGGCTTCTGTAATAAGCTAAGTGAATTTCCCAGTAATTTTTACTCTGTATGTATCTTAGCTTAGATGTGCAATGTATTGTCATGTTATATATAAAGCTCTGATACCTGATGTAAACATCTTTGTGAAGGACAAGAATGCTATTATCAATAAAATGATGATTCAAAGCATACATTCTTTATTACTGTACTGCCTGTATGTTTGCTTTGTTTACTTATTTTAAATGTTTTAAGTTTTGGCATCATCAAAAAGGGGAAAATTGTTAGGAAATTTATTTGATAGATTTTGATGATACCATGTAAAACTTAAACTAGGAAGTTGACACCCCATTTTCCTTGTAATTTGTATTGTAATAGATAGGGCTAGAAAAGCTGAGTCAAGTCAGTTATGTCAAAGATTACAAGAAGTCAACTGCGGACTAAGTGAAGACTCTGCTGTGCGTCTGCTGAGTAAGGCCATGAGGAAGTCAAAGACTCGACTGAAGAAAAGTCAGCTGAGGAACAACTGTGAGAAGTGTCAGTCAAGTCAACTCAAGGAGCCAAGTCTATAAGTTGAAGTGACAATTGAGTCAATCCAATGATTAGAGCAGACTGAAGTCACCTGGGGTAAAGGCAACAGTCAAGTCAAGACAACTGACTTAGATCTGTTGATTAAAGTCAAGAATATTACTCTATTTAGAAATATAACAAGCTGCCAGGTCTAAAAATATTTGGCCCAGAATTCTGCAAAAGGAATAAGTCAATGGGAAACACTGTACCTTGTGTCAGACACCTGCAATGCTTGAATGCCATTTAATACGAGGAAAGGTTAACATCACCAAGGCTGCAGACCAAGAAAATACAAGCCAACAAACACAAAATGACATTTGAAATTAACATATCTCTTCAACGGGCAAAATTTCAAATGTGCACTATAAACGGCCGAGGAAGCTATTGAGAAGAGGTCAACTTGATTACCTAAACCACAAACGCGCAATTATTATTCAAGAAATTAACCTGCAAATTTCTCAAAGCATTACAAGCAATTCCTCAAAGCCTAACACTCGAAGAAACTCAATCCAACACAATCTGTGAAGGAGAGATAACTTAAATCTGTTGAAGAGGAAACTTTTGAAGAAACAAAGGGGTCTACTTTCCAAGTCAGGATTGTAGGAAGGTTCAAGGTCGAACCATTATCAAGTTTGTTGGAGGGCTTCGTGATCAAATCCAAGAACTTGAGAAGTGAGCTGAAGTAGCAAGGCAGCTGCCCTGTGAAGAAGCTGAGTCGCAAGAGAAGCCAGCTGTGTGATCAAGGCTGTCTCCAGACTGATAACCGCTTGTAAGCTGATCTGTTACATAGTGAATTCCTCCAGGAGTTGGAGAATTAGAAGAATTCCCCCATCTTCGAACCACTATAAAATATTTATGTCATTTACTTCCAGCAAATTTACATTCTTGCATATTTACTTTATATCTGTTGTTAGTTTACATTTGCTATCCAACAGATAAATAACTAAGTGCTAAAAATCAAGTGTTAAAAACAAGCTTAAAATAATTCAAGGGTGTTAAGTCTTCCGCTGTTAAAAACCAAATCAGCCAAGTTAAGTATTTGGCTTAAGCAGCCGAGTTATACTATCAACAACTTTATCGAGTCTGTTGAGTGGGTAACTTAGATGAATAGCCAATTTAGCTGTCTCCCAAGGACACAGTTGTTTGAGTCAACTCTGTTGAATATTTTAAAAGGACTAAAATCAAAAATTTGGTAAGGTTTATTCAAACCCCCCTTCTAAATCTTACATCACACCTCTTGGGACCTACAATGCTTATTTACGAGATTTTGTTGTATACTTATTTTTTTAATGCTTATTTAGTTAATTTTTACCGTATATTTTTTTTTTATATTTTCTACACTAACACTTTTTTTTGGATTTTTGTGCTAGGACTGGTGTTTTGTTAATCATGGCTACGTGAACAGCGCGTCGAGGGCGACTGTATACATAGTATGATTTTATTGTATAGTTAGACATAGTTTTACTGTATAGGAAATTCTGATTTTGTTGTACAGTTAGACATAGTTTAATGTATACATAGCTTGATTTTATTTTATAGTTAGACATAATTTACTGTATAATAATTTAGTTAATTGATTTGTGTTTATTAGTTGTTGATCTTTTAATTATTGTTATTTGGTATCACCGTAATTATTGATCTGTGAGAATAATCTTGTTAATTGATTCCTTAATTCCACGGTCCCCACATGTTTTTGTTTGACAATTGTAATATGCGGTATAAATATGTTAAATATCTGACATAATAGTGTTAAATATATAGTTAAATATACGATCTGATAATGAGCGTGATTTCTCTCTCTCTCTCTCTCTCTCTCTATATATATATATATATATATATATATATATAATTGATTTACTTAATCCACGGTCCCCACATGTTAATGGCGTAATTCTCTCTCTCTCTCTCTCTCTCTCTATAAAGCGATTCCTTAATTCACGGTCTCCACATGTTTTTGTTTGACCATTTTAATATGCAGTAAAATTATGTTAAACATACAGTAAAATAGTGTTAAGTATACAATAAATCACTGATAAATATAGAGCATACTGCATGGCAGAGCACATGCGAGTTTTTCTCTCTCCCAGCGAGATTTTCTCTCTCCCCACGTGATTTTCTCTCTCCTAATAAGCGATTCCATATTTGTATGGTCCCCACATGTTTGTTTTGACAATTTTACCCTTTACGGGATTTTATTAAATAGTTAATATATTATTATCCCAAATTATTCCTAGCACTTTGATGTAAATGAGGAGGGTTGAGATTAGTCCACACTGTCTCACCATAAAATGTGATCTCATTGGATCATCCCCCCTATATATATATATAATCGATGGAAATAATATGTTGAATTTTCCTGCATTTTGCTGTTACTATAAAAAGTAATAAAAATATATGTAAAAATAAGAAGTGGTAAATATTTGGTATTTCATTATTTTGGGGAGTCAACTTTCTTTAAATAATATTTTTAAATTGATATAAAAATAGAATTATATAAAATTAACTTTCCAAATCTGTGTATGTACTGCATTAATTATTGTATTTATCTTTTTATTTTTTTAAAAAAAAAGCAATAATTTTTTGTTTGGTTTTTGATCGGTTTTTGATGTATTATCAAATTGATAATCTTTCTACAATCTTTAGTTTGACATCCATATTGGATATATAAAACATAAAATAAAAGAAATATTTATTATTTTTTTTGTAATTTGTAATGAGCTTAAAAAATTATGGATTCGGGCTATTGGACATCAATTTGTATATTCATTATTTTGCTATTTGTGATATATACATAGTTGTTATTTGGGCTTAGCCAATGTTTTAATAATTATATAGAATTATATTCAAATTGATTAAACTCAATTAAAAATACTTATTTTAATTGAAGAAAAGTATCTCAAAGTATGCACCCAAATTTTATATATCACATATATCTATGCATAGCATTATATGTATATTTATGTAAGAAGAAAATTAAGATTTATTTAATATGAAATTATATTCATAATATTATTTTATATATAGAAAATTACTTTTTTATATATTAATGTACTTTTGATGTTAATAGAAATTATATTTTATATTTATGAATATATTTTGATTTTCAAGTTTCAAAGTTGTACGTTTGTAATTTTGATAATGTTTTGATATGTGTATATATAAAAATAAAATAGTTTTAATTTTTTGAAATGTTTCATTTTTTCCTTAAAATTGTGATGTTAAATGTAAAACATGTTTTGTTTAATTTCTTTAATAATTTTGACAATTGTTGAGCTTTCCAAACCCCAACAAATATTGAAATTTGAAATGACTTTATTATTGATTGTATTAAAAATACAATTTGTTAAATATTCAACATTGAGTTAGTAGAGAAATTCAATGTTGGTCAGCTAAAATATTTTTCAAATTTTTACTTTTTTATATATAAACATTTTCTATCGCATTACACATTCAGATTTAATATCGTGAAAAATCAAACATACATAACAAATACATTAGAGCTTCAATAATTTAATACTTGATTAATTAATAATCTTATTTAAATAATATGTTTGTTTGCTCCCAACTCGGGGATAACGTGCTTAATTAATAATTCGCTAAGTTTATAAGATAATACATCTACGAGATTTCATATACGTCCCATACATTATATAAATTGATAATTCTTGAATATATAATACATTTATGGTTAATCTATGAAAAGTTCATAAAAATTGATTCATTCTTATTTGTTTATTGTTAAAATTAATGTCATGTTGAATCTCATCTCTAACTTTTATTAAGATAGTAAAATTTTTAGTGGTTTCTCGTAGATAAATAAAAAATTATTAGTGTCATTGTTGTTAACCCTTCTTTTTGAGAAGAGAATCTACAATTCAGTTATTATCTTCAACTCACAATTTATATGTTAACCTCAATTATTTGATCGCTAACCAGTAACCAATGGCGTAGCAAACCCACAAAAGTGGCACATGAAAGTGGGGCCGAATGAAAATAAAAAAATCATATAAATTATAACTTAGTTTTTTAATTTCTTAATAAACTTATGTGAAAATATAAAGGGGGTTGGAGGGGAGGGGGCAGGTTGGCCTCCCTTGTCTCCGTCATTGCCAACAACTCTGTTGATTCAACATCTCTCCAGTTCTATAATACCCGCATTATAAGGTTGAATCTTTTGAAGTCTTATTTGATGGCAAGAAAAATAATTTAATTTGCAACCTTCACTAGTTTTTAGATGAAATAATAATTATCCACAAGCAACATTTTTTTTCCTACAAGTCATGTTTCTATATATTAATAAATTATTAATTTATGATAGGTTTTGGCAGTTATAATGTTATTAATTTATATAAATTTAACTGTATATTCAAAAATAAAATAGCAACTCACATAAATGAGGGTGTACATGTTATATTGTTAAATATCAATACACTAAAACTAATGGGACATAATTTTAGTAACTAATGCTGTTTTTTTGAGCAAATCACTCAAGTCAACTGAGTTGACCAAAATTCTCTTCCCGAGAGGAAAGTCTTCTCGTCTTCTTTTTCCCGGTGAATGAGGGAGAATTAAGACAGTAAACGGATATTGAATGCATAGAGAATAATTAATTATGAGTTGATTACTTACAGTTAATATGAGGGACCTTTTTATACCTGGGTGAGCCCCGTGGGTCGTGTAGGAGAATTTGGCCTATGGGCCAACCCATGTAGGAGAAAATGTCCTTTGGGTCAGACCCGGACTCCTTTGGGATGGTATAATTATCAAGAGCCCATTGGACAATTAATATTAAATAAACAAAATATTAAATGAATTATATTTAATTAAATTATGAAATACTGTTTTTGTCCCCAATAGTAAAAAATGAAAATTTTCAATATATAAATACAAATTAACAATAAAATGAAGATCTAATTACCTAATTTCAGCCTAAATCTGAATAGCATAGGCATACTAAGCAATTACCATTGGTTTCGAGAAAAAAATGGAGAATTTTCAAAATATACTTTTAAAATAATAAAAACTCTTTTTTACTCATACTTTAAAAAAAAACTATTTTCTACACTTATTTAACCACACTTCATAACTTAACTATATTTTGACTTGGTCCACTATTACACTGTGAAGTCATAGTGATTAAGATACTGAGAAGTCATACTGATTTTTATATCGGGAAGTCATACTAATTGTTATACTGTGAAGTCAAACTGATTAATATACCATACCATGAAGTTATACTGATTAATATCTTGAGAAGTCATAAGAAATGTTATCACGAAAAGTCAAACTAATTAATATGTTGGGTAGTTATACTAATTAATGTCTGGTAGTGAAGTCAAACTAATTAATATACATTAGGAAATTTATTGTATATATTTTGATGATGCTTTATGTAAAGCTCAGTTAGGAAGTTGGCACCCCATTTTTTTGTTAATTCAAGCTGTGTAATAGATAGGTTCTATGAAATGAATGGTCGAAACGGTAAAGTTGAAGATTGCGAGAAGTTGGTGAAGGACAAAGTGAAGATCAATTTGTGTGGCGATTGAGTCTCGAAGAAAAATTCGATCAAGTACCAAAAAGTTGTCTCGGTCGGCCGACAATTTAAGTCACTCCCGGATGTTTGGAGAAGACTTACAAAGGGTTCAACAACAAAAAGACTCGAGAACGCTAAAGATGTCCGTTGATAAGTAAACTCAAAATATTGCTGAAAGAGGAAAGAAGACAGACTGCAACCTTAAAGTTGTTTTGCTGAAAGAATGCAAAAGTCTGGGAACCAATGGGATGTTCCTGCACACCTGCAGTGGTACAGACAAACTTGTAGTGCATTAAACCAAGTTGGGTCAACATCAATTCTTTGCATAACAAGACAAGCCAACGACCATGAAATGGAGTTTGAAAATGCATCTATCTCTTCAATGGATACATTTTTGAACGCCACTATAAAAGGCGAGGAGTATATGAGAGAGTGTACGAGCAATAACAGAGCATTCAAGCATTTTGAGAAAAGAGCAATCAAGCTAAACACTCTCAAGCAGTACACTCAATCTTCAAGCCTAATATTCGAAGTCTACCTAACCAACACATTCAGTGAAGGAAAGAAAAGCTTCAACATTGTTGAAGAGGAAACTTGTTGAAAGACAATAGAATCTACGCACATTGAGTTGAAGGAAGTGCGATGGGTACTAGTTGAACCAGGCTTTGGATTCGTTAGAGGGCTTCGTGATCAAGTCCAAGAATTTGAAGGAGCTGAAGTAGCAGAACAACTGTCTTTTGAACAGCTGAGTCCTAAGAGCGAAGCTAGCTGTGTGATCAAGGCTTGCTCGGGCTGTTCATCCATTTTGTAACTCGTTGTTGCATTACTGGATTACCTCCAGGAGTTAGAGAAGAGTGGAGTAGATGAATTACCTCATCCTCGATCTACTATAAATTGCTCTGTCTATTTACTTTCAACATATTAATTTCTTGCACATTTATATCTGCTGATTGATAAATTTGTTAAGTCAACTGATAATAACTTAACTTAAAACAAGTGTTCAAAAATATATTTCAAACTAAGGGTGTAAGACTTCCGCTGAAAACCAAGTTAGCTGTATTTATAAAAAGGTCACGTCACTCAGCTGAGTTGTTCTATCAACAACTCAGTTGAGTGGCTAAATCTATTGTTGAGGTTGAATCAAGCTGTCCCTCAAGGACTAAGCTGACTTGTGATTAAAACTCTGATTTAAAGGACAAAAATCAAAAATTTGATAAGTCTATTCAATCCCCATCCCTTCTAGACTTAACACAAACACCCCTTGGGTCTTACAATACCATACCAGGAAGTCATACTAATCAATACCGTGAAGTCATGATAATTGATATACCGGAAAGTCAAACTAATTCATATGTCGGGTGTCATACTAATTGTTATTCCGGGGAGTTAAATTGAATAATATACCGGGAAGTCAAAATTATTACTATTACCATACCGTGAAATAATTATATTCTCTTTGGTTATTCTTTAAGAATAGAACGTGTTAGGGAGTTAGAAACTAACATATTTTTCATTTATATAATATTTAATTATTTATTAGAATGAATTATTTGCAATTGTATTGAATTGTTCTCAAATTTTTAACATTTAAACAATTAATGTTTATTTTTCTTCAAGAATATAATTTCTTATGGTTAGTTAGAATATATTTCTAATCATATTTTCTATTAATACAATAGTTGATTATTTATTAGAATGAATTGATTGCAATTATATGAATTATTTTTTTAATTTTCTAACTTTAAAACAGTGAGTGTTTATTTTTTAGTTTAAAAACAATGGTTTCGTTTTATTCCTAGAATGTTTAGTTATTTATTATAATGAATTGTTGCAACAATTGTCTTTTTTATCTTTAATATAATTGTAACTTACAGAAATATTAATTGTTGCTATTGTGCACAATATCTATGAGGTCCAAAAAATAATTCTCTCCATCATGAATAACTACTATCTCGTCTTGTCTACTGGCATATTTGAGTCCTTGCAAATTTCCACCATATCGAACTACCTAATTATGACAATTCATATGCAAAAATAATAATAAACAAATAATAAATGAAGACAATATGGATATTAGACATTTCTTTAAAAAAGTTCACGTACTTTCCACTTATCACAATATGCATAATTTCACGGTAAATATAACTTAACAATATTATGCTCAATCAATTCATTCATAATTTAACGGTATGAATAATTTAACGGTTATTTGTAATTTCACGCATTATATATATAGAATGACAGTATAATACTAACATCACGGTAATATAAACTTAGTTTCTGCATTAATTTCGGTATATATACATATTTAATGTTTTAAAATAATAAATGTGTGTTGAAGATAGAGATAGAACTAACTATGTGGTTGAGTTAAGTAAGAAATTAGTAAAGATGTAAAAGCACCTCCTTTTTGTGTAAAAAAATAGTTTTTATGGTAAAGTGATAAAAAACAAGAGTTTTGTATATTTATTTTGTGCAATTATCAAAAAAAAAATGTGATGTGGTCATTACAATTTGTAACTGTAACACTTATCTTTGGTTGTTTGTCTTCCACATTCTGCTGCATTAATTTCCGAATTACTTATTGCTATTAAGGGAATATTTAATGCCGAAATTGATTGCAAAATAGAGGAAGTTATTAATTAACATATATTAATGTTGTCATTTATCAGGTACTCATAAGTCATAAGCAATACTGTATATACTTCTGTATTAGTGATTTAGTGTGCTTTCAATCTTTTCATTTGCAATCACAGAAATTTTTGTTAATTGCCCTATTTTGTTAAATAAGAGAACTTTGTACAAATTTCAAAATTAGGAACAAGATAAAGTTGTGGAGTCCTAAGAATATAAATTGACTATGAAACATGAGTCCTGCTAGATATTTTTTTTTTTTGTTGTTGTTTTCTGTTTCTTTTTCCTTGTATTGGGGTTGGGGAGGTTAATAACTATTTTAAGAAAAGGAACCATGACTACATGAGCAACACATAAATAAATTTAGTGAACCAGAAAACCAAGAATTTAGTCAGAAAAGAACATTTTGAAGGAAAAATAACAAACAAAGAGATGCAACTTCTAACATTTCTTAAGTTTTCTTCTAAATTTACATCGTGAAACACATATATATAGTTCCGGTCGCCTTATATTTAAAAAGCGTAAAACATTGGACGACAAAACAATTTATTTAACATAACCATCTTTCAAATCTCAAAATTTAAAAAAAAATAAAAAAAGAAACATTTAAAATTACATAATAACTATGGATGATTACAAAAACCTCCTAGAGGTTTGGGCTCATTACGAAAAAAAATTCCAGACATTATAGAACCCCTTCAAGGTTTGTTCCATCTTACATTTCTCCCCGTGCAAAAATTTTCAAAATCTCCCCTACATTTATTAAAATATTACTTCCCTTCAAATCCCAAGCAATGTTTTGCAAAAAATCATTTCAAAATCCCCCCGGTTACATTTATTTTAAAAAATTTTCTTTTATTTTATTACAAACGAAAAAGTATTTGGTAAATTTACATATAATTTTTCCTTATATTCGATTTATACATATATTTGGGTATTATAATTTATTTTATTTTTATTTGTAAATTTATATTTATACTTGTATTTATCTTTTACATTTGTATTCCCAAGTGGATCTTTTGTTTTTCTAGAATTTTTAAAAATCTATTAATAACCCGGCTTTTTGACCCAAACTTTTGTAATTTTTAAAAATCTATTGACAAACCTTTTTTTGTAATTATCCCTAATAACAAATAATTTATGTGAAAACTAATGAGAATTATCTACTATGAATTGTCCTGTAAGAAAGTTAAGACAAGTTAAAAATGTGTTCTTCGCAGGTCATTTTATAGATCTTAATCTTAACTATATTAAAAATGTCGAAGTTGTGGCGCAACACAAAATATAAGCCTATTCCAACTCTTGCGAGTAATTTCGATTTTATAACAGTAAGCTAATATGATTTTAAGCAACAATACATTGATTAAGATTACAAATGTGAAAAAAAAAAAAAAAAAAAAATCTAGGGTCTTGTATGGATGTATTTCCAAGCTTAATTTCCAGTAGTGTTGGAAAATAATTTTCAAATTTTATTGATTTTCGTGTGAGAATTGAGAATATGTTTGATTTGTTGTCTGAATTCATGTTTGGAAATAGGAATATATTTGGTTATAGTTTTTAAAATATATTTTTGACATAGGGTTGCGTGATTGTAGTGCATTTTCATCTAGATTTGCGTGTTTGGGATGAAAATTTGTTTGGTTGTGTCCTCAAAAGAATATTTCCATAAAAAAGTGAAAATTGGAAATGACTTTATTTCTATTAAAAATTTTCTAAAACAAACATAAACTCATTTTTAGTTGGAAAGTGAAAAAAAACTTTTGAAAATACAACCATACAAAGCCTAGGTATTCATTATCAATGAGAACTTGAATTTAGCCAAATGAACTACATATATTATTACACAGCAGCACATTGTTGCAAGAATGCTTTTTCAGGGTTTTCTCCATCAATTTCTGAATGTTGGGGAAAATCATAAGGCAGGTCCGAAAACCCAGCTTCATCAAAAATTTTGACAACTTCTTGGGAGACAACTGCATTTCCTTCAGGTGTCAAGTGTAGGCCATCACTGTGAAGAAAAATAGATCGACACGGATATGAGTCCAAGAAACTCTGATAATTTAAAATGTCACTCGGGTCGAACGCAAGCACTGTTTATGTGTTATTAAGAGTGTTTGCAAAAACTTCAGGTTTTAAAAGAAATGATTTATTGTAGTACAAGTCAAAAACAATTAAGAATCAGTAGCTAGTAGTGTTTGCAAATAAACACTAAAGTTAAATCAAATTAATAGAGGTCGTTTGGTGAATACATCGTAAAAGTGTTTTTACTTATTTCAAAATAAAACTAGAAGCAAAAGCACCATTCCTCCCTGCTTTTATATTACGATTAAATTACATAGGATTAGAAGTAGAAATTAACATTTGAAAACACTAGACTTTTTCTTCCAGCCAAAAGCTGAGAATCACTTTGTTTTTCTAGGTATTGCAAACACTCCCTAAGACTGAAACAATGTTTTTGCACCAGCTGAGAAACACATTTTTTTAGAGTTTGCAAACACTCCCAAAATAAAACATAAGGTAACAAATTTAGAGAGAACACTCATTCTTATATTACAAACCTTAAGAATTTTTCTGCCAACCTTCAGTTTCTTGCATTTTGGACCATAGATTGATTGAAGGAGACCAAGTTCTCTGGCTAAATTAACACACTCCTCAGCATATGCTCCAGTCACTTCATTTGTCCTATCAGGCGATTCCGAGGCCTTATCGCCGTATTGAGACCTTATTGAGTAAATTTTTGAAAACCAAATTGTAAGTATATGGCAAGATCACGTCAGATAAATAATCTATCTTCCAAGAAAAATTCAGAAACTAGGGAAAGAGCAACCACATGTACTGGTAAATTTCTAAGTACCAAATTTATTGAAAGCCTAAAAATAAGTATGAAAAAGAGAAAAGGCGATAATTACTACCCATGTGGTTTAGCCTAATTACAAAAACTTCAGTGAACAAATACCCCCTTAAAGTGTTACAAACACCACTTGACGTTTGTATTTGCCAATACAAATATCAAGGGGCTATATGTAATTTTGAAAGATGGCAGGGTTTTGTAATTAGGCTAAACTTAGGGGTAGTTTTTGTTTTAACCCAAAGAAAAATGTAACTACCTTGCAAATTCTCGACGCCCTTGCTGATCAATGGGAGGTGGAGTTATAAGCACAACAAGCGTGTTTCGGGACAGATTCTGTAATTTTCCTCTAAAACCAATTAAAATGCTATAATAAAAAATTATGGCAATACTGCTAACTTAATTACTTAACCATTTAGTAACTAATGAAAGAGATGAGATCAAATATACACAAATTAAGACTTAAAACTGGGGAAAAGATAAATTAATGAAAAATCCACAATGTCATTTAAAAATAGAAACGAGGGTCAAACACGACTCCACATCCAGAAAACGGGATAACATAACAGACAATATAAACTCAATTCTATGTTAACCTGTTAAGTTTCATTAGACAAACTATTGATATATCTCATCTATCTGTCAATAGTTCTATTATATGAGACAAATCTATATACCAATTACCAACATAATTCTAGATGCTTTAAAAAGTCATCTATCAACTCTGATAATTAGAACAATTTGACAACATTATAATTACGCTATTAAAAGCCAAACTACACTTTCAGCATGTGATCCAGTGTCATTTTTAGATTTGTACTAGTGATGACATAAGTTGATTAATTCCACTGCTTTTGGGATTACTAAAAAATTGCTTCATTCTTCAGAAACATAATTTTGGATTCCAAGTAAATTGTTCAATTAAATGGGGAATAAGCTGTTATAACTAACAAAAAATTTCAGTGTTTTACCAACTACGAAAGGCAAAAAGTTGCACAAACACTTGCCTTTTAAGATGGATGTGGACTCAGGACTTACAACTTAGTTATGCTAAAAGATATTCAGAAAATTTATAATTCATTTCAGTTGCAAAATTGGACTCAAAAGCTATTTTAAACTACTACACAATTACTAAAGTACCAAAAATTTGTACAATAAACACCTTAATATGTTGGACAATTCTTCTCAAGTTTTCCTTGTATTCGTTCACAGGCACATGCTGCTTTTTGCCGGTGCCCCCTAAAAGAGCAGCGTCATTAGCCCCAAAAAATATAGTAACAGCAACTGGAGGTGTTGCAGATACCTGCTTGAGAGATAAAAACATAAATAATTAAATATTCCTCTGGTTAGTTCAACATATCAAATAAAATCAGAAATTAGACAAAAGGCAGCAGTGAGTAATGAAATAACATATTTTCTCAGGGAAAATAAACAATTAATCTTCTGTTGCATGAGATATTAAACATTATTCCAAGACCTCCAGCAATTGCCATTAGGTGTTTGAGCAAAACAACAGTAGTACAGTCTAGGAATTTGGAATTATTTTCTGACACCCAATGTGCTTTCGGTTTCATCAGTATTGGATATAAGTCGAGCTGCTTCATTCCCTAAACATAGACAATCCTTTCAAGATGTGCATAATTGTATTATTACTCAATTCAAATTATATTACTAAAGCAAGAGACATGTGAACAACCAATTCGTAGAATTTCACCATGTTTGCTTTATTTTTCGAACTTATATAATCGAATATTTGATTATACTAACTGGAAGGCAATAAGCTAGGACCAAACAGACTGATAATATTTTACAAGTAGCTCCCTTCCCAACAATTTCCGAAATTCAAATTAAATAAGTAGGGCTCCTAAATGCACAGAAGCAACTGAAAAACCAAATGAATGTGATTATTAAAATGGAGACCATGTTATGCAGTTGGCTCCCAAACAGGGCATCAATATTACAGAACCATACCAAATGTAAACAGCACCGGAATGTAATTTGCCCAGGTAATGAAATTCAATAAGAAGATAAAGTGTTAGCCAAAAATCAACAGAGCCAGCAAGAAAGCCGTGCAGTTGCTTTAGAACCAACAACCAATGCCATTAAGTTCACATTATATACCTCGAAAAATATATTTTCAATTTTCAGAGTGTGTTTGGACCTATAGAATTGAGCTCATGGAATTGGAGTTGATGTGATATCCATCTATCAACAAAATGAAGTATTTCTAGTTCCAATTTTAAGGCTTCACACCTTCATCACCAAAAAGTCATAATTGTTGATCAAAGATGCATTCATTTCGGGGAACCAAATCCCATCCCAAATAAAACTTTTTAAGACCTCGAAATTGTATTCAAAACATAGTTAGGATCCTATAACAATCCAGATTTACAAATAGAGAAAACAGAAACAAAAAATAAAAAACATTTAACTCAATCCCCTCACACAAATATATCACAATACATCTAATGATGGTGATACAAAAAAACCAACCAAGTACCAGATCCAAATAAACAGCCAAACAAGCAGATGGACAAAAAGTTGATAACAAACAATTAAACCTTTTCAAGAATTACACTTACCAGAGGGAAAATGTGATGCAACAAGAACAGAGCCCACCTGGTGTTGTAACCACCATACCCACGGAGCACTACATCAACCTGCACAGGCAAATTTTCAAACAGATTCTATGCATTCCCAGATCAATACGCATACATAAAAATCAAAATCTCGGAAGAAAATAGCGAAGAAATACAAAAAAAGAGACCTTTCTTGAATAAATGTCTGCAACGGCAGCACCCCACCCCCCTGATCTGAAGGATTGCTGAGTTATTGAATCCCCAAACAACAGTATTTGAGGCCTCATTCCTTTTTGCCTACCTTCCACGCTAGTGTTTGCACACACACCCCCTCTCCTTCCCTATATATTTCTAGAGGGTTTTTTTTTTTTTTTTTTTTTGATAACTCTTCATATCTTTTTTGATCAGCTGTATGTCGTAAGAGCATCTCCCCGACCTCCACCCCACAAACAATTTAATGGAGCGGGGATTTGAATCCACCTCCACCCCACAATTAACCGTATTTTTTTCTAGAGACTCTTCTAATGTCGTAAGAGCATCTCCTTCCAAAGAATTAACCGTATTTTTGTGTGTGTTTACACTATTTTACAGGAAAATTTGGTGGAATTCAAGATTAACTCAAAGAGTTAACTCTATACTCCACTCTAAATTGGAATATTCCATTTTATATTGAATTTATATATTTATACATTAGTGTTTAATATTTTAGTTTTTCTAATATAATTAAATATAATTGTAATTTGCATTATTAGTTAATTTGAAAATTATATATAAATCCTTAAAAAATAATAAAATTAATTTGAAAATGAAATGAACATTCCATAATAGATTAACAAAAGCATAAATTACATGATAAATGCAATTAATTTTCTAAATTAGAAAATTCCTCCCACAAATGATCAATCAACGCATTCCGAAGGGCCATGTGAGCCTCTTTGTCTTTAACTTTTCTATATCATGCAAGAAATGCTTGAAATTGAATTGTTTAATCTGTCACTATTTCGACATCTGGAGTTGGCGGCTTGGCGCTTCTCTCTCAGCTTCAATTGGTGCAACAAGGTCTCGTTCATCCCCATTATCATATTGTGCGGGATAATGGTTTATCTTTGTTTTCTCTCAATTTAAGTGATGAAAATGGTAGAGGTTACGTCTCGTCACATCGTCCGAGGTATGAAAAAATCTAAACTTAAGAGAAAAAAAAAAGACGAAGATATGTCTATTGTTTTAAACACAATTAGAGAAAAAGAATCAAAAACTCCGAGATTTATTAGAGAGCTCAGCCACCAAAAAAGATCATGATATTTAGGTACTAATGCAAAAAGTTGAAACACAAAAGCAAAATGTTGAAGCAAAAAGAGATTAGGTCAAGAAGTGGCTCGATGGGAATGCAACAAAATTTTAATGCAAAATTTGGACACCATTTCGATCTCAATCAACGTGAGTACTTTCAAAATGAACAAACAAGAATTATGTTGAAAAGAGAAGGACAATTACATCAACCACGAGCAAGTAATACTTTCGATATGTTTGGAAGTGGTCTTGGACCTTACTAAGAAAATCAATGTATTGCATGTTCGAGTTGTGTTTTCATTATGTTACGTGTTCTTTGTGTGCAAATTATATGTGCATATTGGGACTTAAATGATATATATTTAATACATTTGCACGCATATTTGATATGTTTTTACTTGGTTTCCTTAGAAGGGCATGATACTGCATATTCTTGTAATTATTACAGGAAACAGAGCTTAAAACGAAGAAATATCGCAATGCCCGGCTAAGATTGACGAATACGAAGAGAAGATCAAAACGACAAAGAAAATGGACAAAAACACTTTACACAGTCGGACCGTGTGGTGTCACACGACCGTGTGGACCCATATGAGAGTGGCACAACCATGTGAAAAAGAGACGAAAATAGGGGACGGAACCAAGCCGCACAGCCAGACCATGTGGGACCCACACGGGCATGTGGAGTTGGCCTGAAAAACCCACACGGGCATGTGAGGCTACACGGCCAGGCCGTGTGGGACTCTGCCACGCGTTTTTTCGAGTTCTTTTCCCGTTCAAACACTACAAGTGACCTCTCCAAGCACCAATAAAAGTGACTCGAGCATGCGAAATTTCATCATCCAACATCACTTCATACGGAGAAAACACATCAAATTACACATGAACGCAATAAACGAAGATCTTACGAGAGACGAAGGCTAGGTCGCGAAGAACACCACAAAGCCTTTCGTGATCTATGGGAGAATAAGAGCTTCAAAGGCTTAGGAGGAATCCATCCCGACAAGAAGGATTTTCTTTCTATGTTTAGATCTCTTGTCTATGCTTCAACAATGTCATAATGTTGATTTTGAATTTGTCTATGAATTTGTAATCAATGTTTGGCTAATCTTTCGAATCTTATGGGCATAATCAAAATTGCGGATTCATGTTAAATCTTGATTAATTTCTTTCTTAATTGATTCATGCTTTCTATTTTATGAATTCGAGTGCTTATTTATAATTGCTTTTATTTGCCGTGGAATAATTTGCATGTCATATTTGTTAGTGCGAAATTCGGAAAAGGAGTTCTAACAAAGACGAAAATCGAATTGGACATAAACGAGTGTATCAAGTCGGAGACCTACAATTTGTTTGTGGGAGTCATTCAATTCATAAATCTTTTGGGAGTTAATAATGGTTGTATCTAGTCGGGAGACCTACAATTGTTATTAATCTGTTGTTTATACGCCGCCCCGGAGGAAGAATAAATCATATTAGGAGTTGAACCCATAGAATTGCATGAATTGGTTTTGAAACTTTAATTGGATTTAATATTGAAGAAACATAATGAGATTATGTGCCTAATGTTGCTCTTGTATTTGTTGAAAATACTTGTGGGGTTCGCAAATTTATTTCTTTTATTTTTGAATTTTTGAATTTTATTTAAACTGATATTCGACCGCTTCAATAAAATTGGAATGCGATATTATTATAGAATCCCTGAGGAATACGACCTTGCTTGCCATTATTCTATATACTACACTGTACATTTGCAGTTGTATGATCCAAATATATTTGGCGAAAAAGGTTTTGGCGCCGTTGGCGGGGAAGGATTAGATTCTACTTAGATATAGTAATACGTAGTTCAATCTTAATTGAAGCATATTTTTAATTTTTTTTAATTTTTTTATTCGGTTCTAACTTTGTTTTTGTTAAGTGCAGATAGTGCATGATCACGCGTTCCAGATCTACCCAGCCAATACCCATTGATTTGAAAATCGAAAAAAACGACGAAGCTAAGTGATCCAAATAGGAGGTAAGTCAAACTTATGGGAGTGTGGCCCATCTGCCGATCAATTCAAATAACTTTGAACTATGCATTGATCCAGATGGTGTCACAAACTCAGTTTGGAGGTAGAGCCGCTGAGGATCCAAACGCACATCTGGTGCACTTTTTAATGAATTGGTGAAATTTGTGATACTGTTAAAATGAATTGTGTTTATGAGGATATCATTCAATGTCGCCTTTTTGCATTCTCTCTACGCGATAAGGCTAAGGGATGGTTATGCTCTGTAACACCACCGACAACAAATTGGGCAGAACCAAGTCAGCGGTTTCTAGCCAAATATTTTCCCCGATGAAGACGCCGCAACAAATCGAAATCGAGATCGCTTAGTTTAGGCAATTAGATCTTTGAGCCACTAGACGAAGCATGGCATAGATTCAGAGAATTGCTAAGGAAGTGCCCTCAACACGGATATCCCGACTACCAACAGGTCCAGTATTTCTATAATCATTTGAGTGGCAACACAAGAATAATTATAAATGTTGATCTGGGGGTGCACTACTAGGGAAATATCCCGAGAAGGCACTAAAATTGTTAGAAGTGATGGCGAACAATAGTTACAAATGGTCATCCTGAGAGGTCTACTATCCGACGTGTGGAAGAAGTTCGGAGGATAAGAAGGTCGCCATGCTCATAGAACAAGTGTCCGTCTTGAATATGAACGGGCGATGCAACAAGTGACTCGAAGAGATCCTGCTATTGTTGAAGAAGAAGCAAACTTTGTGGACCAACAAAGGAACTTCAACAATAATTATAGAAATAATCGACACCCAACTACTATCATTCGGGTTGCGAAACCATGAAAATTTCTCTTATGCTACCAATAAAAATATTTTGCGACCACCTCCAGGATACAATGTGGGTAATCAAGGTAGAGTGGAGTCAAGTGAAAAGAAAGCATCATTGAAGATATGCTATCCTCGTTTATCGGAGAGACAAGTGCAAGACTTAACAAAGATGAAGCAAAGATAGATCAAAGTGAGTTTTGCATGAGTTTTGCATGTATTTTAGGGTATATTTATGGCTATAATTGTTTATAAACATGCATTGCAACCTAGAATCATCATAAAATCCAAGATATAACAAAGATAAATGCATGTATTTTGCATGTATTTTAGGGCATATTTATGGCTATAATTGTTTATAAACATGTAATAACTCATATGAAATGGTATATATTCGCTCTTAGTGGAAAAGGTATTACGCTTTGCTCGTTTTATTGGAATTTAACGATATTTGGAGTGATTTTGTGACAAATACAAGCATTGCAACCTAGAATCATCAAGAATCGAGCAATTACACCCAATTGAAATCCAACTATATTGAGTCAGAGTCGTAGTAATGAGTCTTGTGTCAAAAGAAGCATGGATGATCGAACAACGAGGGGATTAATCTCAAGAATCGTCCGGGTTTAGAAGTAGATTAATTGAACCCTTGTTGAATGTTTTAATCTTAGTTGAAGTTATTGCCTTGAAGCCTGTTTGAGTACTTTATGCTTATTCTTGTTTTATCACTTGGCCAATGATTTAGCATGTTTGATATATTGATTCATAATTCGAGAGATGAGTTTCAATATTAGATCTTGAGTACTTTACATGAATATTTGCATAATCTAGGGTTTGTGAATATTTGTGAGGATATTTGATCTTTTGTGCATTTAGGAGTTGTGTATCTTATGTTGAGTAGAGATGCTTTAGCATAGATATTTCAATCTACACTTTATATACATCTCGAGAGGAGGATAAAATACCGTTGTGATCGTCTTATAGGTGTCTTGATAATAAATTTGGCTTTGATTAAATTGAACAACAAGAGGGATATTAATCGAAACTATAACCCGAATCCATTTCATTCCCTTGATAATTCCATTATTATTTCCATCTTGTGTTTTTGTGGTTATTCTTGTCTTTACTTCCACAACAATCATCCAATTTCGATCGTCTAAATAAAAATAAGACTATTTTGGTTCAATATTTAGCGCATAAATTTATTAGTCTCCATGGATACGACCTTGCTTACCCTATTCTATAAACTACACCATACACTTGCGGTGAAGCTAAAAATAAGGCGAACAACATGATATAAGAACATGTCACTCAGCTGAACACGAATGTAAATGCAAGACTGAAATCTCTGGAAACACAAGTAGCCCAGATCGCAACTGCTGTGGGAGGCCAGCATCAAAAAGGCAAATTCCCAAGCGATACTGAGTTGAATCCGTGAGAACAATGCAATGCCATTAAATGCGATGGTTGGCATTGAGGGTTCATGGATTTCAAATGACACGGTTCATCGAAAGTGATTATAAATCTAATGTCCGGCTAAAGACGTAAAACTCAGCGCTTTATGGGAGGCAACCCAATTTATTCCAAATGAAATACAACGGACTAGATGGGCGATACTCTACTTTCGTTCATGGTTTAATACAAGATATCCCGATGAACTAACTCTTACTAATTTAGGGGCATTGGAGGATTTTAGAGCTATGTGTGGTAGAATTGATTGGCATGAAATTTTAAATGGGCATTGGGCCACTTATTCGATTATCACACTTGAATTTTTGAGTAGTTTTGAATTGGTGGTTCGAAAAAGAAACTTGGTGGAAATTAGGTTTCGACTGGGGAATGAGCCGAGGGAACTAAGTATTGATGATTTAAATGAAATTTACAAAACTCTGGTATAAGGTTGAGGAGCACGAGGACTTTAATAAGGATATATTTTGGAGAAAGATAACTGGTAAACGAATCTACACGTCAGGTACCTCAAAGGCATTTAGTATTCGAAACCCAGTATTCCGTTATGTTCAACGAGTCTTAGCTGAAATAATTTTTGCGAGGGAGGAAAGTAGAGGATAGACGAATTATTCATCATATGGTGTATGTCATCGAGGACTAAAATTATGCCAAACGCTGGAGCTATGATAGTCCGACAATTTGATAGGATAAGAAAATCTAAGAGGGGTGGGATTTGCATTGGGGGGATGATTACCCCTACTGCTGAATATTTCAATATTAATTTGGAGGGGTATGAGAGGCTGGGGCCTAAATTGATTGATCTCATTGTTTCTAATCGCTATGCAAATGATAAAATTTGATAGGAGTGATTACTAGTTCAATCAAGCAGATAGAACAAAGGTTAGACTTCCTAATCCCGAATTAAAATCCATTAGAAATAGAGGTAATTGGTTACTTAGAGAGGAATAGGGGGTGCTGCTCAAGAAGAGCATGATGAGCCGGAATCCTCTAGACAAGGGGGTAGCCGGCCACTGACTATGAGTGATAGGCTCGAAAGGGTGGAAATTGACGTGGGTAGATTGATAGATGATACATATCAATTAACGGTTATGGCTAATGAGTACCACCAAGAATACTCACAAAGGTGATTCGATGCCACCACCCAACTCAAGAAGAACATATGTGTACGAGATGATGTCTCGTATGGACGATGGCATATCACACAGGCCACTACCCTCCACCTCCACCACCACGTTGACCCATGTAAGTATTTATTACGCATTCCTCTTTCTTTTGACAAGTTTCTCATATGTTCGGGACGAAGCATATTTTAAGTTTGGGAGGGTTGTCAAGAATGCGTAATTTAGTACTTCCTTGCATTTTGTATTGCATTTAGGACTACATGTAGAGCATTTTGCATTTAAAAAAATTCGAATTTTTAATTCTTTTTAGCATGTTTATCGCTTTAGCACGTTTAATTGCTTTTGTGTGTGATTTTAATTAAGTTTTTAAATACCTAACTCCCATATGAGTTTACTATGAACATCTTATAGAATGAGATAACATACTTCTGGGAATAGTGTGATGAATTATTTGGAAGAGGTCATTTATTTGTTTGACATTAGTTAAGAAAATTGGATATTTGAGCATGTTGCGAAAAATAAGTCTGTGAGCTTTTGTGCCTTAAACTGCTTTATATGATGCAGACTTGTTTGTTTTCTTGAGTGTGTCATTCATGATTGATAGAACTCTAGAACTTGCTTTGGTATCTTCATTGAAGCCATGTGTGTGTGCAATTTTTGAAAATAATCTAAGGCCATCTTTGTTGAGCCTAAAAAGTCTACCTATAAACTCATGATTCCCTAGTTAGTCAATTTTGAGCCAAAACGTTTATTATGAGCCACATTGATTTTTAAAATTTAAACATGATTTTATCCACAAATTTTTGAGCTTATAGAAAATGAATAAGTTTGGAGGAGATCTAGTGAAAATTCATGAAAAAAAAGAAGGAAGTTGGCAAAAGAAAGAGGAATGAGCAGTATCTAGGTGAATAAAGAAAGCATGAAGCTCGAAAAAGAAAGAAATCTCTCTGAAAAATATATAGAGAAAATCGAGCAAGAGCAAAAGAAAAAAAATCTAAAAATTGTGAAAAAAATGAGAGTTTGAGGCTAAAGAAAAAGAAATTACGCAAAACGGCCTAAGAATGAAAATGAGAAATAAGGGTGGAGTTAAGTTGAAAAAATAAAATATCTTGAGAATGATTTTTAGATAAAATTGGATTGGTGAATTAGAAGTCTGCGCGCTTAAATTCTATTTGCTCAAGTCAAGGTACTTAATCCAAATTTTCCTACCCTTACCAAAGAGCCTACATTACAACCAAATAAAAAGTCATTTTGATTCTTAGATTATGCACACAAAAGTGGTCGAGATGTTAGACGATTTGCAAGCCTATGGTAGTTTTACTTTCACTGAATTGAATTTGATCGTAAACACTATCCATACACTTTTGAGGGTCGAGTGATACACTATCTACTTGTGAGTTGTGATATCGAGTACCCAAAAGAGTATTAATTATGCCGAGTTTATGAATGATGACTTCTTGATAATGAATTATATGGTTTCCTTGAGTATGTAGTCAAAATGCTATTTAATGTTTAAAGTGTTCTTGGGTGTTCATTTTACCCCTTGATATTATTTTTCTTAAATTGCTCGAAGATGAGCAATGCTTTAAGTCTGGGGAATTTTGATGTGTGTAAATATACGTGCATTTTGGGGCTTAAAATGATATATATTTAATGCATTTGCACGCATATTTGATATGTTTTTACTTGGTTTCCTTAGAAGGGCATGATACTGAGTATTGTTGTAATTTTTACAGGAAACGAACCTTAAAATGAAGAAATATCTGTTGGAATGCCCGGCTAAGATTGACGAATGCGAAGAGAAGATCAAAATGACAAAGAAAATGGACAAAAACACTTCACAAGCCAGGCCGGACGGTGTGGTCTCACACGCCGTGTGAAAATACCCGTGTGAAAAGTGACACAACCGTGTGAAAAAGGGACGAAAAACAGGGGACGAAACAAAGCCGCATGGCCGACCATATGGGACCCACACGGCGTGTGGAGTTGGCTGAAAAATCCACATGGGCATGTGAGGCGACATGGCCGTGTGGGGACTCCGCCACACATTGTTTTGAGTTCTTTGCTCGTTCTAACTCTATCATGACCTCTCCAAGCACATATAAAAGAGACCCCGAGGCTTGCACGAGGTTTCATCATCCAACATCACTTCATACAGAGAAAACACATCAAATTACACAGAATACAAGAATCGAAAATCTTTTGAGAGAGGAAGGCTAGGTCATGACGAACACCGCAAGGTCTTTCGCATCTACGGGAGCACAAGAGCTTGAAGGCTTAGGAGGAATCCATCCTAACAAGAAGGGATTTTCTTTCTATGTCTAGATCTCTTGTCTATGCTTAAACAATGTCATAATGTTGATTTTGAATTTGTCTATGAATTTATAATCATTATTTGACTAATCTTTTGATCTTAGGGCATAATAAAAATTGCGAATTCATGTTAAATCTTGAGTAATTGCTTTCTTAATTGATTCATGCTTTCTATTTTCTACGAATTCAAGTGCTTATTTATAATTGCTTTTATTTCTTTGGAATAATTTGCATGTCATGTTTGTTGGTGCAAAATTCGGAAGAGGAGTTCTAACAAAGACGAAAATCGAATTCAGACATAAACATGTGTATCGAGTTAGAGACCTACAATTGTTTGTGGGAAGTCATTCAATTCATAAATCTTTTGGGAGTTAATAATGGTTGTATCGAGTCGGAGACCTACAATTGTTATTAATCTCACATTTTATCGCCGCCCGTGAGGGGGAATAAATTATCTTAGGAATTGAACCCATAGAATTGCATGAATTAGTTTTGAAATTTTAATTGGATTTAATATTGAAGAAACATGTTGAGATTATGTGCCTAAGGTTGCTTGATAGTTGTTGAAAATACTTGTGGGGTTCAAAAATTTATTTCTTTTATTTTTGAATTTTATTTAAACCGATATTCTGGTCATTTATAATAAAATTGGAATGTGATGTTATTATAGCTTTAAGTGTTTCACATATCAATCCCCTGAGGAATACGGCCTTGCTTGCCATTATCCTATAAACTACACCGTAAACTTGCGGTTGTATGATCCAAATATTTTTGGCGAACACGTGTTTGATATTTTACGTATTTTATGTTATGGTAATTTTATTTTAATTTAATCTATTTTAGGGTATTTGATGTCTTTTAAATGATTGTAATTTTATGAATGTGTGTTATGAGTTCTCTTTTTATTTTGAGTAATGTTTTATAAATAAATTATTTTTTAATTAGTTATATATTTGAAATTGAACATAATATAACAATTAACAAAAACATTATTAATTTACAAAACAAAAAAAAAACAACACATGATAATTAGGAACATAATTTATTGGTTTATCATTACTAAATAATAAACAAGAAATTATTTCCTAAAAAAGAAAAAGAGAGAGAAAACAATAAATTCCACAATTTAAAGAAACGAAAAAAATTTAAAAATGAAAAAATAGCGTTGGAACTATCCCCTCTACATGTAGCGGGAATCTGTTGATTCCTTGTAAATTAGCATGGAAAATACTGCTTGTTGGAGAAGATTTCTCCTTCAAAATAGGGGATTATACTATTTAAATGATTGTTGGAGATGCTCTAACTCGCATATGTGTTATCATTCTCACAAGTTTTTCCACAATATATGGAAATTATATTCTTTAAGATAGAGGTTGTGCTAAGGGTGGCCAAATGAAACTAAAATTGGGTTCCAAACTGAACCGTGTTAAGGTGGAACCGCGGTTAAAACCAATAATTTATATTTTCTTCGGGTAAAATATGATAGAAGAAAAATTTAAATATTTATTATGATGCTTTACATTCGCAACCGCAAGAGACACATCTTAAACTCAATGTTGTAAGTGAGCCACGTTAATTTTAATTCATCAATACATAAGCAACTTAATATTATTATTTATATTAAGCCCAAAATTTAATATTATTATGAATATTAAGTCTAATTCCTTTTCTATTTTTTTTATTTTTTTCTTTTATTTTGTAACTAAATTTGATAATAAATTATTAAGAAAAATAAAAAAATGGTTCTCAAGTTAAAATCGAAATTGGAACCATGGTGGAACCGGGTTCTCGTTTGGAATCGAACCAGTCGATTTCGGTTTTAGAACCAGAATCGTGAGCATTCCATTCCAGTTCCTCATTTTGAAAGAATCGGAACTGGAGAGTTCGGGACCGTGGCCACCCCTAGGTTGTAGATCTCATGTTTGATTACCACTAATGGTATATGGTTTGATTTTTTCTTTGTGTGTGTTTGATTTCTACTAAGGAAATGTAGCTTCAATTTTATTTGGATTGTTATATGTTACAGGTTCTAAACGTGTAATATGTATACTAAAGAAATATTTTCCCAAATTAAGTTAACTCAACCAACCACTTAAACTAATCAAAATGATAAGTAAAAATAAAATTAAAATGATAAGTACAATTTACTTATTTCATAATTAATTGTGTTTATAGACTAGAATCACATGACAATAATGTGTGTATTCACTAGTCATTTCAATCAAACCCCCCTTTGAAAATATAGATCAGTAGTCACACTTTAAGATGGAAAAGTAAATCTATTTATCCACCTTTTTATCTTTTTATACCACACATTAATAGGAAAAAACATTTCTCTAAATCATAGGCAATACCGATTTCAGTACAAAAATTATGGAGAATGCTCAAAAGTGCGTACCATTCCGTACAGAGATGATAATTGATCAAGTTGGATATCTAAAGACCCAGACCCATCATGTCCTTAGAAGGAAACGATGCAGGTTTTCCGTCATGGGTCGTGGGTGGGCGGGTCACACAATTCTAACCCGAATTAAATAAAATTAAATACAAGAAATATATATATTTTAAAAAATATTTTTACTTACGAAATTGTCATTATCAATTTGTAAATGCTAAATATGATAATACATAAAATTATATTATAATATATATTATATATGCCAAATAAATATTAAATGTGTTAATTTAAATAAATTTGCTATGCTAGGTAGGTACTCGTGGGACGGAAACGATACCCAGACCCGCCCCATTGTGGGTGTGGAGCGGGGCAGCGCGATCCAAACAAGTCGGGCCAGAGCGGATTGGTGCAGGTCGAGCCAAAATTGTTATCCCTACTCAGAAAAGGGTAATTCGTTTATTTGTTCAATAGTAAAAGTTGAGTAGCCAAGTCCAAGAGTTAGGGTAAAATCCAAAAGCTAAGGTATTTCTTATGGAGGGAACTGGCCAACAACACAAAAAGACAATCAAAAGGACCGCAAGATTGTCCTTGTGAAGCCTTCCAATTAGGGGTGGCCAAATGGAACGAAAACCAGAACCATGGTCAAGATTCTGAAATCGACCTAACGTAGGTCGATTCTGGTTCCAGTTCCTTAGTCTCAAAAACCATGGAACCGACTGTTAAAACCACCGGTTTCAAGGTCAAAACCAAGGATTTTTATTTTTTATGGTAAATATATGCTAGAAGAATTGTTAAATATTTATTCTGATGTTTTATATTCGTAACTATATGAGACACATTTTAAACCAAATATTGTAAGCGAACTACGTAAACTTTGATTCATTTATACTCTAATAGTATATATAGACAATTTAATATTTTTATTAATATTAAGTACAAAATTTAATTGAATATTAAGTCCAAGTCTTTTTGTTTGTTTTGTAAAATTACTATGTGGCCCACGTGCAAATAATTAAGGATTTAATTATTTAAATAATGAGTTTTAAATATTTAATTAATGGTTCAAATAAATAAGTTATCGATAAATTTTAAATTGACGATTAAGAGGTGGTTTATGTTCCACCTCTACACACGTTGATAGAACATGTTTGAGAACGTTTCTACGAACGATTATTGGCGCATAACGATCAAGAAACCGTCCTCTCTCTCGCCTATAATAGAACCCATTCAATCAAAGATCAATCACAAAAAGAAATTGTCGGATTTCAGAGAATTAACGAAAGCCATGAGAGAAAAAATGGTTTCTTTCATCTTCAAACAAAGAAAAACATGGGTGCTCAAGGTTAGTACCGTGATTGCGAATTAATTGTGAAAATCATGAAGTTCAAGATCCGGGATTAAATTTATGTTTTACGTTATGTCTAAAAGTTTATGCTTACATGTGGTATCGTGAGCACTCGGTTTAAGAACTCATGATTCTCTAATTATGATTATGAGATTTTTAATTTATGAATCCATATGAATCATGTTTTTCGATGTGATATGTTCAATAACGAATTGCTTTTTCATTTGTGCGTATGAGAATTGATGAAAGGTTCTATTAATTTGGTTAATACGGATATGTTGGTTTAGTATTAGAGCAAGTCTCTTGTGAAACGGTCTCACGGATCTAAATCCGTGAGACGGACCTCCTAAGGGCTCCGTCTTGAGAACATGAACCATGAAAATAAATTTAAAAATAATAATGAACCATGAAGAAACAAAAATAAACCCAAAAAACATGAACCATGAAGAATAAACCCGAAAAACAAAAATAAACCGAAAAAATAAAAAATAAACTAAAAATCCTAAAAACCCAAATCAATTAAAAATAAACCCAATAAACAAAATAAACCTAAAAACAAATATAAATCCTAAGAAAAACAAAATTTGAAAAAAAAAATTTTTAAAAAACTTTTTGTGTAAGGGCTCAAAATCTCCTCACGCTCACGCAAGTTTTTGCCCTAGTATTATGTTTTAAATTTGGGATTCATGTTTTGGTGACGGTGCTCGAATATGGGTAATCAATTGGTTGATTAGGATTTGAAATTGTTTGGATAATGTTCAGTTTGCTGGACCCCACCAACCCATTATCATGTCATAGCTCATTATGGTATCTGGTTTTATGATGTTCACAAACATTAGCATATGAATCTGATGCTTTCCACTTACAGTTTTATATATTTATAACTTATGATCCTATTTTTCTTGATTATAAATAATATATATGTGATTGAAGTGGCTATGTGTTAGAACTCATGCATACACATATGGATTTCATACTAATGGCATCAATCAAGCCTATTTATGAACGAAAAAAAAAATCTCCTGGAATGAATTTAGCTCTCTGTATATTATTTTGACCAACTTTGCATATATGTAATTATATGATCAATGCATTCAGGGAGTTTAATTACTCGTTGTCAACACATGCTTTATGAATTTTATTTTCTGAATTGTTAATTATGATTTCTTTGTAACTCAAATACTTGTTGTGTATTTTGAATTCATGTGATAGATGATTAGTTAGTCATCAAAGTGGTCTAACAATAAAGTCTATCTTATTGTATTGCTTATTATTTAATTTGACGTCTATATTATGAATAATTTGTTAGTCAACAAAGTGGCCTAATTAGAAAGTACTTATAGATGTTAAATTAAATAAATTTTCAATTACCCATGATTATGTGATGCTATTAATCGAAATGACATGATGATATTTTGTAGTGGGTATATTGAAGTTCATTGATTATAGAATATTTACGGGTCGCCCAAAGGTTGATCAATTATTTTTATAATCAAGAACATAACCATGGATAATTAATAAACCTGATTAGATGTGTTTAGTATATCCAAAGATAGCAAACATGTCTAGTTATAATATATTTAATTACCAATAATGTGAACTCAACTTTTACCATCAATTACGTTTAATGTAGAGCATTGTTGGATCACCCAAAGGAGCACTTCAATGTATATTTATTGTTGTATCTGAATCTATATTAAGTAGTCTCAAAGCATTAGTGTATCAATCAACTCTTTTAATTGTAGTACCTATTTCTCGTTTTGATACATGTTTTTATCTTAATTTTGATGATTTTATTTTCACACCAAAACAATATTTTTAATCGTTGTCCAAATACTCCTAAATGATTTCAAATGGTTTCAATATTTTCCAAGTATTTCTTCAAGTTTTTATTTCGGATAAAACTGACAACACTTTTAATGATTTTATGTTTAATTAGATTTCACTTCAAAATAAGGTTCCTAAATGTTGTCTAAATACTCCCGATTGGTTTAAAATATTTTTACTATTTTTTCGGAGTATTTCTTGAGTTTTATTTTCGACAAAAATTGGACAACATTTCTGTCTCGAGGTCAACCGGTCGCCGTATAGGGCAACCCGTGCACTGAAGATGAATTTTGGAACAAAAAATGAGACGAACTCGAAAAATAGACAGTCGACCGGTCGCTCAAGGCGTCGGCCACACCCAGTGCGCGACCCGTACTGAACGTGTGAAATTGAAATGAACTCCCCTGTCTTGATTTTTGGTCATGGTCGACCTGGCCGAGGTGGACATCAACCGCCGACCTATGTTTTTTTTTGTGTAACTTTCAAACGTCTATTTACTGCGGCCGTGCATCTATCTTTCTTTCGACAAAGACAATCCACCGTTTGGACAAAGGCAGACATCTTTTCCTTAAAATGTAGGATTGATTTCTAACAGCTATATTCTTGATTTTAATTGTATTTTTCTGTAGATTTTCAATCCCCAAGAGGAGCCTATGCTTGATCAAACATCTCCTATAAATAGAGGAAGTTTTGGAGCAACCATGTGATACAATTGAGATACAATACAACAAGATACACTTCAAGCAAATATTTGTTCTTCATAGTTATTATTCTTGTTGTAATTTTGCCTAGCTTATCATTTTCACATCCTTGAGGTCTAGGCTATTCTTGATTACACTTTGCACTCATATTGTAATATTCATTATTGAGTTGTAATCTTGATTTTTGGTCATCATTCAACACAAGACATCCTTGTGAGTATTCTTGTGGTAAGAATACACTTGGGTGATCTAGGTGATAGGTGTTTCAAGAGTGTGGTGCTCTTGTAGCGTTGGAGAATTTGGTATTCTTCAAGATTGAAGATTGTGGTGATTTTCAAAGTTGTCGTTGAAGGAAGATTGTGGTAATCTTCAAAGGGAGATTGTGGTAATCTCCAAAGGTGGTGTTGAAGAAGAGCGTGGTGCTCTTCAAGGTGTTGTAAGTTGAGTTTGTATTAATTTTGGTAATTAATAAATTTTTTTATTTTTGAAATCCATCTCGGATATCTTTGCGGTGGTAGAGGATTAGGCCCTAGGTGGGTTGAACCTCTATAAATCGACGTGTGTTGTTTACATTCCGCACTCTTATTATTGTCTTTGAGCATTCTGTTCGAAAAAGAGGGCAAAATCGAAAAGATGGAGATAATCTATTCACCCCCTCTAGATTATCGTAGCCGCTTGGACTTACAAGTGGTATCAAAGCCAAACTCTTTGGCATGCTCGTTTCACATCGCGAGTGAAGAGGAACGATCGTCGGCTACGAATGAAACTCATCTTACCAAAGACCTCCATCACCAAGCCACCACTATTTGATTCCAAAAATTTTATATTTTGGAAAGAAAGAATGGAATGTTATCTACAAGGTTGCGGGTTCAATATTTGGAACATCGTCATAAATGGAGAATCCATTCCGATGAAAGACACACCACACACTTCCAAAGCCTCAAAGAGCTAAATGATGAAGAGAAGAAAATCATCTCCTTAAATGGTAAAACTCTCAATATTTTATATTGTTTACTTACTAATTTGGAATTTGATCATATCATAGGAATTGATCGGCTCATGGAGTATGACAAACATTAGAAGCTATCTATGGAGTATTTGCAAATGAAAGGAGTCAAACAAAAGCATCTACTTCTCAAAGGGATACAAGTTCAAATCTAAGAACAAGCCTTTTACAACTTCCAACTATGAAGTAGTCGAACAATGTTTTATGGGCATCGAAGAAGAAAACGAGGTATGTCTTAAACCCTCTACTTCCTATGATATTGTTATTCAAAATGATTATAGTGATTTACAAAATGATTTTGATGATCTTCAAAATGAATTCCAAAGCTTGCTTGTTAAATACAAAAATTTGAAGAGGAATTCAATGTTTTGAAAAATGATAAGGATAGTTTATTTACCTCCTATGAATCACTATCATGTGCTCACTCCACCATACTTGACAAGGTTAGAAACCTTGAAAAAGAAAATAGTACTCTTGTTGAGGAGATTAATTGTATGAAAAAGGATTTATCAAAATCCAACTCGAGTACCATTAAAATGACCAAGATTATTGATATTCATGATTGTGATAAAGGACTTGATCATAAGCCTAGTATTGTAAATTATGTGAAAAGAAATCAAGTCCCTATGCATGTTGGTCATTATGCTCCAAAAATTATTACTTGCTTCTATTGCGGTAAAAAAGGGTCATACGGTAAATACTTGTCGGGCTAGAAATAACTCTAATTATTTTTGGAGACCTAAAAGTCTTAAGACTAATCCCAAAGGACCTTAGCACTTGAGGTACCACAAAACAATGTCATTTTAGGTACCCGTGAAATAATAATCGAAGAAAATCCATACCGCCAAGAAGATATCAAATGACAATTTCATTTGATCAAAGGAGAAAATATTTTCAACAAAGTCAATTTCCAAAAAGAGAAAATAATAAAAAATGGGATGAACAAAATCCCTGGAAATGGCAAAGACATCATCAAGATGATTTTTCAAGAGAAAGACACTTCAAAAATGGGAAGGCCACAATGCTTGGAAATGGAGCAATTGGAGAAGCCATCATCAACAAGATAATTCTCAAAGGGAAAGATATCATCAACAACGGGAATGACACAACCCATGGAAATAGCGTAATTGGTAAACCATATCTCCCTATTTAAATATGCATTTTATTTTGTTATGCATGTTTTTATTTGCACCTATACTGCAAATGAGTTTTCATAATTTTAAAATTAAGGTCCTCAACAAATATTTGTGTTTTTAAAATCCATTGAAAAAGAGACCTTACATGTTGCTTTTAAACTCTTATGGATTTTTATAGCATAAGCATAATTTTTTGTGTTATCTCTTATTACTTGCCTACATTTGTGCTATTATATCTTGTGCAAAATTTGTTTAAGAATTGCGAGGTTATATATCTCATATTCATTGGCTAATTCTTCATCAAGTTTCTTAAATCATCGAGGTATGTTAACTCGTATTTTCTTAGAACTCGATATTATGCATATGTCTTTCAAGATATTTCATTTCAACCCCTTAAGTGCCCCTAAATGATGTTGTAAATTTTTCTTAAAAAGGCACTACTCGTTAAATCTAGATTTTCTCGAATATATGTTTTTCCAAAACCCGTATTTTGTTGGACTTGGTCCAATTTTTTTTTTTTTTTGCAAGGTTTTAAAACTTTTGGGGTGAAAAATCGAATTTACGAAAACCTGGAGAATGAAAAATCGCATTGGGACGATCAAGGCGGGGCGGCCGCTTTCGCACGCCGACGACGTCGCACCCTACCTCGACCCGCGCCAGGGCAATTTTTCAAGATAAAACGGGCTGCTTCTTTCATTCTCAAACAGACTCAAAATTTCCCCAAACCCTTAACCTCGCGTAAATCGTCCCTTTCTCTCAAATCCTCATTTCTTCATCAATCTTTACGATTCTTGTTGCTAATCCACTTATTTTTGAAAGAATCTTACATATATGGCACCTCCCAAAAATTCTACCGGTCAAAATCCCACTTCCAAGAGAAGAAAGGGCGGAGAGGGTTCTTCGAGAAATCGGCAAGACGGCCGAACAAAGGGATATTCGAGTGCTCAAAGGAACGTGGCTCAAGAACGTGATGACATTCAAAATCACGTATTCTCTCGGGCCCAAATTACCAAGCTCCGCGAACAATTTCGCTCAAAAATTGCCGTTGGGGCTTAAAAGTAAGAAATCTTTTATATCTTTAGCTCCCCATTCGAATAATGTTCTAAATTTCATCAATAAATATGGAGTGGTACTATGAAGATTTGAGAATGGGTGGAAAGTCGATTTCTCGGACTAAAATTTGTCGTTTTAATTCATTTGCTAATGAATATCCTACTATTAGAGGATTCTTTGAGGAGCAAGGTTGGATGTTTTTATGGGAGCATGCATATGTTTTGTATGATGATGATATTATCCAACATTTTTATGCAAATATGTGGGTGCAATATGATGATGATAGAAAGCCTATTGCGGTAAATTCATTTGTAAAGGGTCGTCATTTTAAGTGGACTCCTAATGAAATTTGTCGGCTTCTACATGTAAGAGAAGGTGGTTGGGACTATTTTTCTTGTGCAATTTGGAATGATGAGATGTTGGGGGTGTCTATGAAAGAAGTGAAGACTTATTTGGGCATATGGCCAAAATATTCATTGTTGGCGATGACACTTGAGCACCGAATTTTATCTGTTATTGTCGCCTACTGTATTTGTGGAAAGGCGGGTAAAATGCCTAGCAACATGGATTATTTTTTGACTTATAAGATTGCTAGAAGGGAACCGCTTAACTTTGGAGCTATTCTTATTCAATGTCTAATTGAGTCTATCACTCAAGGAAATAAGAAGTTTGTTATGGACAATTGGATTTGTAAACTTCTTATACAATCGGGACTACCTTCGTCGGAGTGTAATTCGGAGGTATTTCAAAATGACTTTGCATTGATAACATCTCCCAAATGGTCACTATGCGCAAGAATCCGACCAACTAAGATGGCTAGAGGAAGAGGTCAAGATTCCCCTGATCCAAACGACTTCTTTGATGATGCCGAGGCCGTGAGATTGGCGGAGGAAGGCGAACCGAGCAATCCGGAGGGTAATACCGGTGCTCAACCGCCTGGAGGTACACCCAAGTCGAGTATGATGATCTAAGAACATTTCATGAAGCTAGGTACGAGGCTTTGGAGCAAAGACCTCCAAAATGCAAAAATCAATCGGCAAGTTGAAGAAATTCATCAAAGATTTTATTCCTAACTTGCTTCTCTTCATACAAGGATTGATGTCCCCACCCCTTTACTTTTTAGCATTTTCTTTCTTGTCCATGTTGTTTTGTATTTCTTTTGACTTTCTTGTAAAACTCTTTCGTACTAATGAGATTTGCTTGTTTTCTTGAAAGAGTTAAAATAGCAAGTTGATAATGACTTGTGGATGATCATGATTTTGATGGAGTATTTTTTGGTAAAAATACTCTAGTTTGGCATAGTTTGTTGTTGGTATGAAGTACTTGATGGTAAAAGTGCTTCTTTTAATTTTTGCTTAAATGCATTTGAGATGTCTTGATTATTTTGTTTAGATGAATAATTTGGGACATTTGTAATGTCTAATATGCATTGTTTGATGCTTGACATGTATTACTTGTTGGAACCTTAATTTTTGCTTGATGGCATTGGTAATGCCTTGATTTTTTTTTGGGCTAAAATTATCTCAATTGGGTCGAACCCTTGAGAATTTACTTTGTTTTGAGCCTCTTATTTGATGGACATATGTTGAAAAATTATTTTTGGCTGATGATATGAAAACTTGGCTTAAATTCTTGGCAAGGGCTATATACATTTTCTTCAAACTTTGACGACCGCCAAGTGTTCGATAAAATGCTTCAATAAAAAAAAAACCCATCACCTACGTGACTCTCTTATTTTTGTCTTAAATCCCTATTGAGATCATATTTTTGGCTAACAAATGAGCTTATGGACTTCTTATGATACATCCCTCCCAATTGTTTTGGATCCTTAGCATAATTGCTCAACGATTGATAAACCGTCTAACATTCTTTTTGATGATTCCAAAGGGGAGAAACAGAAAATGGCTCATTAGCTCAAAGAAGCTAATAAAAGCTTGTTATAAAAGCTATAAGCTATGGCTCTCAAAAGCCATAAGTTTGTGATTTTTTATTTGTCCAATTGTTGCTTGATGGACTTATATACTTGTCTAATGATGTTTTGTTGATGAGGGGAAGCTTATAAGCTCTTAAACAACTTGTAAAAGCTAAGCTTTTAGCTTATGGTTAATTGCTTTTACATTATTCATGTTGTGATTGTTGATAGGGGAGCTTGTGCTTATTATTGAATATACTTACTCCCTTAATTGGTTGCTTATGTATTTTGGAAATTTTGGTTGCTTCCAGGCGATTAGATGTTTTTACCGGAAAATCGTTTTTAAAATTGTCCTCCCAATTTTTCTAAAAAATTGTTTTGGTTTGTAATCATCAAAAAGGGGGGAGATTGTTTGATACATGTTTTTATCTTAATTTTGATGATTTTATTTTTACACCAAAATAATGTTTTTAATCGTTGTCCAAATACTCCTAAATGATTTCAAATGGTTTCAATATTTTCCGCAGTATTTCTTCAAGTTTTTATTTCGGATAAAATCGGACAACACTTTTAATAATTTTATGTTTAATTAGATTTCACTTCAAAATAAGGTTCCTAAATGTTGTCTAAATACTCCCGATTGGTTTAAAATATTTTTACTATTTTTCGAGTATTTCTTGAGTTTTATTTTCGACAAAAATTGGACAACCTTTCTGTCTCGAGGTCAACCTGTCGCCGTATAGGGCAACCCGTGACTCAAGATGAATTTTGGAACAAAAATGAGACGAACTCTGAAAAATAGACAGGTCGACGACGGTCGCCTCAGGGGGCGTCGGCCGCCGCCAGTGCGCCACGGTGCACTGAACGTGTGAAATTGAAACAGAACTCCCTGTCTTGATTTTTGGTCATGGTCGACCAAGTTGGAGTTGACGTCGGCCGTCGAGGTGGACATCGACCGGCCGACTGTTTTTGTTCTTTGTAACTTTCAAACGCCTATTTTTGTGCGATCGGCCGCCTATCTTTTCACAAAAAAAATCGACCGTGTGACAAAGATACATGTTTTCCTTAAATTGTGGGATTGATTTCTAATAGCTATATTCTTGATTTTAATTGTATTTTTCAGAGATTTTCAATCCCCAAGAGGAGCTTATGCTTGATCAAACATCTTCTATAAATAGAGGAAGTTTTGGAGCAACCATGTGATACAATTGAGATACAATACAACAAGATACACTTCAAGCAAATATTTGTTCTTCATAGTTATTATTCTTGTTGTAATTTTTCCTAGCTTATCATTTTCACATCCTTGAGGTCTAGGCTATTCTTGATTACACTTTGCACTCATATTGTAATATTCATTATTGAGTTGTAATCTTGATTTTTGGTCATCATTCAACACAAGACATCCTTGTGAGTATTCTTGTGGTAAGAATACACTTGGGTGATCTAGGTGATAGGTGTTTCAAGAGTGTGGTGCTCTTGTAGCGTTGGAGAATTTGGTATTCTTCAAGATTGAAGATTGTGGTGATTTTCAAAGTTGCCGTTGAAGGAAGATTGTGGTAATCTTCAAAGGAGATTGTGGTAATCTCCAAAGGTGGTGTTGAAGAAGAGCGTGGTGCTCTTGGGTGTTGTAAGTTGAGTTTGTATTAATTTTGGTAATTAATAAATTTTTTTATTTTTGAAATCCATCTCTGATATATCTTGGGGTGGTAGAGATTAGGCCCTAGGTGGGTTGAACCTCTATAAATCGACGTGTGTTGTTTACATTCCGCACTCTTATTATTGTCTTTGAGCATTCTGTTCGAAAAGAGGGCAAAATCGAAAAGATGGAGATAATCTATTCACCCCCTCTAGATTATCGTAGCGCTGACTTACAATTTCTGCTTTCTCTTCATTTGCATGCTTCGTCTATTCCAAAGTGTATATTGGCCTTAACTTCTCTCGAATGGTGCGAGAAAATCCAATTTCACCTTGGTGTTTTGGACCTTGACTTAGCACTTCAAGTTGAGAAACCCGCTGCTATTACGACACTAGCAAAGGATATTGAGAAATCATCCACACTTCATGGGAAAGATCAAACAGATCGAGCCTCGATGTTTATGCGAATGAGTATAGCAAACAACATCAAGTCTACCCTTCCTCACACAGAAAATGCTAAGGAATTCATGAAATTAGTAGGAGAGCGTTAAACTGGCCGATAAGTCTCTTTGTTGGGACATTAATGGCTACTTTGACCACCATGAAGTTTGATGGTTCTTGTAGCATGCATGAGCACGTCATTGAAATGACAAACATTGCAAAAGACTAAAGTCCTTAGGGATGAACTTGTATGATAACTTTCTCGTGCAATTTATCTTAAATTCATTGTCCTCTCGAGTATGGTCCGTTTCAAATGAACTATAACACCATGAAGGACAAGTGAATCAAATGAACTTTATGGTATGCTAGTTCAAGAGGAAACACAGACAAGAATCGGGGACTCATTCTGCTCATCTCGTAACCAATCAAGGAGCCGGTAAGAAAGCCGGAACAAAGAAAGGAAAGGCAAAGAAAGGACCATTTAAAGTGAATGAGTCAAATGCCCAAGTCCAAAAAAGGAACACAAAGAACCTTAAGTGCCGTTTCTATGGAAAGCCACGACACTTCCGAAAGATAGCCAAACGTAAGGCATGGTTCGACAAGAAATTTATGATTAATGCTTTCATATGTTTCGAATCAAATTTAGTTGAATTTCGTCATAACACATGGTGGCTTGATTCCTACGCACCACTCACGTTTCAAATACGATGCAGGATTCTTTACAACCCAAACCATAAATCCAAATGAAAAGACGTCCTTATGAGAAATTGAGTCAAAGCTCCAATTGAAGTCATTGGAACTTATCGCCGATTTTAGATATCGACACCATTTAGATTTATTTCAAATTCTTTATGTACTTTTTCGCTTATCGCAATTTGGTTTCTCATTCCGCACTTGATTCTTTTGGTTATTCTTTTAATTTCAGAATGGATGTTTCATTTTGTTCAAATAAAGTTTTCTTATTGGTTCTGGGGTTCTTAATGATGGCCTATATAAATTTAGGTTTGATAATCTTTTTGCTGAGACTCTTTGAACCCTGCATAATAATGTTGGAATTAAATGTGGTTTAGTGAATAAAAATTCTGCTTACTTGTGGCATAAACATTTGGGGCATGTTTCCAAAGAAAGATTAGAAAGATTGGTAAAGAATTAAATCCTCCCGGATTTAGATTTTACCGATCCTGGTATTTGTGTGGATTGTATTAAAAGAAAACAAACAAAACACACAAAGAAAGGAGCCACTCAAGCACACATTTTCTTGAAATAATACACACTAATATTTGTGGGCCTTTTGATGTTTCCTCTTTTGAGAAAGAAAGATATTTTATCACTTTTATTGATGACTTTTCACGGTATGGATATGTCTATCTATTACATGAAAAATCTCATTCAAGAAATGCCCTTGATGTATTTGTTAATGAGGTTGAAAGACAACTATATAGAAAAGTGAAAATTATCGATCCGATACGATAGAGGTTGTGAATATTATGGAAAATATAATGAATGGGCAATGCCTGGCCCATATGCCAAATTCCTTGAAAAGCGTGGCATATGTGCTCAATACAATATGCCAGTACACCACAACAAAATTGTGTAGCACAAAGGCATAATCGTACTCTATTGGACATGGTTATGACTATGTTAAGTAATTCTTCATTATCCACATCATTGTGGATGCATGCACTTAAAACTCGCAATATATCCATAAATAGAGTTCCTAGTAAGTCGCCCCAAAACTCCTTTCGAGCTTTGGACTGGTAGGAAACCTAGTTTGAGGCACCCGCATGTTTGGGGTTGCCCGACGTAAATAAGAGCATATAATCCACAAGAAAAGAAATTGGATTATAGGACAATCAATGGTTACTTCATTGGTTATCCCGAAAAATCCAAAGGGTATAAGTTTTATTGTCCTAACCATAGTACAATAATTGTTGAAACCGAAATGCTAGGTTCATTAAGAATGGTGAAGTTAGTGGGAGTCAAGAACCACAAAAAGTGGACATTCAAGAAGTTAGAGTGCAAATTCATTTGCCTATAACTTCTTCTAAAGTTGTTGTTCCTCCAATTATTGAACAACCTAATGTTGGACAAGAATAACAAATTAATGATCAAGTCACCCACAATGAAGATAACATTGATGAACCTACTATAGTGAATGAACTACAACAAATAACATTAAGAAGGTCCGATAGACAAAGACGATATGCTATTTCAAATGATTATGTGGTTTAATTACAAGAGTCGAATTTGACTTAGAAATTGATGATGACCCGCTTTCATTTTCATATGCCATTGAAGGTATTAATTCTAATAAATGGTTTGATGCCATGAAAGATGAGCTGAAATCTATTGAACACAATAAAGTTTGAGACCTTATTGAATTGCCTGATGTTTGTAAAAGAGTCGGGTGTAAATGGGTCTTTAAGACCAAACGTGACTCATATGGCAATATCGAACGATACAAGGCTGACTTGTTTCCAAAGGTTTTACTCGGAAAAATGGTATTGACTATAAAGAGACATTTTCACCAGTCTAAGAAAGCTTCATTTAGAATTATTATGACTTTGGTGGCTCATTATGATTTAAAGTTACACCAAATGGATGTGAAAACGCCTTCTAATGGAGATTTGGAAGAAGATGTTTATATGGATCAACATGAAGGTTTTTCCATAGAAGGAAAGAACATATGGTGTGTAATCTTAAGAAATCAATATACGGACTTAAACAAGCTTCTCGTCAATGGTATCTTAAGTTCAATGATACCATCACGCCTTTCGCATTTAACGAAAAACACTTGATTGGTTTATATATCTCAAAGTCAGTGGGAGAAAGTTTATCTTTATGATTAGGTATGTTGATGATATCTTGCTTGCAATGAATGATCTTGGTTTATTATATGAACCCAAGAAATTTCTCTCTAAGAACTTTGAAATGAAGGATATGAGAGAGGCAACTTATGTGATCGGAATAGTAATTTTTCGGGATAGTTCACAAGGATTGCTAGGGTTGTCTCAGGAAAGCATACATTAATAAAGTTCTAGAGAGATTTAGAATGAAAAAATGCTCATAAAGTGTCGTTCCAATTCGGAAGGAGATAAGTTCGATCTTTATACAATGTCCAAAGAATGAATTGGAACGCAAACAAATGAATGATATCCCTTATGCATCAATTGTTGGAAGCCTGATGTATGCACAAACTTGTACGAGGCCAGACATCAGTTTTGCTGTTGGAATGCTTGGCCGATATCAGAGTAATCCAGGAATAGATCACCGAAATGCAAAAAGTCTTGAGGTACTTGCAAGGAACAAAAGACCGTATGCTTACTTATCGAAGGTCCGGGTCATCTAGAGGTGATTGATTATACAGATTTCGGATTATCTTTGATGTGTTGATACAAGAAAATCCACATTTGGTTATTTGTTCCTATAGCCGGGAGCAATATCTTGAAAACGTTCAAGTAGTTCCATTGCCGCATCCATTATGGAAGTCGAATTGTGGCATGCTTTGAGGCTACAATTCAAGGAAATTGGCTATGGAACTTTATTTTAGGACTTGGAATAGTCGACAAGATTGCCAAGTCAAATGAAAATTTACTTGTGATAATTTCGTAGAGCGATCTTCTTTTCCAAAAAACGACCAAGATTCCGAGGTGCTACACATATGGAATTGAAGTACCTTGCCGTTAAAGAAGAAGTTTAGAAACAAAAAGTGTCAATTGAGAATATCAAAGACCAATGTCATGATTGCGGATCTATTGACTAAAGGATTGCCTCCAAAGACATTTATTCCACATGTCGAAGGGATGGGCATTCTCGAATGTAACTTAAGAATTATATGCTTTAAGTATTTGACACTTTGAGCTATCTTATGTATTGTTTCGACGTTAAGTGATATCTTGTTTGTCATTGATGTATACATGAACGTTGACATTACTATATTGTCTAACTTAGACACTAATGTGGATCATTATTGATATTTTAGTTATGGGTTATTTTAAGTAGAAAACTAATATTGTGGTACATGGAAAGAACTATGTCGGGCTAATGACATAGAACCGCCATGACCCATATTAGAATATACTCATTATAATATTATGATCTAACCAATGTATGTAAGACTTATCTTTATGTTATGCGCATTACGTCTTAATATTTAAACCATGAAGATTTATTTGTCTCATGGGCCAAGTGGGAGAATGTAAAATTACTATGTGGCCTACGTGAAAATAATTAAGGATTTAATTATTTAAATAATGAATTTTAAGTATTTAATTATTGGTTTAAATAAATAAGTTTTCAGATAATTTTTAAATTGGACAGGTAAGAGGTGGTTTATGTTCCACCTCTACACACGTTGATAGAACGTGCTTGAGAATATTTCTGCTAGAACAGTTATTGGCAGATAACTGCTCAAGAAACCGGTCCTCTCTTTGCCTATAATAGAACCTATTTAGAACAGAAAGATCTATCACAAAAAGAAATTATCGTTCTGTGGAATTAACGAAGGCCAAGAGAGAAAAAGTGGTTTCTTCCATCTTCAAACAAAGAAAGACATGGCTGCTCAAGGTTAGTACCCTGATTGCGAATTAATTGTGAAAATCAAGAAGTTCAAGATCCAGGAATAAATTTATGTTTTACGTTGTGTCTGAAAATTTACGCTTACATCTTTTCCTTTTTTTTGTAATTGAAATTGATAAACCATTTTAAAACAAATCAAAAATTATCTAAGGATAAAAAATGGTTGCGGTTAAAATTAGAACCAAAATCATGGAGGAACCGTGTTCCAAACCTAATCGAGAACCGTTGTTTTTTTTTTAGAATTGAACGTGGCTAACCTTACCTCCAATGCTTAAGTCAAAAATGATCATAAACATAATCCAAAACGCAGAGTAATAAGTAAATTAATTGAGATTACTTAAAATGAATGGAAATGAGCTAACTCATGGCATTAGGTCGTATTTAGTAAATTGACTTTGTGAATCATTTAAGCCTCATGCACTTGGAATAATAATTTGGGTCTCATGGTTCGTTTTATAAAAATTTGAGTCAAATGATAATGTTTATGGGCAAATACTTAAATACAAATGAAATAATTAAATAATAAAAATATAATTAAGATTGTACCCCTTAACAAGAATACAAACAATATCAAAATATTTTGTGGTAAATAATTTTTTCCTTTTGAAAAATAGTGTTGATTCTGCTATTCTCTAAATAATTTGAGTCCACAACCAACAAAATTGTAAGTGTAAAGTACTTATCAATAAACTATTTTATTTAAAATAAACCAAATAGTAGGTCTTCTTTTTTTGGTTAAAATAGTTTGGAGTATGATGTTTGCAAAAATCCATGTACCTCACTTCGAGTTAGAAAAACCCTAGTCAGGGGTATTTGACTTCAAGTCCAATCCACGTGTAGGGACCCGCATGCAACATGCAAACAGATTTAGAAGGGTCCCGAGGGTCCCCGAAAAGCCCCTACGATGCTTAAGTGAGCAACATGTAGGAAATTAATGCAGAGCGAGATAATCAACAAGATTAAACGAGCTTAACTAATAATAATGAATGAGATTATACCTGGGATCAGAGGCCACATGGGCCAAATATAATGAATTGGGCCTCTAGGGTCTAATATTATATTTTGAGCCTCGTAGGCTTAATACAATGAGCTGGCCTCGTGGGCCTTTTTTTGTTGAGTTGACCCAATTGATGATTTCATGTTCTAATAGTTAATTAAAGAATATTAAATAAATGAAATATGAAAATAACGATTCTACTACCAACAAAATTATTAAAAGTTCAACCTTATGAGGAGATGTTTCTACCTTTTTCACACTAATTACGACTTATTTTGAGTAATAAGCAAGCAAAGAATATAGCAAAGAAACAAGTCTTCTCAAATTAAATTAGGAAGAACTATAAATACTAATTACTTAAACAACTTAATTATCTTTTAAAATTATGAATATCTCTTGAGATTTGATTCTAATTTACAAATTGTACCTTTTGGAGTATTTCTAGAACAAACACAAACCTAAATGAAAAATTTGCAATACTTTAAGCGGTATTTGCAATATTGGAAGATAACTAAATTTATTTGTAATTATGCTAAACCCAATGGGTAACTTTTAAAATTACAAGTTAAATTAAGATAAAAGTTCAAAACGGTTAAATTTTAAACTTGCACTAAAATAAATGTCGCCTACATTTTGTTATACATGTTATTGCTAATAATAGTTGGAAGTATTTCATAGTAACGATAAGATTTTATGAGATTAAACTCTGTATTTGATGGATAAGTATGAATCATTATTATATAAATATAATACTTATTATTAACTCAGTCTTTAACCCATGCGATACACGTTGTGTATATTTATGAGGCCTTCTTTTGGCGTTATGACATGTGTATTTTTTCAATAGTTCTATGAGTACAGTCTCTTGCGTTGTAATAATTTCAAAATAGCATAAAATAAAGAGTAAATCCTAACACTCTAATCAAATATGTTATTTTTATTATCTAGGGAAAAACTAATGAAAATAAATCAATTAAAACACAACTTAATTTAAAGTCTAGAAAATACATATGGAGAAAACATTTAGGATTTAATCATCTCATCAAAATCGCAAAGCGGAATATCACCAATTCATCATGCAATTAACAATTAAAGCAAACAGATATAAGCTAGTCTAGATTTGATAACTCTTGTATGTTTCGTAGATTAAGTCTATCTATAACCGGCTTTGCCTAATTAATAACAAAGTTATATAATACATTTCGATTCATATCTACCCCCTAACCGAATTTAGTCTAAGAATAATGTCTTCTCTCAATCACCATTATTCCCTCAAAACTATCAAAAGTCAAGCTAAGCGATCAATTATAAAATATAGCAATTAATTCGGAAGGCAAATCAATTAGTCCATATTCATGCTTGTTTGTTTGAATCAAATCATCTTGTTCATATAACAAAGAGTTTAGCTCATACTTGGGGATTGGATCATGATTTCAATTGAAGGATATAAAACAATCATAAACATAATCATACAATAACAATAATCACCAAACAACTGAAATAAGATAAAAAAGAAGAAGAAATATTAAGCTTGAATTAAGCCGCAAAATAACTTCGATGAGACGAATCCAAGCAATCCCAATATTGAAAAGCAAGAGAAAGAGAGAAAAATAGACTTTAAAAGTGTTAATTAATACAAGCATTCGAAAATATGGGCTTCACAAGTATTGTTTATAAGCCTAGAGTTCTATACAAAGTAGAAGAGCCAAAAATCAGAAATAAATCAAAAATTTTATGTTCTGCAAGTCAGCGCGCGCCCGCACATCTCACCGATTTTGCTCCCGCTCATAGATCGTACGCCCAAGCTATAAAACCTTGTACTAGGACAACCTGGAATAATCACCTTTAAGGTATTATTGTTATAAAATCTATTTAATTATATCTAATTTTGATTATTTAAAGTTACGTGTGAATTCTAAATTCAAGTATTGTGGTCATGATAAATACTAAACAATCAAGTTTTTTTCCTGGTCGACTAAAACAATATGAATTTGTGAAATTGAGAATTTTTGGATTAGGATTTAGAAATCACTTTTCTTAAGAATATAGTTTAGAACTATTAGTATATGAGAGTTTATTTGTCAAGTAGGACTTCTTTGATTTTTGGAATTATAACAAACACATGATTCGAACTTTAGAATCATTATTATTACTAAGATAATGTAAATTTATAAGATAAGGCTTTAAGAATATATTTAATTAGTCATTAACTATAGTTGTACTTGTTGGAATAGTCTGACTCTCGAAACAAATACAAGAGTGATTATTGGTATTATCATTTTTTTTGAGAAAGAGATTGTATTGCTCAAAATATTAGCTAATACAACATCTTCTACCCATCTAGGGGTATCTCCATTCATCCATGAAAATAGTGATGAAGAAAAAGAAGCAAAATTTGCCAACTTATGTGCTACTTGGTTAGTCGTTCTACGAATATGAATTTTTTTACCTACATTAGTAATTGCAATAAAGTCTTGATATTCTGGATCAAATTACTCGGTAGCTTAAGTCCTCGTTCATGGCCGTAACTGCATGTACTGCCAATAATGAATCCGTCGTCACTTGAATAGGTTGCCACCATAATTCCTTATCAAATTCAGCCCCTCTTGTATAGCATATAATTCCCCTTCCCAAACACCGAGACTTGCTCTATTTGTCGCCCAAAAGCTATCTGCATCTCACCACGTTCATTTGTCACAATTCCACCAACTGCATATCGCCCTTCCTGGAAATTACAACAAACATCCACATCATATCAGGAGGCAAACAAAACAGAGGTCTGTAGCACAGGGGAAATGGTTGAAATTATCATGTATATAGGTCTTTTTCTCCTTCCAAATAGCCCACATCTTATAAAAAAATATTCGAAATTGTGTCAACAACTCCCAAAATCATGTTTGCTTCCACAACCCCGCAATGCTTGACAATAAAACAAAGCATGAGTGGTATTATCCAAATAGTTATGACAAACTTTGCATCTTCCTTCCACCGACACGTGATGGCATATCAGGTTATTCATCGCTGCAATCAAATTGTGGGACACTTTCCACCAAAAGATTTTGATTTTTGGAGTTATCGACATCACCCACAAGTATTTCCACCACTTCGACATCTCCACCGATGTACTATGTTCATTTGGTTGAAATATTCTAATAGCACAGTTGTATCCCTACCGGACTGTATAAATTCCCTTGCTATCGTGCTGCCAATATCTTATATCCTCTGTTCTTCTTCTGGTTAACGAAATTAATAGGATTTATACGGTAAAAGCTTGTTCTAATCATCTCCTCATTCCACTGCCCGTCTTTGATTAATTTATTCACTTTTGCATTCTCCCCAAAAGTCAAAATCTGGGGGCTTGGCTTGTTCAAAAAAGACTTCACCCAATGGTCTTTGTACATTCTGACTGTCATGCCATCCCCTATTCTCCAAGAGAGCCCTTCAGCAAGTAATTCTCTACTCCATATTAACAACCCCAAATAAATGATGGTTTTGTGCTAATATTTGCCTCCATTATATCTACATACCGAAAAGATCTTGCTTTCAGAACTCGCACCAGCAAGCTATCTGGATTTTGAATTATTCTCCATATCTGTTTTTTCAGTAATGCCTTATTAAAATCAATTAGACTTGAAAATCCAATCCGTCCCACACACTTAGGCTGACATAGCTCCTTCCAATTTCTCCAATGCATCCGCTTTTTTCCCCCATCCATTCCCCACCAAAAATTAGAGCACGCACTTTCAATTTCATCACACATTAACTTTGGTATTCGAAATCATGAATCGCATATGTTGGGATCACTTGTAACACCGCTATAATTAATACCTCTTTGCCTCCATCGGCAAATGTTTTTCCACTCCACCCTGCTATTTTCTTGAGGATTCTCTCCTTCAAATATCCAAATTGGAGCTTCTTACTTCGCATTGTAAAAGTTGGCAAGTCAAAATACACTTCATGCCCTCAACCGGCATAGTTAGAGATGTCAAATGGGCCGACCAAATGAAAAATCGGGTTGGGCCGGCCAAACAATGGTCGGACCGCTGTTTCTTGAGCCCAGCCAAGCCCAACCCATGAAAATGCACTAGAAAAATCGAACCAACCAGGTGTTAGATATATGTTTTTATCATGATTTTGATGATTTTGTTCAAACGTGTTTTTACACCAAAACAATGTTTCTAAATGTTGTCCGAATACTCCCGATCAATTTAAAATGTTTTTACTATTTGTTTGGAGTATTTCTTGAGGTTTATTGACGATAAACATTGGACAATATTTTTGTTTCATGCTCGACCGGTTGCCCTATAGGGCAACCCGTTCCTGTGTTGAGTTTTGAAATAGGAAAAAGGAGGGAGGGAAATTTGAGGGGGGCGACCGGTAGACCATAGGGGCGACCGGTGCCTGGAACTTCCCCCCGAAGATCAGAAGTCTCTGTTTCTAAATTTGCGCACCTCCAACCGTTCAAGATAGGGGCGACCAGTCGGGCCCCGTCGACGACGGTCCCTTGTGTATGTTTCGCAGAAATTTCAATTTGAACTTATCTCTGTGCGACGGCCGCACCCTTCTTTTATCAAAGAAACTATCCGTTGCATTTTTAGACTCGCTTTCCCTAATTTGTAGGATTGATTTCTAACAAATGCTATAATCTTGATTTTAAATGGTTTTGTTTTGCGAAAATCACTCCCCAAGGAGGAGCCTATGTCCTGGAAATCAAGCCAAGACCTCTCCTATAAATAGAAGCTTCATTCAAGCAATAAGATATAACACAACATACATGTTTGATAAATGGTTTTATCATGATTTTGATGATTTTGATTTTACACCAAAACAATGGTTTTAAAGGTTGTCCAAATACTCCTAAATGAATTAAAATGGTTTTAATATTTTCCTGAGTATTTCTTCAAGTTTTATTTTCGACAAAATTGGACAACACTTTTAATGATTTTTTGGTAATGTATTTTTACACCAAAAACAATGTTTCTAAATGTTGTCCTAATACTCCCGATCGGTCTAAAATGTTTTCACTATTTTTCTGAGTATTTCTTGAAGTTTATTTTCGATATAAAATTGGACAACACTTTTGTTTTGAGGTCAACCTATCGCCGTATAGGGCAACCCGTGCACTGAAAGTTGAGGAAAACAAAAAACTTCATGTTTGCGAGAAAATGGTCAGGGCAACCTGTCGCCCTATAGAACCGGCCGTCTTAATTTCGGCCGACCGACATAGGGCGGCACCCGGTTACTGGAGCAAAATTCAAACACCTTATGTCTTTCATTTTTTTGATGAGTGCGACCCAGGTTGTGGTTAGTTAGGTCGACCTGGTCCGAGGTGCACGTTGACCAGGTTGCCCTGTGTAAATGTTGATACGATTTTTTCAAACTCTATTTTCGTGCGAATTCGCCTTAAGTTTGACGGCAAAAATGTAAATTGTCTGCAGTGAGACATCTTTTCCTTAATTTGTGGGATTGATTTCTAACAGCTCTTTTCTTCAATTGTCTTGCAATTTTTACGAATTCATGTCCCCAAGAGGAGCCTATCATGTACAAGACATCTTCTATAAATAGAGGAAGAATTGAAGCAATACAAGATGAGAGAAAACTACAACACAACAAGATACACTCAAGAATACACTTGTTCTTACATTGTCTTATTTCTTGTTGTAATTTGCCTAGCTATTCACTTTCACATCCTTGAGGTCTAGGCTATTCTTGATTACACTTGCACTCTATTGTATTATCAATTATCGAGTTGTAATCTTGAATTTTTGGGTTATCATTCAACACAAGATATCCTTGTGAGTGTTCTTGTGGTAAGAACACACTTGGGTGATCTAGGTGTTAGGTGTAAGAAGATTGTGGTAATCTTCTTGTTGAGGTGTTGAAGAATTTGGTATTCTTCAAGGTTGAAGATTGTGGTAATCTTCACAAGGGACCGTTGGAGATTGTGGTAATCTTCAAGTGAGATTGTGGTAATCTCAAAGGTGGTGTTGAAGAAGAGTGTAGTGCTCTTCAAGGTGTTGTTGTAAGTTGGTGTTGTATTAATTTTTGGTAAATTAATAAAATCTTTTTTTTTTTTGAAATCCATCCCTGATATACTTTGGGGTGGTAGAGGATTAGGCCCTAGGTGGGTTGAACCTCTTTAAATCGTCGTGTGTTGTTTACATTCCGCACCTTTATTATTGTCTTTGAGCATTCGGTTCGATAAAGAGGGTAAAATCGAAAAGATGGAGATAATCTATTCACCCCCTCTAGATTATCGTAGCCGCTTGACTTACAATACAAGCAAAGAGCATACAAGCAAACACATTCATATCTTGTTGTATTAGCCTAAGTATTTTCACTTGCACACTCTTGAGGTCTAGGCTTTTGATTCTTGATTACACTTGCACTCAATCTTTGTATTGTTATTATAGAGTTGTAATCTTGAATTTTGTCCATCATCCAAAACAAGATATCCTTGTTGTTGTTCTTCCCTGTAAGAGCACACTTGGGTGATCTTAGGTGTTGAAGAGTGTGGTACTCTTCATAGGTGTTGAAGGAAGATTGTGGTAATCTCCTTGAAGGTGTTGTAAGAGGATTGTGGTAATCCTCAAGGTGGTGTTGTATTAATTTTGGTAATTAATAAAATTTCTTTTTCTTTTTCGAAACCCATCCCGGATATACTGGGGTGGTAGAGCACGTAGTCCCTAGGTGGGTGAAGCTCTTTAAATCAACGTGTGTTGTTTATTTTTCGCACTTATAACTTTCATCTTTGCTTGATCATTCAAAAAGGGCAAAATCTGAAAACCGGATAATCTATTCACCCCCTAGATTATCATAGCCACTTGGACTAACAAGTGGTATCAAAGCTAAACTCTTTGGCTAGCTCGTTCGAGTAAAGAGGAAAGATCCATGGCTACGAATGAAGCTTATCTCACCACCGCGCCTCCACCAACAAGCCACCACTATTCGACGCCAACAACTACGCACTTTGGAAAGACCGTATGGAGTGCTTTCTACAAATGTGGTCATTGAAGGAGTTGCTCAACCAACCAAGAAATTGGAGGATGGCACCTCGGCTCCTAAACCTTTCAAGGAGTTCGATGAAAATGACAAGAAGGCTTTCTCTCTAAACGGTAAGGCCTTAAATATTTTGCATTGTTCTCTTACCGCCACCGAGTATAATCGCATAAGAGGCATAAGGTCGGCACATGAAGTTTGGGAAAAATTGGAGACAATATATGAAGGGACAAACAAGGTCAAACAAGCAAGAAAAAACCATGCTTGTTAAAGACTTTGAAAACTTCAACATGCATGATGGTGATAGCATCTCAAAAATGGTGGAAAGAATTGACAACATTGTCAATCCTCTTGTGGCCCTCGGAAAGTCATCTCTCAAGAAGACAAGGTGATTAAGGTATTGAATGCACTTCCCGACTCATGGTCCGAAAAAGATGACGACAATCATGGAGGCACAAAATCTTGAGACACTCAAGTTCGACGAGCTCATCGGAAACCTCCTCATCTACTGGCTATCTCAAGGAGAGGAAAAATTCCAAACCATCCATCAATCAATCGGGTATGCAAAATATTCCTAAAGGTCTTGATCTTCTTCTAATAATGCATACTATGATAATGATGAGGATGATGAGGAGACGGCCGCACTTGTTCGTAAATTTGCAAAATTTGTGAATAAAAATAAGGTGAGGAAACCGATAGACAACTCGTGTTTTAAATACGGAAAAAATCCAGGCACTTCATAGCCGATTGCCCAAAACTTGACGAGGAGGAACAAAAGAAGAAGAAGCCTTTTCCGAAAAAGAAGGCTCTAAATGCGGAAGTCAAAACTTGGGATGAGCTACTTGAACCAACCGACGAAGAAGGAGAAACGAAAATGGTCTTATGGCCATAGACGACTTAAAATAATGAGGTACGCTCGACTTTTTTCTCGCCTCCTCCTTAGTTGATGAATTGCAATGTGATTTTGATGAATTGCAAAATTGAATTTCAAAATTTGATTGTTAAATACAAGACTTTGAAAAAGGAGCATAAAGAGCTTAAAATTGAAAAGGAAAAATTATTTACTTCTTATGAATCTCTTGATAAAGCTCATGCTATTACTCTTACTAGAGTTCATACTCTTGAAACCGAAAAAAAATCGCTCACCAAAGATCTTGAATGTTTAAAAAATGATGTGCATCGTTTTAACATAAGCACGGACAAGGTTACAAAAATTTTAGATGCACAAAGAGGTGAGCATTCCAAATTAGGACTTGGCTATAAATCTTTTCAACCAATTTCTAAGAAAAACGACCAAGGTCCGACTTTTGTTCGTGCTAGTAGTGCTCATAATCTCATTTGTTTTTATTGTGGTAAAGTTGGTCATTATGTTGCTCATTGTAAATTGAGGAACAACTTTAGCTATGTTTGGAGACCCAAAGGTCTCAAGGCTAACCCCCATGGACCCCAAAACTATAGGGTACCTAAAAATAATTCTTTTGTAGGCCATAGGGGCAGAATAACCATGGAGGATTCAAAATGGCTCGTGGGCAGCGGGTGTTCACGCCATATGACCGGAAAGAGAGAACTTTTTACCAACGTCAAGCTCCAAGAAGAGGTTATGGTCATGTTCGGCAATGGCAAAGGAAGAATTCTTGGAAATGGAGAAATTGGTAACTCTTCTTTCTCTCTTAGTAATGTTCTTTTAGTAGAAGGGCTTAAGTTTAATTTGATAAGTGTTAGCCAACTTTGTGATTCAAATTATAATGTTGTTTTCAATAAAGAAAAATGCCTTATTCTTAAAAATGATGAAATTATTTGTGAAGGAAATAGAAAAGGCAATCTTTACAAAATTTGTACTAGTGATTTGGTTAGTCAAAATGTTTCTTGTCTTGTCGCCAATAATGATTTAACGAGTTTATGGCATAGGCGACTTGGACATGTTGGATACAAGAATTTGAAAAATATTTACAAAAACCAACATGTAAATGGACTACCCAAATTGAATTTTAAAAATCTTGGCTTATGTGACACTTGTCAAAAGAACAAATTAGTTAAGAGTAGTTTTAAGCCCAAAAATGAAATTTCCACAACCAAGCCTCTACAACTTCTTCATTTTTGTATGGGGATATTGGTACGGCAAGCCTAAGTGGAAAACATTATACCTTCGTTATTGTAGATGATTTTTCTAGATATACTTGGGCTCTTTTTCTTGTTAATAAAAGCGATGCCGTTAATGAGTTTGTTAAGTTGTGTAGACTTATTGAGAATGAAAAAGAAGATACTATTAAGTCTATTCAAAGTGATCGAGGTGGAGAATTTGATGGTGAATTTAGAGTCTTTTGTGAAACCAAGGGATATGCACATAATTTTTCGGCTCCAAGGACGCCTCAACAAAATGGAATAGCCGAAAGGAAGAATCGGACACTTCAAGAAATGAGTAGGTCCATGCTCAATGAATTTTCACTTCCAAAATATTTTTGGGCCGAAGCCGTAAGTACCGCTTGCTATGTTATTAATCGAGTTTATATTCGTCCTAAAATGAATAAAACTCCATATGAGCTTTGGAAAGGAAGAACTCCAAATATTAGCTATTTCAAAATATTTGGATGTAAGTGTTTTATATTGAATACTAAGGATCAATTGGACAAACTTGATCCTAAGGCCGATGAAGGAATATTTATGGGGTATTCAACGCAGAGCAAAGCATATCGGGTTTACAATAAGACTAGTGGGGTTGTTGAAGAATCTATTCATGTAAAATTCAATGAAGCCTCGGGTGTTGAAAGGATACCCAATGATGATAGTGATGAAGAAGATGTTATTGAATCCATTGTTCAAAATGATGCTCAAAATGATCAACCTTCTACCTCAAGTGATCAACCTTCTACTTCAATTGTTCCTCAAGAAGACAAAGGTGATACTTTGGATCTTCCCGTGGCATTAAAAATTAAGGGAGATAACCCAAAAGATCTTATTATTGGTGATCCCCTTTATAAAGTGTCGACCGGTCCCCTGTGTATTTTTCACAGAAATTTCAATTTGAACTTATCTCTGCGCGACCGGTCGCACCCTTCTTTTATCAACAAACTATCCGTTGCATTTTCAAACAGCTTTTCCCTAATTTGTAGGATTGATTTCTAACAGCTATAATCTTGATTTTAAATGGTTTCTTTTGCAGAAAATCACTCCCCAAGGAGGAGCCTATGTCTGGAAATCAAGCCAAGACCTCTCCTATAAATAGAGGCTTCATTCAAGCAACAAGATATAACACAATATACAAGCAAAGATCATACAAGCAAACACATTCATATCTTGTTGTATTAGCCTAAGTATTTTCACTTGCACACTCTTGAGGTCTAGGCTTTTGATTCTTGATTACACTTGCACTCAATCTTTGTATTGTTATTATAGAGTTGTAATCTTGAATTTTTTCCATCATCCAAAACAAGATATCCTTGTTGTTGTTGTTCTTGTGGTAAGAGCACACTTGGGTGATCTTAGGTGTTGAAGAGTGTAGTACTCTTTATAGGTGTTGAAGAAAGATTGTGGTAATCTTCTTGAATGTGTTGTAAGAGGATTGTGGTAATCCTCAAGGTGGTGTTGTATTAATTTTGGTAATTAATAAAATTTCTTTTTCTTTTTCGAAACCCATCCCGAATATACTGGGTGGTAGAGCACGTTGTCCCTAGGTGGGGTGAAACTTTTAAATCAACGTGTGTTGTTTATTTTTCGCACTTATAACTTTCATCTTTGCTTGATCATTCAAAAAAACAGGGCAAAATCAAAACCGGGATAATCTGCTCACCCCCTCTAGATTATCGTAGCCACTGGACTAACTCCAGTGGCCCGGCCAAAAAAGCCCGCTTATTTTGGGCCTCTAAAATCATAGTCCAGCTATTATCGGGCTATTATCGGGCTAGTTGGGCCACCTTACCGGCGGACAAAATTGACACTCTATGCACAATAAAAATCTCATTGAATTTGTCCACAATTACGCTTCGTGTTCGGACTAAATGTAAGCATTGACTTCTCATAGTTAATTAATTTCCTAACGCCTTTTCATATCGTTTGTAAATCTGCTCGTGAACACATTCTTCCTCCATTGCTCTGCAGAAAATGAGGCTATCATTCGCAAAAAAATAAATACGATATTGGTTAGCATCATGGCGCAATTCAACTCCATGAATAATACCGCAACTCATGTTGTCCGTGAACATCGATGATAGGCCTTGTGCACCCAACAAAAAAATAAATATGGTGAGAGCGGATCACCTTGTTGTAGTCCCCTCGTTGGTCGCACATTACAACCAACTCATGATTCAAAGAAAATTAAATTTCATTGTCGGACACATTTCATGTTTTAATCAATCCATTTTCCGCAAAACCCCAATTTCTCCATAATCGAACGTAGAAACCCCCATTCCACTCTGTCATATGCCTTGCTCATATCTAGTTTTAATACCGTACCCTCTATTACTTTCTTTTTTTTATTACGAATCCGGTGAATGCTTTCAACCCCAATATAACATTATACGTAATTAATCCGCTAGAATAAATGCACTTTGGTGTTCATCCATTATCATTCGCATTATAGGTTTCAACATGTTTGTTATCGCTCTCGCCACTAGTTTGTAGCATACGTTGCACAAGCTCACCGGTCTAAACTCCTTTATGATAACTTGGGTTTGCTACTTTTGGGATAATAGTGATAATAACGGCATTCCGATTCAGAAATCCCCATCATTGTTCAAAGTATTCAACACCTCCCCTCGTAACCACATTGCCCACAATCGACCAATATTTTTGATAAAATAAAGCCGACATACCATCGGGTCGGGACGCCTTATGTAACACCTTACCCTTGTAACATGTATTTATACAACATAAAACTATAGTCATATGCAAAGACAATTTGCATTGCACATGATATTAACATGATAATCATCAATTGTAACCCTTTTTGCACGGGCGGAAGCATTTACTCAAAAATATTTAACAACACTTATCTACGCGCGCATTTATCCATATTACAAGACCTTAACGACCGTGCCCTTTTATATCTGATTAAAACAAAACTCCCTATATGAAATGCAAATGATGAGTGATAGAGAACGATGGAAATCTAGCGATCGACCTTTGATCCATGCTTTGACTTCATCACACCTCGGGATCAACTTTTATCTACAACAACTATAAATTGGCAACATTGCATTTGGTGAGTTGCAAGCTCAAGAAGTATAATCCAATAACAAGTTATTTAACATCACACAAGCACATTATCACAACCATTTCACACTCTTTGTTCATAGTATTCATAAACACATAAATGCACATGCTTGATCATATTCTTTTACTATTATGGGCGGCCTAATACCAAGAATAAATCGTGATCACGAAGATGGCCATGACACTGTTGTAATTCTTAATTCACGTAGAGTTCATGAACTCGGGGGGTGGCCGTATGGTACTCTCTGTAATCGAATTTATTGATATATGTATTTATGTAACACATGATTCAAGATCATTAAGCGGCCATAACATAATTCATTAATCTCTCGATGAATGCATTTTTGTAATAACATATTTTATTTCTATATCAAGAACATCGGTAGAGATCGCATATCTCATTTTTATATCAATAACATCGCTTGATATCACATATCTCAATTCCATTTCAATGTCATCACATAGAGATCGTATATCTCAAGTTCATCACAATATCACCAAAGAGAATCATAAAATTCACTTTAGAGTGCAACAAACTTCTAATTACCAAAGCCAAACAAGTAAGCAATTCCTTCGAACATATCAATTATATAATCACACAAGTCAAATAACAAGCTAAAAGATTATATCACAAGTGGTGCCCTTATTCGATGACTTCTCCTAATCGAACTTGTTTGCTCGTGTATCAGGATTTTGTCCTATTGACATATCAAGAATGCATAACCAATTGAAAATCACAGATTAAATACTAATAAAGCTATATGTATGCTCTTTATTACAAGGCAATTCAAATTATTGTGATTATTAATTCAATTAAAGGCATATCTCAATTAATCTCACCATATTATACTACAATACCAACAAATATAATTATTATCTAAATTAATGCTCTATTCAGCCATTGTATTAAAGAGTTAAAATAAATTTAATCAGGTTACCGTCATTACCCACTTTCACTCATATTTCTATTTCACTTGTGTGCTAATCAATAGGAAAGCACTCACAGTCACAAGTCATTAACATAATTCAGTAAGTAAATTGGAATTTTGGTAATCAATCTAATTCAAGTAGCTAGTTAAAGGAGTGAGAGATTTATTAAACTTACCTATTTACTCTCTTTCTCTCTCTCTCTCTCTCTCTCTCTCTCTCTCTCTCTCTCCTTGTTCAATCGTGTCTGCCTGAGCTCACCCCTGTTTCTTGTTCCTGCTCTATCGGTATTGTATTTAAAATAGGGGTAAGTAGATGCTAAACTTGGGTAGGCCTCCCAACTTTATACCGCTTAGATCAACACATACACACACATCCACATGGGTGTGTGTTAATCCAATAGTATAAATCAGTTGAAAGCTACCTGCAAGTGATTAGATCGTCAAACCCTTAAAATAGATGATGTATGTATATGTTTATCTATTTTATACTCATACATATATTATATATATAATTAGGTGCACTTTACTATGTATACAAACATGATATATCTATAGAATCCCAATTATATATATTAGTTAAATATATATGTATAAGTTATACTTTATTATATATATGTATGCCACACGTATGGCTGAAATTTTGTGTTAATTACTACACCCATCTATATATAAATTAATTCTACTCCATTATATTGGTAAAAGTGTGGTCATATATATATATATATATATATATGTTTGTGTGTGTGTAATATATTTTTCTTTTATATATACTTATGCAATTAAGCTAAAAATAGAAATTTCATGATTTCACATGCATTCTACTATGAATGTGAAATGTCAAAATACATGTACTTATATTTATGAATAATTAGTCAAGACAATTAAAATATAAAGTTTCGGGTTATAATGCCTTATCAGGATGCATATCAAACAATGCTCTTTTCACTTCTTTTGATGTAATTGGTTGACATATTATTTCATTCATTTCATCGTCTTCCTCATTTTCACACACTCGCATTTACAACCCCAATATCTTCTCGTGTTGGCTTTTATGATGTAAAAATTCCATGAAAATACTTTGTAACTATATCACCCATTTCCCCTTGTTCCGCACAAAAATCTCCTGTGTAGATGACAATCCTCGAATCCAAGTCCATCTCTAAGATGCTTTAGCATGAAAATGTGGTATATTTCTATCCCCATGTTTCAACCAAACATGACGGCTCCGTTGTTTCCAAAAAATCTCCTCCTGAGTCACCAACTTTTCCACTGATTGTTCTAGTTCGAGTATCTGGTTCTTAGATTTATTCCAAGCATGCGACTGCTTTATTCGATTTAATGTCTCTTTTTCATGCTTCAATCTTTTCTAGGTAGGGCCTTAAATATGTGCCCAACCTAATTTTGCAAATCATTGCTGCAATTGTGAATTCTTTCCATCAATGGCTTTGTAAAATTTTCCATGTTCCATCTCTTCTCAACAATCTCCCTACTCGATTCCCACATCCATCAATTTTCAAATATGAATCTTTTCTTCTTTGAGAGTTCAAATATTTCTACCCCAAAGACCAATTGCACTCCATATAATTTGTAGCTCTCTATGATCGATGAAAAAAATTCCGTTTTGGAAATTGGCAATGATGGGTATAGCAACCCCACCCTCCATACGAGATTACTAAGATATATATCCAATTTCTCCCAAATTACCTCGTCTCCGACTCTTCTATTCACCCATGTGAAGAAAATCACCCTCACCATATATATCTCTCGAGTTCACAAGCTTCGATCGTCATCCGAAATTCCTCCATTTGCACTTCTGGCCTGGCTCGTCCCCCTTTTTTTTCATTTGGTGACATATCTCAATAAAATCTCCTCCCATTAATTATGGAATATCTTTTAGTTCTGGTAAAGTCAAGTCTCTTCATAAGAGTCCACGAATCCCTTCTTCCACGAAACTCCGGGTTTTCATAAAAACCAAGAAATCGCCAAATCTTCTCACCTTCTTGGATTATGCTATTGATATATCCCATGGAATAAGATTTAATTGTTACTGATATTTCCTTTCTCCATAATAAAATTAACCCTCATTTTTCCTTCACATTTAACAACAAAATACCCTGAAAATCCAGCCATTCCCTCCACCTTCTACAATTGTAATCTCTCATCCTTGTCTCACTCAAGAACAAGAGTTGCGGAGTCCTTTTCAAACATTAATCACTTTAGTTCACGAAATGCTCGTTGGTTCCCAAGACCCCAAGCATTCCAGACAATACGACTCATAATTCTAGGCGTGGTTGCACCGCAAACCCCGTCTGCTCAGTAGTATCAGTATCAATCAATTCCTCCATCCGCAATTGGTCTCCATCCACAAAAGCATCCAACTCAGTGATTATTGGTATTATTAATTGTTGTAAATAACAAGATTAAGTTAATTGGTGGACTTGTGTTATATTAATGGGCCATTAACTTTACTAATAACCCATTTAATTTTGATTTTTCTTTATTCAATAATCAACCTTTTAGTTGAGTCCATATATCAGTCTGCCCATTTCATTACTTAGCCCATAAGTTTCAGCTAATAGTGAACTTAGCCCAGCCCTTAACCCAGCCGACCCGATTTGGTCCACCCTACCCATTAAAAGGCTTTGAAAAGCCAACACAGTTAACCCTAATCCATTCATCAGCCTTATCCACACACATTACACATACTCAAGGTCTTCTTTCTTATCTCTCTTTTGTATTCACTGCCCTCACCCCTCCATCTCTTTGTCGCGGTGTCGGTCGCCTATAAGGGGTAGAAAATTCAGTTTCTTTCACCCTTAAGGATTATATGTGTGTTTCTTATTTTTATTTTTTAGTTTAAGACCTTTATACATATTTGTTCGTGTTGCACCGATCACCGCCAATGAGAAAGAATAGATTCTTTTCTGTTCTCATTTTGGTTGGTCGAAAAATATATATTGAGTTTCTTTTTCGTTTGGTTTTATTCACCACCATAGTCCGTCACCCCATCACTTAGGACGCCGTGAATTCTGACCGAGGCTAGATTTTGTTAGACTCCAAGTAATATTATTGTGTAAACTCTTGTATTTTCTTCATTTGGTGGTGAGTTAGTGAAGTCAAAACTCAACAAACCAAAAAGTTGATTAAAGAAACAAATTTTAATTTTTGTAAATGATCTCGTTTAGATCGTTTTCAAGATTTGGTATTTTCTTTCCTATTGTTTTCTTATATGGTGTATTTTTTCTTTGTTTTTATTTCCAAAAGAAATCAATTTAAATAAAAAAGTATTAGCCATCCTCCTGTATGAGGTTAATGGGCTTTGATGGATATAGTCTTTTCTTCCTTTGCACCCGTTGTTCATCTACTCCAAAGCTCCAATATCACAAGCATATTTATCATTCTTCTCATCTTTCTTTCTTTATTTTTTTTAACTTATATACTATTTTTATTCAACATCAGGAAATTAGATTTTCAAGTTATCTTGGTGAATTCTGAAAATTGGAGTTTTGAATTTAAGAATAGAGAATCTCTTACTTAATAAGATCTCTGCAATCCACGCCCAATATTTTCCAAAAACCCGATTCTAACTTTCTATTTTATGTTATTTTATCTTTATTTTGAAACTCCAATTAAGATGCCAAAAAAAGTCGTGGGCCTCCTTGTAGGAATAACCGTGAAGCCACCGTTGAAAATTACTATCTCGGCAAAATCGAAGTGGGTGACTATTCTTCTAAAGCATATCAACCAAAAAGGAAAAAAATATGAGTAAATTAATAATAATAGAAAATAAAATTGAGTTTGAAATTTTGTATAAGATGGGTGAATTTGTGGATTTAATTATACTGTGTATTGTTGATGTTGACTTAAAGGATTGCTATCCGGAAATTAAAACTTGAATTTAAATATTTGTACATATCTTTTTTTTTTGCAATCTAATTACCATATGGAAGATATATTCTCTTGGAAGTTGACTTGTTTGAATTGTAATTGTCTTTTGTGATAATTTCCAAATTCAGCTAAAAGATTTGGAGTCAAATGATAAAATAAAATATAATAAAAGTAAGAAAAAATCTTAAATAAATACTTCGAACTTTTGACCAAGCTATACAAAAGCTCAGGGCCGTTCCTATAATTTAAGAGTCTGGTGCGAAACGAAAATGGGGCCCTTTATATTCACAAAAAAAAAAACTAATAAAGTAATGAGCATTATATTTCCATTTAGACGTTTCAACTACAAAAAAAAAGATACTTTAATGTCATTACATCATAGATTTAAAGGGGAAAAACTATCAATACATTAGCCATAGAAAATTGATCTCATTGCATTTTTATCTGCAAAGTAAAAAGTTCACTCTCAATTGAAATCAAAGACAATGCATTCAGTCTTGTCTGGGTCATTGTTGATCTAAAACAAGATTTCAACAACTTCAATCTAGAAAAACTTCTCTATGCAGATGCAACAATCACCGGAATAGTCAACAATATCTTGTATGCAATGAATGAATTGGGAAAACAATTCATTCTTTTTCAAAAGTTCTTTTCAAAAATATTCACTTCTTGATATATATCATCTCCATCTAAATCTGGAACGTTGTATTCCATATCCTCTTTTCTTTGTAGTTTCCTTTCAAGATTCTTGCAACGAACCTTCAAGTCCTCATCAACTAATGAACCCAGCTTATCAGCTGTGAAAAGGAACCCAAAAAGATCTTCATACTCCTCATATTGCTCAAACCTTTCAAAGACCCAATGGTTTGATCAACTATATATAAAAAAGTAATGAACCCTGAAATTCTCCTCGGCTGATACTTGTGGCATTTGAGAAGACTCGGATAAGAGCTCATAAAAATGTTTTTTCTATATATTTGTCTCTTTTCAAGAAAAATAGGATCAATATCCATTGATGAAGCAAGTTCTTTTGCAGTATTGATTGCTTGATTGAATCTGATTTCTCTATACTCTTCAAAAGAAGCAATTAAACCTTAAACTTGACCATAACAATGTCAATAAGCATGTCTACAGATTGTAAGTCTTTGCTAACAATATTAACTTTACCCAGTATATCATACCAAATAACCATGCCTACTTTGAATGTGTTCCTTCATCACTGGATCCCATTCAACAATCATCTCAATCACAGACATAAAATTTCCATTGCTATCTTCATATACTTTTGTATTACTACCACGAAATGCCAAGTTCTGTTTAGCCAAAATTTTCACAACTGAAATTAGTCGATGCAATACAAACCTCCAATGCACCTTTACTTTCTTGATTTGATCTTGGATACCATGATCAATTGTTTTACCCTTTTTCTAATCGGATACGCAAATCAATCCAATTAGTGTAGTTTTTGACATGCTCAATACTTGTTTCATGCTCTTTAAGTCTAATACCAAGATGCCCCCAATCACAGTATCCCTCATTTGCTAACTGACTTGGTTGAGTACCCTTTTTAAATAACTTACAACAAAATAAAAAAGGCTCTGTCAAATGCTTTTGAATACACTAACCAATCTCTGTGGTTCTTCATTCACTACAACGTTATCATCACTTTCAGAATGAATAATATCATCTCCATCACCATCAACATGAGCTTAACCGACATTATCATCGTCTTCAAGGCCTCCATTTTGGTTGTCTTCTATTCCATTCACACATTTATCTATATTATTTTCAAATGTCAAGACTTCATGCCATTCATCACCATCTTTTTGTTCTTCATTGACTAAATCTTTATGTGATGGATTTGTTGATTTCATAACAAATATATCTAATGCCCCTCTTTGAGGCTCAATGAATTCTTCCGCTTGTTTTGTTTTCTTACGTTTATTATGTCCAGGTGGATATTTTCGAGTAGTAGACACTTGTGATTTTCTTAAAAAACAAACAAACAAACAAAATTTAATGTAAAATATTAAATGCAAATCCTAAATTACATAGGTTCCACTCTACCTATAAAAAAATCTTAAATAAAATAGACGACATTGAAAATATAATGAAAATTGAAATCATAAACGAAATAGAATAAGCTTTGATATAATTAATATTAATGGTGAAAAGATCAGAACTAAAGATAAATAATTCTCAATTGTTACAAAAAGATATTTGCTTGAGATTTTGGTTGGTGATTTTCTTGGAGTTGGATATAGAACCCTTGTTTTTTTTTTGTTTTTTTGGCACTGCTTGTGTTCTTGTTTTTTCCACAGTTCTTTGCTTTTTTATAATGCTGATTCTAAGAATTTTTTCACCTTGCTTTTTCATCAAGTCATGCCTCTTTTTTCCTTTTCTTTCGCTGGAAGATTTTTACTTTACTATTTTACCCCAATTTTTCCGCCACAAGAATCAGCCGCTGGAAATGAACTGATTTTGCCCCTGCTATGTAAAACAAAGAAAACAAAATAAACTTTGTACCTGTTGAGCCTCGAACGCGCGACCTATGGCACGAAACAAAGAGAACAAACCACTCCACCTAGAAGCTCTTTTGTAAAATCTAATATTATATAATTTACTTTAATGTCTATCCGTCCTACTTAGGTGAAAAATAAGAAAACATATTTCAATCAGTCTAGGCTAGAACAAGCGATCTCAGGAATTCTAGAGAAAACATAAGCCGCTGCACCAGGAACTCTTTTGTACAAACTTGTATTATTTATTTTAGATATACACATATATTAAACCATGAAATTAATTAAAAAAAATTGGGGCTCGGGGGGCCATGGATGGAAGAGGGCCCTGTGCGGCGGCGCCGCCTTGGCTACCTCTAGGACGGCTCTGCAAAAGCTGAAAACTAAAAGTCATTACACTTAGAAACTAAAAGTCAGTACCCTTTAAAAACCTTGATAATGATACTTGTAAACCAACCTAATACAAATTAGTCAAGGTTAGACTAAATAAATATTGATAAATAACAAGTTTCTTTTCAAAAATAAGATATTGAGAATAAAATGTTGAAAATTGGACAACCTCAAAAATTATTACTAATGACACAAAAATTTCCTGGTCATGAGATACACTAATGCTTAAAAAAAAAAGATAGGTATAAAAGTGTGAATCCTAAATGCATCAGTAAATTGTTATAAATTGAGTAATTAGTAGTTTACGGAATAATGATGGCTATATCACCCTTAATTGGACAATAAAAATACAAGAATGATCAGATAATAGGATTAATACTAAATTATTTGGAACTTAATAGATACTAAGAGATTAAATAGTAAAATAGTAGTTCAAATAAGGAAATAGTTTATAATAGTACAAAAAAGAATTTGTATTATCATTGAGGTTAGCATTCAGTAACGAGACAAGAATTTTCATAAATCAATATATATTTCCATTCCAACAGAATTTTAATTCATGAAGAATTTCAAGCTAATTAAATTGTTCAAATCATAAATCAACCAGTGAAGCATTTTGACAAATGGTGTTATGCTTAATGAATATGGTTTGTGCGTGATTACCGTGATGACTGGCGTGCAAATTTTGGAGTCATATTGTGGTGTGGATAAGCCAACAATAGATCAAACATGTTTCCTATGATCGTTATCTGACTATCCATGGTCCCAATCCCATCCTAGAGTTGGACGGAGAGTTTGACGAGTGATTGGGTCGTAGAATGGTATATTCATGAATATAATGATCTCTGGGCAAAAGCCCTTAGCGAAACAGATGTCGAGCCTCTTGGGAGGAATAATGTGGTTGGGATTTGGCCATATATTGTTAACCATAAGGAGAATGGACAGGGTTAGTGACCTATCAACACTAATCCTACGTTTCATGTATTGGACTAATTAATTTCTTGATTCCCTTGAGATACCCATGTCCTCATGTATAATTTAAAATTGTATCAGAGATCGACTGTTCTGGATTGGATTACTTTGTTGGACGAACCATATCTTACTATGAATGTTTATGCATTATAAAATATTATGTATGAAAAGAGATCACCACACCATATAATTTACCCCGGTTAATTTGTTTTTATAAATACATGTTGCATTCTCTTTCCCCTACCACTGAGCTCACTTGGCTCACCCCCTTAGCTTTCAAAAATTTCAGAAACAAAATCTAAAGCTGACAAGGAAACGATTATTGAGCATATGAATCAAGACTCAAGAGTAAATTTGATGTTACCAGACTACTTTGTTAATATTTTAGACATGTAATTATCTACTATGTAAAGTTATGTGACATATTACTTTTTCATACTTTAAACTTAAAGACCTCTATTGTATTTATAGTTTGTTAAACTTGTATTTTGGATGATAGCTCTTGTAGAGCCTAAGTAATAAATAATGGTTTGTATATTATGGGATGTCGTTCTGTTATATTATGATGAACGAGGGCATGACACACACGTATCACCCGCTGTGCGCCCGCGCATTGCCTCTGCTTGGAACTTCCATGTGTCGTGCGCCATGTGCGTGACCGTGCAACATTGGTCTGTCCGACATCAACTTGTCATCCGACCGACATCCATTCGTAATACCTATTTTTTCATATTAAAGCCTCGTTTTTACCAAGACCTACAAAATGACAAAATACCCTACGTAACACTCAATACTATAAATGCTACGTAAAGATATTATGAACGATCACACGCAAAAGAAAATGAAAAAACACAGCAAAATCACACTCAAAAGCATGCAAAACAACTACCCCTCACTTAGCCTTTTGCTTGTCTTCAAGCAAATACTAGTACCTACAAACCCAACAAGAAATATTGTGTCCAATTTGAGAATCAAATAATCTATAACACTACGTTCTATACACTTTGAGTTATCCTTCATCGATCCTCGACTTTTACAATGGACTCACTCGGCTAAGGTTAAACACTAGTCAAAGTGCTCGACCTTCCTTACAAAATTTCAAGTTGCGATCCCATAACACACAACACATCACACACTTGCTCGCCATGAACAAAATTTTAATTTCTCTAGAACTTTCGAGATATCATCCACTAGATATATACTTCAGATTTTTTCCAAAGGATCCTAGGGTTGTTTCCCATAGTCATGCCAGTGCCACCATTTTACGTAAAAGACAAACATGGGGCTCATTCATCCTCCTAGTTACTAAACCAGAGGAGTATAATCTCGATTGTTCATTTTTTTATTTAGTTTTTTTTTCAGATTTTTTTCTTCGTTCGCAAGGCTAGAAAGTATATACAGACACATCAAAGGGGTATTAACTTAATTCACATTAATGTAATCTCATAATTCAAGCCCTACAACCTGGACTATTGTTTAACCATCACCAAACTCATTCACCACAAGGGTTAATTCACGATTTAGTCAAATCCGACGTATCAATTTCACAATGTCATTTTATAATTGAAGCTCAAATTAATTCATCTATTTCAAGTTGACAAAACAACACCATTATTAAATATGGGATAATTATCATGCTAGTAAAAATATAACCACATTCACTCAACATATCTCTACAACGAACTATCACCCCTACACTTACATCACTCAATAACCTCAATGCGCAAAAATAAAAGAAATATAAAACAATACATCCCTGAAATACGCGATGAGTGGCACACAGAACCATAGTCACATCCGTCAACAATCCTACAAAGGCCATATGTGGAAAACACACAATACCAAAATATAGACAACTAAAACTAAAGTAATAAACCAGCAAGAGATGCAAACACACTAACCCACATGCAACACACACAAAAGAAAGAAAAACCAAAAAACAAAAACTCTATGGAAAAATGCCACTGATAATCCTCCGGCGGTGGCGGAGGCGGGAAAGGCATGTTAATCCTGTTATGCTCAATATTTTCGACTCGAGTGTCAATGGACTCAAATCGTATGTTCACGTTTTGCATAAGTTGGTTGAGACCTATTATTTGTTCTTATACGTCTGTCATTTGATATTGAAAATAAATAAACTGGCTATGCATAGCATCGAGACGTCCCATAACGGTCTCCCAACCGACAGCGGGGACCTGACTAGTGCCAGTAGAATGGCTGGTTGTAGATGGATCAACCCGTGGTTGTGGTCCTTTGTCTGTATGAGGAATATAGGGGACAAACTTGTGCTCCTCGACAATATTTCCTCGTTGTGGTAGAACAACCATCAGACTCCATATCTAACTACAAAAGCATTTTCGGGATGTGGGGTCCTTTAAGGCGCCTTCCTTGGTTAGGAAATTTGTATTCCTCAATGAAGCCATGTTCAAGTACCTAGAGAGAAGTTCAATGAGGTGGTCGACATGAGTGAGTACCACGGTGAAATGGATGGCCAGCTGAAAGATTAGGTGCCCCAAACCCAACTTATGCTTACGATTCTATTGGTTTCGGTGGAAAGTGTTGAAGATGAAGGTTGTGGTACAAATCTCGGTGTTATGATATAAGCACCATATGCAAAATAATTCCAGAGTAGTCACCCGACTACTCTCTTCTTTCCTAAACACACAATGAGCAATGAATTTATGAAGCAATTATAGGGCGAGCTCTGTAATGATACCGTTCGGGGTCCCTTTCATAAAATTATTATTATCCGATGTCAATTCTATCCAAAATTCAGAAGGATTAAATGTGTTGGGCACAACCCGAATACCATGTCTAGATACCTCAAAAAACGATTTCATCACCTTAAATTTCACCTCACATTCTTACCCAAACAATCAACATATAAAATCCATAAGATGGGTATCCAAAAAATGTAATGTCGTAAAAAATTCAAGTACCAATTCTATCTACACCCTAGAAGTAAACGATGCATGTTTTTTTTATCCAAAGAAATTAATAAAACCCATAAATTCGTCAAGCAACCCAAATTCTTGCAAGTTTCCATTGATAAGAAAGTTGATAGAGGTACCTCACGAGAGAGTAAGCTAGTGTACCTTTGGCCCTCTTCTTTGGAATAAATCAGAAAAGCGGTGTTGTATAATTCGACTAAATCCACTGAAAGCATGATGTCATCTTCTTGCACCCTAAGGATTTAATTTTGAGCCCTTTTTGTCCTTCTATGTATGATTTTGCGAGTAGAGTTGATTAATTGGAGCGGTTATTGGCTTTGACAGTTGAATCTTGTGGTTTGTAGAGTGAATTTTTCGTGGAATAGGAGAATTTCGAATTTGGGTTTGAGAAAATGTCCCAACAAACCCCAATTCTCATTGAAGTAACTCTGAATCTGTTCATGTGCACGATTGGCGCCTGGGGTTATCCGCGTGCGTGGTTTTGTCTTCGTCATGTGACCGCGTGCTTGGGCCTGCAATATTTTTTAAATATATATATAATAAATATTACATATATGTTTATATATACAAATAGGAAAATTCCAATAAACCATTAGGTACGATTAGTCGGAATAAAATATAAAGAAAAAGGAAGAAAACAAGAAAAACATGGGTTGCCTCCCAAGAAGTACTTATTTAACGTCGTTTGCTTGACGATTTACCAGCTCCCGAGTCTTTATTCTACCGTATTTAACAAGTCACTCTCGAATCCTTCAACTTGAGATGGTCCCTTGTAATAAGTCTTTACCCGCTGATCATTCACTTTAAAAGACTCGTTGGTCCTTGAATTAAACATTTTAACCGTCCCGTATGGATACACCTCATTAATCTCAAATGGCTCGCTCCATCGTGATTTAAGTTTACTCAGAAACAATCGCAACCTCGAATTGAATAGTAAGACTTTCCTTCCCAGCTCCAATTGCTTGTAATTATTTTCTTGTCATGCAACTGCTTAACCTTATCCTTATAAATTCCCGTATTTTCATACGCTTCATTTCTAAGTTCATCAAGCTCTGACAGTTGAAATTTCAGTTGGACCCTGCTGTGCTCCACTTCAACTGGTAAATGACACGATTTTCCATAAACCAATCTATATGGACTCATCCCTAAGACTATTTTATATGTTGTTCTGTATGCCCATAGTGCATCATTTAATTTCATAGCCCAATCCTTCCTAGTGGGATTTACTGTCTTCTCCAAAATCCCATTTATTTGCTTGTTTGTCGTCTCCATTTGTCCGGAGGTTTGAGGATGATAAGGTGTAGCAACCTTATGCTGATTCCATTTTCTTCATTAGTTCTCAAACAACTTGTTGCAGAAGTGTTTCCCTTTATCGCTAATGATAACCCTGGGAAATCCAAACCTGCTTAAGATATTTTCATGCACAAACTTGATCACAATATTAACATCACAGGTCCTTGTGGGGATTGCCTCAACCCACCGGGATACATTATTGATAGCAACATGATATATTCAAAACTGTGGGACATTGGAAAAGGACCCATAAAATTAATTCCCCACACATCAAAATTTTCAACTACCAAATTATTATTAGGAGGCATCTCATTCCTCCTACTAATATTTCCAGTCATTTGGCATTTATTACATTTAATCCCGTACTTATGTGCATCTTTGAACAATGATGGCCAATACAAACCTGATTGGAGAACCTTGAAGGCTGTTTTATCGACTCCAAAGTGCCCACCATAATGCATTTTATGGGAAAAGGCCAAGACATCGTTCTGCTCATCTTCAGGAATGCATCTGGGGTTGTTTCATCTTTGTAGATTCTAAACAAATACGAGTCATGCCAAAAGTAGAACTTACAAGTAGATAAAAATATTTTCTTTTCCTGAAAAGAAAGGTTAGCTCTAACAATTCCACACGCAAGATAATTCACAATGTTGGCATACCAATAAATTGAACTAACCTCAAATAACTGCTTGTGGAGGAAAATATCAATTATATGCTTGTGTTTGTGAGATCCAAGAGTGTCACCAGTAAGGGTAAGATAACACAAGTGGTCATTGTTGGGAAATTTATTTATCAAATTTTGATGAATGCCATGTAAAACTTAGACTAGAAAGTTGGCACCATATTTTCTTAGCAATTTGTATTGTAATAGATAGGGCTGTACGAGCTGAGTCAAGTCAGCTATGCTTGGATATACAAGAAGTCAACTGAAGACTAAAATGAAGACTCCGCTGTGGAACAACTGAGTATGGCAAGGATGAGAAGTCAAGAACTCGATCAAGGAGTATCACCGATACAATCAGTGAAGTGTCGTCAAAGTCAACTCAAGAAGCCAAGTCTCAAGTTGAAGTGACAGATGAGTCATCCATTGACTGGAAGCGGATTCGAAGTCACCTGGGGAAGTTAGAGAAATGCAGTTAAGTCATGACAACTGAAAAGAATCCGTTGCACAGAAGTCAAGAATATTACCTAAACAAGTAATACTTCCATGCTGCCATGTCTTAAAGTGCTCAGTCCCAAAAGCGTGCAAAAGGAATAAACCAATGGGAAGCACTGCACCTTATGTCAGACTCTGAAAAGCTAAATGCGCATTTAATACGAGGCAATGTCAATATCAAGGACTGCAACAAAACAAGCAAACAAACACAAGTGAGTTTTGAAAATCAGCCTATCTCTTCAACAGACAGATTTTTGAAAGTTCACTATAACAGGCTGAGGAATCACTTTGAGAGAAGGTTACCTGAACCATGAACATTCAAGCTATTACTCGAACTGTAACCTGCAAAATATTCTCAAGTTATTCAAGCAAATCCTCAAGCCTAAATTTCGAAGGAAATCAATCCAACACCAAGCTGTGAAGGAAAGACAACCTCAAACTGTTGAAGAGCAAACTTTTGAAGAATCAAAAGGGGTCTACATTCCAAGGAGGATTGTAGAAAGGTTCAAGGTCGAACAAGTCTCAAGTTATTGGAGGGCTTCGTGATTAAATCCAAGAAGCTTGAGCATGTGAGTCAAGTAGCAAGGCAGCCCGCCCTATAAAGAAGTTTCGAGTCGGACGAGAAGCCATCCAGTGTGACCAATGCATCTCCGGATCGAGTCCCAAAGGATCAAGTCACCGTGTGTGATCAAGACTTGCATCTGGACTGATAACCACTTTGTACTCTGATCAATACTTAGTGGATTCCTCCAGGAGTTGGAGAGGAGAGGATTAGAATAATTACCCTATCTTCGAACCTCTATAAAAATTATTGTGTCATTTACATTTCAGCATTTAATTACTGCATATCATTTTATATCTGCTGATAATTTGCTAATCCAACTGATAATTAACAAAGTGCTAAAATCAAGTGTTAAAACAAACTTAAACCAAATTCAAGGGTGTTAAGTCTTCCGCTGAAAATTTCATCACAACCAAGTTAAGTATTAGACTAAACAACTGAGTTATTCTATCAACAATTCGGTCAGTGCATTGAGTGGCTAACTCTGTTTGGTTAACTAACTTAGCTGTCCATCAAGGACATAGCTGTGAAATTAACTCTGAACTATTTTAAAAGGACTAAATTTGAAAAGTTGGTAAGGTTTATTCAACCCCCTTTCTAAACCTCACACCCCTTGGGACCTACAAGTGGTATCAGAGCGGTTGGTTCATTGAGCCTTCCGCACTGGTTACTGAACTAGATCTCCAATCTTTCAAAGACGTTTTTAACACTTGTTCTTTTTAAAGCCAATTATTTTAATCAGCAAAGTTATTATCATGGAAGCAAATTTGACATGCATTCCCATGTTCACCATTGAAGAATTTGATGACTGGAAAATACGTATGCAGGCTCATATATCAGCTTTACATGATGAGATGTGGATAATGATAGAGGATGGGTCACTGCGAATAATGAAGGTGAACACAGCTGCAAGGAGAGCTGCTACAGCTAATGGAGAAGAAGTTGCTGTTGCTCCTAGACCAGCTATGGTTGAAAAACCAAGAGCTGAATGGACAAATGGTGACAGAAAAAGATACAACCTAGACAATGTGGCCAAGGACATACTTTACAAGACTTTGGACAAAGCCATGTTCAACAAAGTCAAATCTTGCAAGACAGCCAAAGAAATTTGGGATAAATTAACTTTAATTTGTGAAGGATCTGAGCAAATTAAGGAAACAAATTATCTGTTGTTGTTCAAAAATTTGAAAATTTTAAAATGCTTGCAGGTGAGACAATGGATCAGCTGGATGCTAGATTCACTAAAATTACGAATGAGCTCTCAGCACTTGGGAAGGAATACACACAGAAGGAGATGTGTATGAAGATTCTAAGAAGTCTCCCAGCTGAATGGGAAATGAAGACCATGGCTCTAAGGCACTCGATGGACCTATCAAAAACATCCAATCATGAACTATTCTCAGACCTCAAAGCTTATGAATTCGAGCTGAGAAGAAAAGATCAAGAGGAGAGAGCTGTACCCAAAACAACTGCACTCATAGTCAAGGAAGGGAAGAGAACTGAGACTAAAGAAATCATTGACCAGGAGGAAATTGCCTTGATGGTTAAAAGGTTCAACAAGTTCTTCAACAAGAACTACAAAAGAAACAAAGGCGAATCCTCCATAAGGCATTCAACTCCCTCCAAGTCAAGGGAAGATAGGCCACCAAAGAGAGCTGAGTATCAAAAGGTCGAATATCAAAGAACTGACAACCCAAGAAATGAGAGAGCTGATCAAAAAGTTGAAAACCTATGTTGGAATTGCAGACAACCAGGACACTTTGCTATTGACTATCCATATCCTGTAGTCAATAAATGTAGGAATGAAGAAGAAAGAAGAGTCTTCAGAGAAAGAAGACAAGAAAAGAAAAGAGCAATGTTGGCTGCTGAGACTGCTGAAACAACTAAGTCAAAAGATACAGCAGACCCAGAAAGTAGTGAAGCTGACTACTCAAGTGATTCTGAAGAAGAAGCTATGATCTGTCTACTGGCTAAAGAACAAGATCAACCTGACCAAGAAGATGAGGTACACTCTAACTCATCTCACTCAGATTCTAGTAATAGTAACTGTGACACACACACTTCATCACCCACTTGATCTTTATGATTCATTAGGAAAAATGATGAAAGACTTTGAGCACATTAAATCCTCACACACACTATTAAATTAGGAAAACAACCACTTCAAAGTCAAAACTCACAACCGACTAAGGAGCCGAGTACTCTAAGTCTCATAGCTGATGAGAATAAAAAACTGAAGGCTGAAAATGCTAAACTAATAACAGAGATAGCTGCTATAGAAAAGAGAGAAAATGACCTAAAAAATGTGATTGCTTCATTCACAAAGGCATCTAAATCATTGGATGACCTTATCATGAGCCAAAAAGAATGTGGAGACAAGACAGGCATAGGATTCAATTCCTCTGTGCATAGTCAAACTCAAGAGTGATCTTGGAAAAAAGGATCTTCAAGTAATGAAGCATCTCAAAAATCCAAGACACCAAATATTGCACACACATTCATTCCAAAGCACAATCACAAACAAACTGGCCTTGGATATAAAGGGAAAGGAAAACACCGATTGAGTATCTTTGAGAGGACAATCGAGAAGAAATCCAAAAGAGTGCCTCAAAGAAACTCCAAACAGAAGTACTCTGTGAAGAAGAAACAGAGCTACCAGAATCCCTAGAAATTCTATCAAAGGAACACAAATGAAGGGAATGGTAGAAACTACCCAAGTTAAGATGATTGGAATAATGTGAAATATCAGCAATGACCTATGGAACACATGCCAAAATGGCAAAGGCCTAGAACTCAAGCACTACACTCAGAAATATCACAACTACCCAAAGAAGGTAATTGCTAAAACACACACACAGGCATACACACAAAAGAGACAGTTGTATGAACCTAAAGCCCCCAAACAATTTGCCAAAGTGAATTATGATTATGGCACAGATAGATGGCAACCTCTTAGAGTCAGATCATTTGGCTATAGGTTGGTTGGATCATCTTAGAGTACTAACCCCTCAGGACCCAGGCAAGTATGGGTACCTAAAAACTAATTTCCTTGATTGCAGGTTCAAGGAACAACTGAGTGCCAAGGAACCTGGTACATGGATAGTGGTCATTCCCGGACACATGACAGGAAACAAGAAAAATCTATCAAAATTCAAGGAGATTAGAGGTGCAAAAGTCATATTTGGAGGAAAATAAGCTCCAGGGGAAATAAGAGGCACATGATCCATCAAGAAAAATGGATTAGAAATCACAGATGTTGCATACGTTGAAGGCCTCAACTTCAACTTGCTAAGCATTAGCCAACTCTGTGACAAGGGCTATAATGTTGGATTCAATATGGGAGTATGCCAAATCAATAATACTGAATCAAATGAAGTGGTGTTGCAAGGATCCAGACAGAAGAACATGTTTGTGGTAGATTGGTCGACTACCACACCAAGCACTTGTCTGCTAGCAAAGAGTACAACCGAATCAAGTTGGTTGTGGCACAAGAAGCTGAGACATCTGAATTTCAAGACAATCAACAAGCTTGCAAGAAGTAATCTTGTAGAAGGACTACCAGATTCAGTGTACAAGAAGAAAAGTGATTGTGATGCATGCCAAATGGGAAAGCAGATCAAATCATCATTCAAAGAGAAGTCAAGTCCATCTTCAACAAGGATATTGCATCTGTTGCATATGGATCTATTTGGTCCAGTTGAGCCAGCTAGCATAAGTGGGAAGAAATATACTCTAGTAGTTGTGGATGATTATTCAAGATACACATGGACAATCTTCATGTGTAAAAAGAAGGAAACTTTGTAGAAGTTACCTCAACTGATGAAAAGAGTTCAAAATGAGAAGAGTCAAACCATTATAAAGATAAGATCTGATAGAGGAACTGAGTTCGTCAATGGAATAATAACTCAGTACTATATTGAAATTGGTATAGCTCATGAATTATCTGCAGCAAGAGACTCCACAAGAATGGAGTAGCGAGAAGAAGAAACGAGAACTCTCGGAAGCCAAAGAACCATGTTAGCCGAAAGTGGATTCTTTGTTGAAAACTATTGTAGGTCCCAAGGGTGTAAGTGTAAGGTTTAGAAGGGGTTGAATAAACCTTACCAAATTTTCGATTTAGTCCTTTTAAATCTACTGAGTTGATTCTACACACGTGTGTCCTTGATGGACAATCGAATTAGTCACTCAAGAGTTAATCTCTCAACAGATTCAACCGAGCATTGATGGAGTAACTCAGTTGTTGGCTATAATTTAACTCAACTGTGGTTTTATTTTTCAATGGAAGACTTAACTCCCTTAAGTTTGATTAAGCAAGATTTTAGAACTTGATTTAGTACTTGTAAATTATCAAATGGATAGCAAATTTATCACAGATATAAGCGTTAAAAGTGCATGAATTTAAATGCTTTGAAATGTAAATGACACAAGAAGGTTTTTATAGAGGTTCGAAGATGGGGTAATTCTTCTACTCTCTCTTCTCCAACTCCCGGAGGAATCCACTAAGTAATGATCGGTTTACAAAGTGGTAACAGTCCGAGGATACAAGTCTTGATCACAATAAAATGACTTGATCCTTAGGGACTCGATCCGAGACGCCTTGATCACTCACCAAGCTATAATGCGACTCGCTTCTTCTTCACGGGCGGTACGCTTTGCTGACTCACTTGCTCAAGCTCTTTGGATTTGATCACGAAGCCCTCCAAAAGCTTAAGACTTGGTTCAACCTTGAACCTTTCTACAACCCTTCCTGGAATGTAGACCCCTTGTTTTCAAAAGTTTCCTCTTCAACTGATTGAAGTTCTCTTTCCTTCACAGGTGAGTGTTGGATTGATGTACTTCGTAATGTAGGCTTGAGGATTGAGAATGTTTCAGTTTTTCAAATATGCTTGTTTTTCTCACGTATGTGTCATCCACTTCTTTTTCTCAAACAAACTCGTCAGCCTTTTATAGTGAACTTTTCAAAAATTTGCCCGTTGAAGAGATAGGCTCATTTTTGAAAGTCACTTTGCAGTCGTTGGCTTGCAGTTCTTGGAATTGCCGTTTCCTCGTATGAATTGTTCTTTCACCTTTTTCGAGTTCGACACGGTGTAGTGCTTCCCATTGGTTCATTCCTTTTGCACGCTTCAGGGATTGAGCACTCCAAGAAAGGTGGTATGGAGATATTACTTGTTTAAGTAAATCTCTTGATTTCGTCAGTAACGGTTCTTTTTACGATTATCTCGACTTGATTGCATTTCCTTGCTTTCCCCGAGGTGACTTAGAGTCGAACTTCCAATCATGGATGACTCTTTGTCACTTCAACTTGAGACTTGGCTTTTCTTGAGTTGACTTGACCGATGCTCCACTCACCGCATCTCACCGCTTCTTCAAGAGAGTTCCCGTCTACTCTTCTTTGCCATACTCAAATTGCTCGCGTGAGTCTTCCTTCCGATCTTGATTGTCTTCTTGCATGTTAGGGCGTAGTGACTTAACTCGGCTTGGCCACTCTATTCATTACAATGCATTTTACAACAAGAATTGGGGTGCCAACTTTCTATTCTAAGTTTTACATGGCATTCATCAAAATCTAAACAATAAAATTCCTAACAATTTCCCCTTTTTGATGATGCCAAAACTTAAACCATACAAAGATGCAAATAACAAAGATACATACGAGATAGTGTATTGACATAGAATGTATGCGCAGAATCAATCTTTTTATTGATCATATCATTCTTGTACTTAACACAACTGTTTACAAGGTGTATCGAGTATATAATTGTCTTCACAAAAAATAAAGAATTTATAGCTTTATTACGTAAGACTTACATTGTATGTATTTACATAATAAAATACACGAAGGGTTGACAAAGAACACTTCATCTCCTTCTCATTTGTCTCCTTCTTTCATCTTGTTCAAGATCTTCTTTCTTCTTCTCTTCTTCTCGTCGTCACCGCCTTCTTTTTCTTTTCATATGCCTTCCTGGCGAGCTTCATCTTTTCTTAATATTTCTGTCTCTCCCGCCATAGTTGAGTTTGTCTCTTGTTTTCTTCTTCTAATCTTTTTGCATACTCGGCGTTAGTTTTAGCCACTTTTAAATTTGCCACTTGGTCAAGCCCAAATTTCCAAAAGATCCCTCCTTTCTTTCCCCGGATCTACGTATTCAATATTCTTGGCGAGGCCTAGGTCCAAGCTTCTTCCTCCACTATCGCTTCTTCCTCTACCTCGGGCGTATCTTTGTCTTCTTCTTCCTTCCCAGTGAGTGACTAGCGAGTGACCAGCAGAGAGTGATCGGAAGTCTGCACGCTGTCGCCTTCTTCACATAACGCGAGACCCTTTTCCCAAGATAAGTCCCAAGCTTGAGCCATAGACATATTTGCAAAATATCCTTCGATTCGAGCGTTTTGAATTCGTCGACGATGTGGCTCGTCCCGACATCTCGAAATGGCATACGTGTCTCGCTTCTCTTTGGAATGCCTCCGTGTTCTTTCAAGATGTTCATAACTCGCATCCATTCTTCCTTCCACTTCCTTCATCCCCGCTTCAATTGCTTTTCTTTCTCACCATAGATACAACAGTGTTGGAGTGGCGAGTCACGGGGAGTTTGTTGCTTATAATGTCGATTGTAGAGGACCTTGTTGGGGTTTGTGCAATCATCAATGTTACATCCGCTGATCCTTCCCCCTCAACAAGCTTTCCTTTCTTCTCGTTTCAAGACTTCCTCACCGATTTTCCCTTCTCAAATTGTTCCTTCTCACCGCTTCCCTTTCTTTTCAAATTTTCTTGATTTTCTTTCGCTTTAAGGTATTCCTCTTCCCCCTTTTGGCATCATCAAAGGATAGAGGAACCCCAGGGAACATGCTAGCAAGAATGAAGTCGAGTCTTCGATGGTTGAGTTATACTTCAAGTCTGTGCGTTGTATGCGGACGGAATTGGTCGAGTAGCGTTGGATTCTGCAAATCAGCTTCATCTCGGCCATGAGGAGGCTGAATTTTCTTGTCATGTGTTCTTCCAACCGCTGAAGATCATTTGTATTTTGCTCACGCAGCACTTGATTTCGGCAAAAGTGTGAGCTTCATGCATATGCTCAATGTGTTCTCTCTTCGTTTTGCATCAAAGATTTTCAGCTCTCCACACCGGCTTGTTGAACAAGGTTCAAGTATCTCACCTATTCCACACGCATTGATTGCTGTTGTTGCCACCATTCCCTTATCCTAATCTGTTATGCCTCTCAAATCACATAAGGAGGCATCTCTGTTGTCCAGGGCGCATGTCCAAAGAGGCTCGATGCCTCTCCATCCGTTCAACCTCGCAAAGAGTGCCTTGAACACTTCTCGAACTTCAGATTCTTAGATTCTTCGGTGATGATGGCCATACAAAGATCAAAGTCATAATTAGAACAATGGTGTCCATTGGAAGAACAGGAGCTGGTTTGTGATAGCGTGCTTGTTCATTTTCGACTCTTCGTGGAGTTCGTATCTCGAAAGAGAAAGGAAAGATTCTACAAAAGATTCATCACCGCCGATCGATCTGCTTCGATGATGAGCGGTGCGCGTGAAGTTCTTTTTGGGAATCGATCTCGCTGCAGCTTGAGGAGCCCGTGCGGTGGTCTCTTGTTCACCGGGTTCATTGTGAAGTAGACCCGACTTGCTTGAGCCTCACTGCCTTAACGCTTCATTGGTCTCAAATTTGGTTTTTCCATTTCAGATGACTGGTCCTCGGCCTTATCGAGCGTCATCGGACGATGATGAGATTTCGTGGTGGCTCATCATCAAAGTTGAAAGTTTGACGAGTAGTCTTGGGATCGACTTGCTCGTTCTGGAACATCCGCACTGAGTCTTTTGGATTTGTCATGGGGATGACTCGAACTTCTTCGCCTTCTCGATCCCGTAAAAGTGACATCAGGTTGTCCCGGGAATCATGAAGTGCACCGATCTCCTTCTCGGATGGGTCGATGATGGCAGGGGATGTTCTCTACTTGACTTCTTTACCCCGAAGTCTCAACCTCCCGTGGCCTTCATTACCTCCAGCAGTCTCTCTGCTGCGAGGCCTTGTCCACCCTTTCGACAATGTCGTCACTGTCTTAGGGTCTTCTACATGGCATCCATAGAGTCTCAACCCCATGGATTGCACTTTCATCGCCAGTGTTAACTCCCGTGGCTGTTCCTTCCTCAGTGCCTCGATCGCATCGCGCGTCATTAGCCTTCAAAGCGATTGGCACCTCACCGAGATAGTCTCAATCGCCTGTCGAGCTTAAGATTGATGGCAACTTGCTGTTCTTCTTGTGATTGTAATTTCTCTTCTTCGCCTCCTTGATTCGTTGTGGAGTCATCTCGCAAAGATCCTCCGACCTTGCCGCAGTGGAGGGAGTTTCCCCCGGTTGGCGCACCACCGAGTGACTTGGAATGGGGTCACTCGTCTCCAAACTCCCGGCTGTTTGGACAGATTGTTCAGCCGTTGGGGTAGGTGGTAGTACACCTTCAATAGGGGTTGGCTCGACGGGGTCCCCACTAGCCCAGTTTCATCGCCAGGCTCCTTATTGCCTTCTTCCCGAGTGAGTCGGGAAGTGGTAGCAAAGAACAACATTGGCGATTTGTTTGAACCACTCCCATTGGATCAATTTCGGTGTGTTCGATGACTCTCCTGGTCCCTCCATTAGTCTTTGCTCGTGAAGGATTCTTGATTCGTGCAATGCTTGCTGCATTTGCAACTCTTCGCGGGCAGAACATTCTCCTGGTTCCTCGTCACTTTCGGAGAAGACATCAAGGAGAGGATGTGTGTGTTCTGTGGTGCCGAGATAGGGCAAATGCTTGCCTTCTCACGTGCTTCGGCTTCTTCACTTGCTTTTCTCTCTCCCTGTCCTTGTAGATCTGCAGATGTCTGTGCGCTTGTCTTCATCCGAGCTGCCGAGCACATGAGTTAATCCAAGGAAATTTAGCATTCCTCTTCTTCTTCTATGAACTCGTGTCGTTGGAACTGTTTCCTTGACTTACTTAGCTTCCATTTCCTCCACTCACGCAGACGATTTTGAATGTCCGGGTAAGGTGGAGATAGGATCATTACTTCACTATCCGCTCTTCGTAGGTTCTTCTTGTGCTTCACTGTGAGCTACAAAATGCTGTGTCTTGAGTTGCCTCTGATCGCCTTCAAGACTTGGTCTGTTTCATCAACTACATCCGGAGACTCTACTTCTCCAATAGTCTCCGGTATTTGTGCTAGCTAAATGGCCGACTCACCGGTTTCTCCTGTTCGGACCGCTTGACGAGTCTTCTTCGTCCCTGGTTTGTACCAGGGGAATTTACAGTTCGGAGGCGGTGTCCTCTCGAGTCTTGGGTGGCGGGGCCTTGTGTTTGTTTCGAGGAGCCGGCCGTCTTGGCTTGTCGCCTCCTCCTTTTGACGACGGAGAAGGTATTTGTGAGTCCTTCTCGACCGCCGCGCAGGGCAGTGACACGGCCGCTAGGGCGTGACTCTGCAGGGCAGGAGCATGTTTGGTTTTCTTTCTCATAGAGCAACAGATCTTCTTAAAAATGCAGGGGCGCCTTTCTTCTTGGTGGAGAGGAAGCAAACAGATCTTCTGGGTCACCGATTCCCCCTCACCGTGTCGGCTCTCTTGGCGTAAGCTCTCTTCTGCGCCGAGAGATTTGCTCAACATCCTCTTGTTAACATGGAAAGCCTTCCCATGTCTAAGAGGGACTCCTTTCACCTCCAATAACCGGCCAATCACTAGGCCATATCCTGGGATCCTCCAAATGAGCCATCTTCTTTGAAGGACTTGTTCCCACGTTAAGCGAGTCCCATTGCCGAGACAAACTCAGCCCGATTGATCTTCTTTTTCTTCGATGATTGCGGCCATTACAATCGCTTCGCTTTTGACAAGATTGGTCAAAAGCGCCAAATTTGATGTCAATACATTTGGCAACTATGTCCAACAACTTGTGATAATCCTCCTTCAAATAGCTCTTGTTTTCAGTGTATATTATTTTATCAAAGAAAGTCGGACTTGGCTATTTCTTTTCCAAAGGCCGGCCAAGTTTACATCAGCTTCTTTAATCTCGGATGCTCCTTCTGCCGGTAGTGAGCAATATTCACCAAATCCTTGCGAGATAGTCACCGCTTTCCGTGAACAGATGACTTGATTCCTTCATCGTGAATCTCAAAGCATTCACGTAGAATTGTGTGACCTCCTCCACATATGTCATCGGATATTCTAATGTTAGAAACGGTTTTAGCCCGGATGTTTCCAACTTCTTAGCGATTTTCTTCACCAGGGTGTCGTCGGACCCCTGCTTCACCATTCCGTCGAAATCCACCGTCGAACCGGTGTGGATTTGCTTTCCTAACTTGGTAAAGTCATAAGTTGGTGCCATTTCTCAGGATTATATCAAGAAAAACTCAGAAATTGATTTGAAGGTTGATAGGGTTTCGAGAGTATTTTGCCTTTGCTTTTGAGAGAAAGAGATGAACAGTTTTAGAAGTGTGAGAGAGAAACTGTTGTAATTATTTGTCGTAGGAAAATGGTTTAAATATGGTTTATGAAAGGACGTGCAGGCGGTTTTTTGAATTGTGATCGAAATCAACGGCTTGGATTTCGCACGCCTATTGAGCATTTCACGCCTCGTATTTAATGCGGCAGCATTTATATCCAATCATAAGCTTGGTGTGCGGCTTTATGTCCGTACACATCATCATTATCTTTGACGTGTTCCTTAAAGTATTCCCACTAAGTCAAAACGATTGCGTTTTTGTCACTTTGCTCATAAGTTATTCAAATTTATCTCTTAGCCGATTTGACTCTACTCCTCGCAGCTTCTCTTAGTGACTCATTTATCACCGACTTGGTGAGTCTTTTCCCGATAAATGTCTTTCCGAAATCGAGCGATTTCTTGGTGATTTTTTTCACCTTTTTTTTTTTTTCCATTTCTTTTCTTTGATTCTTCAAGTAGGTCACCTTAGTTCAATTAATCCCAACTCATGTTTGAGTTCTTCAAATCTTAACTCACATAATGGTTTTGTGAAGATATCAGCTAGTTGTTTATCAGTTGAGATATATTCCAGGATGATGTCCTTCTTTTCAACATGGTCTCTTATGAAGTGATATCTCGACATCAATATGTTTTGTTCTTGAGTGCAACACAGGATTTTGAGTGATTGCAATGGCACTTGTGTTATCACACATGATTGGAATTTCTTTTTCCTCAACTTCATAGTCTCTCACTTTGTCTCATCCATATAACTTGGGCACAACAATTTTGCAACTATGTATTCTCGCCTCACCAGAGAGGTGGCTATTGAGTTTTGCTTCTTGCTAAACTAGGAAATTAGTCTGTTTCCTAGCATTTGACATGTGCCTCAAGTGCTCTTCCCGTCCACTCGCATCCAAAGATAGTCGGGGAAATAGCCAATTAGCTTGAATCCACCTTCCTTTGGATACCATAGGCCTACTTCTTGGCTTCCTTTCGGGTATCTCAATATTCTCTTAGTCATTTGTCATATGGCTCTCTTTTGGAGCAGATTGAAATCTTGCACATACACCTACTACAAAGAAAGGTGATGTCCGCCTGCTTCTTGTGAGATAGAGCGATGATCCAATAAGTGCTCGTATCTTGTTTGATCTACGTTTTGCCATCCGCATCCATGTCCATTTTGATGATGTGTTCATTGGTATTTTTACTGAGAAGACTTCTCTTCCATACCAAACTTCTTCATTAAATCTCTCGTATATTTTGTTTGACTTATGAAGGTTCCATCCTTCAAATTGTTTCACTTGGAGTCCAAGGAAGAATGTCGGCTCTCCCATCATGCTCATTTCAAACTTACTTTGCATGAGGTTTGAAAATTTTTCACACATGACTCTTTGTTAGTGGATCCAAAAATGATATCATCCACATATATTTGAACGAGCGATACTCTTCTTGTCTTGAATTAAAAAAGTGTTCTATCTACTTTTCCTTTTGTGAATCCATTTTCGCTTAGGAATTGTGACAGGTGTCATACCATGCTCTGTGTGCCTATTTCAATCCATACAGGGCTTTCTTGAGTTTGTATACCTTATCTCCAAGAGTCTTCTCGCTTCAAATCCTGGAGGTTGTTCAACATATACTTCTTCTTCCAATAAACCATTTAGGAATGCACTTTTTACATCCATTTGATATACAATGAAATTCTTATGAGCTGCATAGGCAAGAAACATCCTTATAGCTTCCAATCTTGCTACAGGGGCAAATGTTTCATCAAAATCTATCCCTTCTTCTTGGCAATATCCTTTGGCTACTAGTCTTGCTTTGTTTCTTACCACAGAACCTTCCTCGTTCATCTTGTTTCTGAATACCCATTTGGTTCCAATAACATTTTGATGCATGGGTCTTTGCACTAATTCCCACACTTTATTTCTTTCAAACTGATTCAGCTCTTCTTGCATAGCTTGAATCCAATGTGTGTCATCCAATGCTTGTGACACATCTTTTGGCTCTATTTGCGAGATGAAGCATGTGAACATAGCTTCTTGTTGAGTTCTGGATCTTGTTTTGACACCTTCTCTTATATCTCCAATGACAAGTTCTCGTGGATGGTCTCTCGGCCATCTTACATCAAAGTTGGAGTAAGTTAGCCGGATTGATCGACTTGCATTTTGTATTGCGGTCGCCTCTCTCGTAATCACTTAGCCGCAAATTTTCCACTGTTTTTGAGATTCACTATCTCATCTTCTTCTCAATTGATAATTCCAGCTTCTTCAAAGATAGGGACTCTTAGTATGGTTGGATGATTCAAATTATCACCGATTCTTCAATGTCTTCTCCATTTACATTTGGCTCATCGAATACTACATGAATGGATTCTTCCGCAACCATAGTTCTTTTGTTGAGTACTGTAGGCTTTGCTTTCACCGTGAGTATCCTAAGATACCCTCATCGCTTTTAGCATCAAAAGCCTTTAGGTTGTCTTTGCCATTGTTGTGGATGAAGCATTTACATCCAAATATTCTCAAATATGCAACATTTGGTTTTCTTCCATCCGGATCTCATAGGAGTCTTTGTCACCGTCTATTTATCATACATCTGTTTTGGGTGTAGCAAGCTGTGTTGATTGCTTGACCCAAAATCTTTTTGGTAGCCCTGCTTCAGCTAACATGGTCCTTGCTTTTTGCTTCTTTGAGGGTTCTGCTCCTTCTTTCTGCAACTCCATTCTCACACAGGGGGTTCTTGCTGGCGATAGTTCATGACCAATACCATTCTCAATACAATACTCGAGTTATTATTCCATTGACAAACTCGGTTCCTCTATCCGATCTTATTTTGATAATGGTTTGACTCTTCTCATTTTGAATCCTCTTCATCACCTGTGGGTAGTTTTTGTTGAGTTTCTTTCTTCTTGCACATGAATATTGTCCATGTATATCTTGAGTAGTCATCTACTACCACCAAAGTGTATTTCTTTCCACTTATGCTGGCCGTTCCACTGGGCCAAATAGATCCATATGAAGTAGATGCAATATTCTTGTTGAGGATGGGCATGTCTTATCTTTGAATGACGACTTGATTTGCTTTCCCTTCCGACATGCATCACATATACTCTCTACTTGTATAATCGAGTCCGAAGTCCTTCTACAAGATGACTTCTTGCCAGCCTTGTTAATTGTTTTGAAATTCGGGTGACTCGGCTTTTTGTGCCACACCAACTTGATTCAATCAGCGTGCTCTTTGCTAGTAGACAAGTCTTTGGGTGTTGCGGTTGACCAATCCACTACATACATATTTTTCTCGTCTACATCCTTGCAAAAGACAACTTCATTTGATTCAATATCTTTGATTTGGCATAAACCCATGTTGAATCCAACATTGTAGCCCTTGTCACAGAGCCGATCGATACTCAGTTGAAGTTGAGTCCTTCAACATATGCAACATCTGTGATTTCTAATCCATTCTTCTTGATGGATCCAATGCCTCTTATTTCACCAGGAGCTTCATTTCCCCCAAATATGACTTTTGCTCCTTTGACATCCTTAAATTTTGACAGATTTCTCTTATCTCCTGTCATATGTCCGGAATGCACCACTATCCATATACCAGGTTCCTTGGCACTCACTTGCTTCCTTGAACCCGCAATCAAGGAAATTAAGTTTTAGGTACCCATACTTGTCCGGTCCCGAGGGGTTAAATTATAAGATGATCCAACCAACCTATAGCCAAATGATTTGACTCTAAGAGGTTGCCATCTATCGGCCATAATCATAATTAATCCTGGCAAATTGCTTGGGGATTCTAGGTTCATACAACTGTCTCTTTTGTCCGTATGCCCGCATATGTGTTTTAGCAATTGCCTTCCTTGGGTAATTGTGGTGTTTTTTGAGTGTAGTGCCTAGTGCATATGTGTCTTTGATGAAAGCTCTTATACTTTTGGAATGGCCTTTGCTTGAGTTCTAGGCCTTTGCCATCTGGGCTTATATTCCATAAGTCCGTGGCGATAGTTCACATTATTCCAATCAGCTTGGCTTGGATATTTTCTACCATCCCCATCATATGTATTTCTTTTATGGGTTTTCTGGGATTTTTGGTAGCTCTCCGCTTCTTCTTTACTGAGTAATTTTTGTTTGGAATTTGTTGAGGGACTCGGCTGAACCTCTTCTCAAATTGTCCTTTCAAAGACACTCAACGGCTTTGTTTTCCTTTTCCTTTGTAACTAAGGCCAGTTTGCTTAGTATTGTGCTTTGGAGTGAATGTGTGTGCACCATTTAGAGTTTTGGATTTTTCGACTCTTCATGACTTGAAGATCCTTTTTCCAAAATTACTCTTGAGGTTTGACATGGCACGAGGAATTAAATCCTAAGCCTCTGTCTTGTCTCCACATTCTCTTTGACTCATAATAAGATCATCCAATGATTTAGATGCCTTAGTGAATGGAGCAATAACATTCTTGAGGTTATTCTCCCTCTTTTCTATAGCAAAGAATTTCTCGCTATTAATTTAGCATTTTCACTTTTAACCTTTCATTCTCAACGGCCATTTGACTTAGAGTACTCGGCTCCTTAGTCGGCTTTGAGTTTTGACTTTTGAGTAGGCGTTTTCCTCATTCAATAGTGTGTGTGAGGATTTAATGTGTTCAAAATCTTTCATCATTTTGCTTAATGAATCATAAAGATCAAGAGGGTGATGAAGTGAGTGTGTCACGATCTCACTATCACTAGTGTCCGAGTTTATTGAGTTAGATTGTACCTCATCTTCTTGATCTTGTTCTTTGGCCATCAAGCGGATCGGGCTTCTTCTTCGTAGTCACTTGAGTAGTCGCCTTCACTGCTCTCTCGAATCACTGTCTCCCTTGACTTGGCTGTTTTTGCGATCTCTACTCCACCATCAATGCCTTTTTCCTTTCTTGTCTTCTTTATCTCAAGATCTTTCTTTCTTCATCATCCCTGTCTTGTTGACTACAGGATATGAGCAATCAATGGCGTAGTGACCTGGTTGTCTACGCCCAACATAGATATTCCTTTTGATCAGCTCTTTCCATTCTTGAGTTGTCACCTTTGATATTCAACTTTTTGATGATCTGTTCTCTTGGTTGGCTGTCTTCCCTTGATTTGGAGGGAGCCGAGTGTCTTCGAAGATTCTCCCTTTCTCTCTTGTAGTTCTTATTGAAGAACTTGTTGAATCTTTTAACCATCGGGCTATTTTCTTCCTCGGTCAACGACTTCTTTGACCTCGCTCTCTTCCCATCTTTAACAATTAGAGCAAATTGTTTTGGGTACAACTGTCTCTTCCTCGGTCTTTTCTTCTCAAAACTCGTAGGCTTTGTGGTCCGAGAATAACTCATGGTTGGATGTCTTTGATAGGTCCATGGAATGTCTCGGTGCCATGACCTTCATCTCCCATTCTACCGGAAGACTTTTTTAGGATTTTCATACACATTTCCTTCTCGTATATTCCTTTCCAAGTGCATGTACCTCATTTGTGATTTCATGAACCGAGCGTCTAGTTGATCCAGGTTCTCTCCCGAGATCATTTTGAAGTTCTCAAATTTCGTACAACCACCGATAATTTGTTTTCTTTGATTTGCTCCGAGCCTTCACAAATCAATGTCACTTATCCTGCATTTCTTTAGCCGTTTTGCATGATTTGACTTTGTTGAACATGGCTTTGTCCAAGTTTTGTAGAGGATGTCCTTGGCTACATTGTCCGAGGTTGTATCTTTTTCTCGTCATCATTTGTCCACTCGATTCTTGGTTTTTCAACCATGACCGTCCGGGAGCAAAGATCTTCTTTCTCCTTCAAACGCAACTCTTCGCATAACCGTGTTCACCTTTAATATTTGCAGAGGCCCATCTTCTATCACTATCCACATCTCATCATGTAATGCTTTGATAGATGAGCCTCGCATACGAATTTTCCAATCATCAAATTCTTCAATAGTGAACATAGGGATGCGTGTTAAATTTGCTTCCATGATAATAACTTTTAATGATAAAGAAGAGTTTTGAAAGTTCAAGTACTAAAGCGGACTTTGAAAAGTTTAGAGATCTAGTTCAAGAACCCGGTGCGGAGGGTTCAATGAACCAACCGCTCCGATACCACTTGTAGGTCCCAAGGGGTGTAAGTGTAAGGTTTAGAAGGGGTTGAATAAACCTTACCAAATTTTCGATTTAGTCCTTTTAAATCTACTGAGTTGATTCTACACACCGTGTCCTTGATGGACAATCGAATTAGTCACTCAAGAGAGTTAATCTCTCAAATGCACTCAATTTGAGCCATTGATGGAGTAACTTAGTCATTGGCTATAATTTAACTCAACTGTGGTTTTATTTTCAGCGAAGACTTAACTCCCTTAAGTTTGATTAAGCAAGATTTTAGAACTTGATTTAGTACTTGTAAATTATCAAATGGATAGCAAATTTATCGCCAGATATAAGCGTTAAAAGTGCATGAATTTAAATGCTTTGAGAAATGTAAATGACACAAATAAGGTTTTTATAGAGGTTCGAAGATGGGGTAATTCTTCTACTCTCTCTTCTCCAACTCCTGGAGGAATCCACTAAGTAATGATCGTTTTACAAAGTGGTAATCCGTCATACAAGTCTTGATCACAACAAATGACTTGATCTTTAGGGACTCGATCTGAGACGCCTTGATCACTCACCAAGGCTTCTCGTGCGACTCGGCCTTCTTCACAGGGCACTTGCTTTACACTACTACTCACTTGCTCAAGCTCTTTGGATTTGATCACGAAGCCCTCCAAAAGCTTAAGACTTGGTTCAACCTTGAACCTTTCTACAACCCTTCCGGAATGTAGACCCTTGTTTTCAAAAGTTTCCTCTTCAACCGATTGAAGTTCTCTTTCCTTCACAGAGTGTTGGATTGATGTACTTCGTAATGTAGGCTTGAGGATTGAGAATGTTTCAGTTTTCAAATATGCTTGTTTTTCTCACGTATGTGTCATCCAATCTTTTTCTCAAACAAACTCGTCGGCCTTTTATAGTGAACTTTTCAAAAATTTGCCCGTTGAAGAGATATGCTCATTTTTGAAAGTCACTTTGCGATCGTTGGCTTGCGCTTCTTGGAATTGCCGTTTCCTCGTATGAATTGTTCTTTCACCTTTTCGAGTTCGACACGGTGTAGTGCTTCCCATTGGTTCATTCCTTTTGCACGCTTCGGGGTGAGCACTCCAAGAAAGGTGGTATGGAGATATTACTTGTTTAAGTAAATCTCTTGATTTACTCAAACGGTTCTTTTACGATTATCTCGACTTGACGCATTTCCTTGCTTTCCCCGTGTGACTTAGAGTCGCCTTCCAATCATTGGATGACTCTTCATCACTTCAACTTGAGACTTGGCTTTTCTTGAGTTGACTTGACCGATGCTCCACTCACCGCATCTCACCGCTTCTTCAAAGAGAGTTCCCGTCCACTCTTCTTTGCCATACTCACTTGCCTCTGCAGAAGTCTTCCTTCCATCTTCGATTGTCTTCTTGCATGTTAGGGCGTAGGTGACTTAACTCGGCTTGGCCACTCTATTCATTACAATGCATTTTACTACAAGAATTGGGGTGCCAACTTTCTATTCTAAGTTTTACATGGCATTCATCAAAATCTAAACAATAAAATTCCTAACAGCTATCAATACTGCATGCTATACTCAAAATAGATGCATGATAAATAGACAACTGACAAAAACTCCCTATGAGATTTGGACAGGGAGAAAGCCAAATGTTGCATACTTTAGAATACTTGGATGTAAATGCTTCATCCACAACAATGGCAAGGATAATCTAAAGGCTTTTGATGCTAAAGCTGATGAAGGTATCTTTTTTGGGATACTAAGCTGAAAGTAAAGCCTATAGAGTGCTGAACAAGAGAACTATGGTCACAGAAGAGTCTATCCATGTGGTTTTTGATGAACCCAATGTAAATGGAAAAGACATTGAAAAGTTAGCTGTTAAGCTGAATCAGCCAACTATGCAGAAGAGTCCCTATGTTGAAGTTCGTCGGAGTAATAAATCAAGATGAAGGTGAAATAGTCAATCTCAAAGACAACCGAAAATCTGCTGAGCTAAGCGATGATGAGAGAGTCAAGACAACACAAATACAGAAGACGATCAACCCACCGACTTACTCCAACAAGATGTGAGATGGCTGAGAGACCATCCACCAGAGCTAGTCATTGGAGATGTAAGAGATGGTGTAAGAACCAGATCCAGAGCCCAACAAGAAGCAATGTTCACTTGTTTTATTTCCCAAATAGAGCCAAAAGATGTGTCCCAAGCATTGTATGATACTCAATTGATTCAAGCAATGCAAGAAGAGTGAATCGAGTTTGAAAGGAACAAAGTATGGGAATTGGTGCAAAGACCAACCCATCAAAATGTTATTGGCACAAAATGGGTTTTTAGAAACAAAATGAATGAAGAAGGTTACGTGGTAAGAAACAAAGCAAGATTGGTAGCCAAATGGTATTGCCAAGAAGAAGGAATAGATTTTGATGAAACATTTGCTCTGTTGCAAGATTAGAAGCAATAAGGATGTTTTTTTGCCTATCTTTGCACACAAGAACTTCACTTTGTATATCAAATGGATGTGAAAAGTGCATTCTTAAATGGATTGTTGGAAGAAGAAGTCTATCTTTGAGCAACCTCCGAGGATTTGAGCGAAGACTCTTGGAGATAAAGTGTACAAGCTCAAGAAAGCTCTATATGGATTGAAACAGGCACCTAGAGCATGGTATGATACATTATCTCAATTTCGACGGATAATGGATTCACCAAAGGCAAAGTGGACAGAACACTCTTGAATTCAAGATGGAGAGAGTATCTTTGCTTGTTCAAATATATTGGATGACATTATTTTTGGATCCACAAACAAAAAGTCATGTGTGATAAGTTCTCAAACCTCATGCAAGGCAAATTTGAAATGAGCATGATGGGAGAGCTAACATTCTTTCTAGGACTTCAAGTCAAACAACTGAAGGATGGAACCTTCATAAGTCAAACAAAGTACACCAGAGATTTAATGAAGAAATTTGGTATGGAAGAGAAGTCTTCTGTGAAAATACCAATGAATACATCAGTCAAGATGGATATAGATGCAGATGGCAAGCCCGTGGATCAAACAAGATATAGAGCACTTATTGGATCACTGCTCTATCTCACAACAAGTAGGCCAGACATGACCTTTGCTGTAGGTGTATGTGCAAGATTCTAATCTCCTCCGAAAGAAAGCCATATGACTGCAGCTAAGAGAATCCTAAGATATTTGAAGGGATGCCAGGAAGTCGGCCTTTGGTATCCAAAGGAAGGCGGATTCAGGCTAATTGGCTACTCAGACTCTGACTATGATGGATGTAGAGTTGATAGGAAAAGTACTTCAGACAAATGTCAAATGCTTGGAAACAGATTAGTTTCCTGGTTTAGCAAGAAGAAAAACTCAATAGCTACATCTACAACTGAAGCAAAATACATAGCTGCGGGCAGCTGTTGTGCCCAAGTCTTATGGATGAGACAACAACTGAGAGATTATGAAATTGAAGAAAAAGAGACTCCAATTATGTGTGATAACACAAGTGCTATTGCTATCACTCAAAATCCTGTGTTGCATTCAAGAACAAAGCACATTGATGTCAGATATCATTTCATAAGAGATCATGTTGAAAAGAAAGACATAATCATGGAATACATCTCAACTGATAAACAGTTAGCTGACATATTCACAAAGCCATTGTGTGAATCAAGATTTGACGAACATAAGCATGAGCTAGGGTTAATTGAGCTGAGTTGACACTCAGAACACTCAAGGAGAAGAGATGAAAAATGAAAATATGAAAATAGAGCAGAACGTATGAATCAGCTAAGTGAATCAGCCATATCGGAAAGTCAGCTGTATCGAGTTAGCTGACAGTTCAGCCTATTTAGTGCATCCTTGAACTTCCTTGCCCGCGCCCTTGTCACCGGACCAATTGGTATTGTTACTGGGTCTTTCGTCCAAGGATTCTCATCATTCCTCTCCTCGTGAGAAGGATTTGTCCTCAAATCCGAATTTACATCAAATGGACTAAGATCCGCCATATTGAAAGAAGCACTGAACCCATAGTCGCCTGGCAAATTGATTTTGTAAGCATTGTTATTGATTCGCTTGAGCACTTGGAATGGACCATCTCCCCGCGCCTGCAACTTGGACTTTCGATGTGCCGGGAATTGTTCGGTCCGCATGTGTACCCAAACCCAGTCGCCCGGTTCGAACACCATCTTCTTGCGATGTTTGTTAGCTTGCGCCGTGTATTGCTCTGTTCGCCGTTCGATGTTGAGTCTCGCTTTCTCATGTAACTGTTTCACAAAATCAGCTTTCTTTTGCCCATCTTAGTTAACATGCTCAGAAATAGGTAATGGTAATAAATCCAATGGGGTTAGTGGACTAAGACCATAAACAAGTTCAAATGGTGAAAACTTTGATGCAGAATGCACAACACGATTATAAGCAAACTCAACATGCGGTAAAAAATCTTCCCAAGTTTTAATATTCTTTTTATTGATAGCCTTTACAACATAGACAACGTTCTATTCACTACATCAGTTTGACCGTCTGTTTGGGGATGACATGTAGTAGAAAATAACAATTTAGTTCCCAGCTTCCCCCACAAGGTCTTCCAAAAGTAACTTAAGAACTTAGAGTCTCTATCCGACACAATGGTTCTAGGCATACCATTCTACCACACAACTTCTTTAAAGAATAAATTGGCAATCAAAGACACATTATCAGTTTTATGACATGGAATGAAATGTGCCATCTTTGAAAAATGATCTACGACAACAAATATAGAATCGGACCCATGTTTAGTTCTTGGAAGTCGTAAAATAAAGTCCATAGAAATATCAACCCATGGTATCGTCGGAATGGGTAGGGGCGTGTAAAGTCCCTGGTTTTGAACCTGAGATTTAGCTTGCCTACAAGTAACACATCTACTACAAACGCGCTCAATGTCTCGCTTCATATGTGGCCAATAGAAATGCTCTTGCAAGACGGCTAAAGTTTTGGCTACCCCAAAATGTCCCATAAGACCCCCACCATACGATTCTCTCACTAGTAAGTCTCTCAAAGAACATTCAGTAATGCACAATTTATCCTCCTGAAATAGAAAACCATCATGCCTATAAAACTTACCCTCGGCCCCCTTTTTGCACGCACTAAATGACTCAGAAAAATCAAGATCATGCAAGTACAACTCTTTAATATGTTCAAACCCAAGGATTTTAGCATCTAAAGTTGAGAGAAGAGTGTACCTCCGAGACAGTGCGTCTGCTACAATATTAGTTTTACCTTGCTTGTATCGGATGATGTATGGAAATATCTCGAAGAATTCGAGCAACCGTGCACGTCGCTTGTTCAACTTTTGCTGCCCCTTGAGATACTTTAGGGACTCATGATCGGTGTGGATTATGAACTTCTTTGGCCACAAATAGTGTTGCCACGTTTTTAAGGCCCAGACCAAAGCATACAACTCCTTGTCGTACGTCGGGTAGTTCAATGCCGCCCCACTCAGTTTTTCGCTGAAGAACGCGATCGACTGCCCCTCTTGCATTAGCATGGCGCCAATCCCAACCCCTGACGCGTCACACTCGATCTCAAAGACCTTGGTAAAATCTGGTAATGCTAGCAAAGGCGCATGTGTTAGCCTTTCCTTCAACAACTCAAATGCCTTGTCTTAGGCCTCGCCCCACTGAAACGCAACACTCTTTTTAATAGTTTCCGTCAATGGTGCTGCGATAGTACTGAAATCCTGCACAAGCCTCCAATAAAAGCTCGCAAGGCCATGGAAGCTACGCACTTTGACTGGCCGATGTGGGTTTAGGCCAGTCCTGGATAGCTTTAATCTTCTACTCATCCACTGTAATTCCCCTCGAGCTCACTACAAACCCCAAGAATATCAACTGCTCCGAACAAAATGTGCACTTCTTGACGTTTGCATACAACTTTTCCTTCCTCAACACCTCCAAGACGGCCCTCAAGTGATCCAAGTTTTCGTACAATGATTTACTATAAATGAGGATATCATCAAAGTAAACCACGACAAACTTACCAATGAAAGCTCTCAAAACATGGTTCATAAGTCTCATGAACGTGCTAGGCGCGTTGGTTAGCCCAAATGGCATGACTAACCACTCATACAAACCATGCTTTGTCTTAAAAGCCGCTTTCCACTCATCCCCTTCCCGCATCCAAATCTGGTGGTACCCGCTCCTCAAATCCATCTTGGAGAAGATGCTAGAACCATGGAATTCGTCTAACATATCATCCAAGCGAGGTATGGGATGACGGTACTTGATAGTGATGTTATTAATAGCCCGACAATCCACACACATCCTCCAAGACCCATCCTTTTTCGGAACTATTAGCACCGGAACCGCACAATAACTCATGCTTTCCCGGATGAGTTTCTTGCTTAGCAACACATCAACTTGCCGCTGTAACTCTTTTGTCTCCTCCGGATTAGATATGTATGCCGGGCGGTTAGGCAGTGATACACCCAGAATGAAATCAATCTGATGCTCAATCCCTCGAATAGGTGGTAATCTGTCCGGCATCTCGTCTTGAAATACATCCTTGAACTCCTGCAATAAAGACAAGACAGAACTAGGCAAATCGGGGTTAAAACTGTCAATAGATAAATAAGTGCGTTTGTATCTCGTTTCTTACCTCATGGCCGTTCCCCCCCCCCCTTTTTGTTTTTCGGCCCTCTCAAAATTATTGCTCTCCTTTTTCCCGGCTATCTCTCGAACCTCACTTCTACCCTTAGCCGAACCCTCACTCTTGTTTTCTCTCAAGCTCTCCTTTTTATCGGGTTTATTTTGATTTTTATGCTCACTAGCCGAACTCTCTTTTTCTTTTACCTCTCCCACTCTCGATTTTACTTGATCCTCATAAATTTCTTTTGGAGTTAATGGAAGAAGTACAAATCGCTTTTGATTGTGAACAAGAGTATACTGGTTCGTATAGCCGTCATGTTTCACCCTCCTATCAAACTGCCACGGCCTACCCAATAGGATGTGCCCCGCCTGCATCGACACTACATCGCACAACACCTCATCCTTATATCCCCCTATTTGAAATGCTACTTTCGCCTGTCTACTTATCCGCATCTCCCCACAGTCGCTCAACCACTGCAACTTATACGGTTGTGGGTGTTTTATCATCAGAATGCCTAACCTATCCACCATCTTTGCACTTGCTACATTAGTGCAACTCCCCCCATCTATGATGACACTACACACCTTTCCATTGACAACACACCTTGTATGAAAGATGTTTTCTCGTTGGACTCCCTCATCTGACTTAGGTTGAATACTCATCGCCCTCTGAGATACCAAGGATAACGCCTCCCCCTTCACCGCCTCTATCACCTCCGGAATATCCTCCAACTCCGGCATATCACTATAATCCTGCTCTCCCTCACTCTCCGACTCCATCTCCCCATTCTCACGCAACATCAACACCCTCTTATTTGGACATTGACTAGCTTGTAGGTCCCAAGGGGTGTAAGTGTAAGGTTTAGAAGGGGGGGTTGAATAAACCTTACCAAATTTTCGATTTAGTCCTTTTAAATCTACAGAGTTAATTCTACACAAATTGTCCTTGATGGACAAATCGAATTAGTCACTCAAGAGAGTTAATCTCTCAACAGATTCAAATAGCGATGGAGTAACTCACTTTGTTGGCTACAATTTAACTCAATTGTGGTTTTATTTTCAGCGGAAGACTTAACACCCTTAAGCAAGATTTTAGAGCTTGATTTAGTACTTATAAATTATCAAATGGATAGCAAATTTATCACAGATATAAGCGATTAAAAGTGCGAGGAATTTAAATGTTTAAATGTAAATGACACAAGAAGTTTTTATAGAGGTTCAAGATGGGGTAATTCTTCTACTCCTCTCTTCTCCAACTCCCCGGAGGAATCCACTAAGTAATGATCAGTTTACAAAGTGGTAAATCCGTAGATACAAGTCTTGATCACAACAAATGACTTGATCCTTTGGGACTCGGGCCGAGACGCCTTGATCACTCACCTGGCTTCTCGTAAGACTGCGACTCGGCTTCTTCACAGGGCAGCCGCTTTGCTACATGAAGCTCACTTGCTCAAGCTCTTTGGATTTGATCACGAAGCCCTCCAAATGCTTAAGACTTAGTTCAACCTTGAACTTTTCTACAATCCTTCCCGGAAAGTAGACCCCTTGTTTTCAAAGGTTTCCTCTTCAACTCAAGTTGAAGTTCTCTTTCCTTCACAAAAAAGTGTTAGATTGATGTACTTCTAAATGTAGGCTTGAGGATTGAGATTGTTTCAGATTTTTCTAATGTGCTTGTCTATCTCACGTATGTGTCATTCATGCATCTTCTCCTCTCAAACAAACTCCTCGGCCTTTTATAGTGAACTTTCAAAAATTTGCCCGTTGAAGAGATAGGCTTATTTTTGAAAGTCACTTTGCGTCGTTGGCTTGCGCTTCTTGGAATTGTCTTTGTTTCCTCGTATGAATTGTTGTTTCACCTTTTCGGAGTTCGACACGGTGTAGTGCTTCCCATTGTTCATTCCTTTTGCACGCTCGGGACCGAGCACTCCAAGAAAGGTGATATGGAGATATTACTTGTTTAAGTAAATCTCTTGATTTCGTCAACGTTCTTTTTACGCTTATCTCGACTTGATGCATTTCCTTGCTTTCCCGGGTGACTTAGAGTCGCTTCCAATCATTGGATGACTCTCTCGTCACTTCAACTTGAGACTTGGCTTTTCTTGAGTTGACTTGACCGATGCTCCACTCACCGCATCTCAAATTGCTTCTTGATAAGAGAGTTCCCTCTACTCTTCTTTGCCATACTCACTGTCTCGCAGAGTTTTCCTTCCATCTTGATTGTCTTCTTGCATGTTAGGGGCGTAGTCGACTTAACTCACCGCTTGGCGACTCTATTTATCACAATGCATTTTACAACACAAATTGGGGTGCCAACTTTCTATTCTAAGTTTTACATGGCATTCATCAAAATCTAAACAATAAAATTCCTAACATAGCTATATGCCCAAACTCATGACATTTAAAAAATTTAATATCCCTCGTTCGAGCAGTAGAGGGATCGATTTTACCTGCGGGTTTAGGCTCGGTCGCCCTCCCCATTTGGTCCGTTGCCTTCGAACCCTGCTCCTCCTTTTTGTTGGTGTTTGCCTTCCATGCATTGGAGTTAGAGCTTGGTGCTTGCCGGTTGAAACCCCTCCTCTTGAGCTGCTACTCAACTTTCACCGCCATGTGCACCATCTCCTCGAGATCGACACAGTAATGTAGGTCGATGGCATCCGCAATGAGAGTATTCAAACCCGCGATGAACCTGGCTATAGTCACCTCGGGTCCTCATCGATATTTGCCTTTGCCATAAGCATTTCCATCTCATTGTGGTAATCCTCCACACTCTGACCCCTGAGTCAACCTTTGCAACCTCTGATAGATGCCCCGATAAGAGTGGTTTGGTACGAAATGACGTCGCATCAGACTCCTCATCTCCTCCCATGTGGAAACGGGCCGCTCACTGCTTTTCCTCCTTGAGACCATTAATTGATCCCACCACACACTTGCATAATCCGAGAATTCAGTCGATGCCAACTTCACCTTTTTCTATTCGAATAGTTAAGCAATCGAACACGTTCTTGATTTTCTCTCCCAATCCAAATAAAGGCCCCAGGATCACTTTTTTCTTTGAACGAGGGGATTTGCATATTGATGTTACTCAAATTGCTATCCTCACGTCCCTGATCACCCCTATCTCCGCGCCGACCTCTACTCGGATTATAATTTTTCTCCTTTTCAGAATCAAAATCATCAATCTCGTCTTCCCACTCCTCTAACTCGAACCTCCTCGGCCTCCGCGCCCTAGTAGCAGGCTCTTCCATTTTCGGCGCCACCCTGAGATCCCCGTATGTTTTGATCATTACTTTCTTCATGAGGCTTGCAAGTGCCTCCATATCAAACTTCTCCAATGGTTGTCGGTTTTCGTCTATCATGTTTAAATCACTTCCTCACGTGTATACACTCGTGTATCATTCAACTCACAATCCCCAAGTACCCGCACTTGTCACGATTATAAACCAATCAGACAGTCGCAAATACACCTCAACACACCAAGAAAATTACCAAGCCAATCAACGGATCGTAAAAGATGAAATTGAAGACTAGGGTTTAAATTTTCGAATTTCCTAGAATTTTTGTTTTTTTTTGCATGCGGTTTACGATTCTTTACCCACTGATATTTTTGTGCTATTCATTTTTTTTGTACCCTTCAAGAACTAGGGTTTATGAGAAATTCTGGAAAATAACAAAAATTAAAGAACAAGGATAGACTTAACCTTGCTAGATGGCTCTGATACCAACTGATGTGAACCGCATCAACAACTGTGCATACGACCCAACAACAATATGTTGTTAACCCAAGATCTTCACTAGTTTGGTTAATTTGGTGGAAACCTCGACCCATTGCTTAGCAAAGTAAGAACCTCGGTATGCAAAGACGCCACAAGCAATTATGGATTATTGCCTGATAAGTCGATAATTGCAACAAGAAACGTAAATCTTAAAGCACTTGGAGAAACACTCAAATTTGAGAGTAAAAGATTAATTGTATTGAAAACTGACTGAAAAATAACAAGTGTTCACGCTTATAAAGGGTCCAAACCCTAACCTACCAAGAAAACAACTTTAAAATTGAAAAGGAAACAAAAACAAGAAAAATTAGAAAATCCGGCAAAAAGCACACCCGTGCTAGAGAAACACGGCCAGGCCGTGTTTCGCATGTCGCCCGATTCCAGCTCCCACAAGGCCATTCCAGGAAGCACGGCCTGGCCGTGTTCACGAAGGATTTTCCAAACACGCCGTGTTTCCAAGCACGGATAGACCGTGCTTTCCACAAACCCACGAGCTCCTCTTCCAACACGGTCGTGCCCAGAAGCATGGCCAGGCCGTGTTTACGATGAAGAATCCGAACACGGCCGTGTAACTTAAGCACGGCCAGGCCGTGCTTTCCACAACTTTTGCCCCTTCGACTTCTTCAGTCTTTTATCCCATGCTCGTCCTAAACTCGAGATAACAACTCAAAATGCTGCCTTATAGGTTTATTTGGCCTCCAAAACACTAATATGACTCAAAACAAAAACTAAACTACAACTAACTATGATAAATGAATACAACACCATCGAGCACTTGATGATGAGGTCTTCAAGAAGCTAGGTGGCTTGTATTCTTGGCATCCTTTAGTTGCTCAGTCTGAGGTGGACTCTAGACCGTTGACGACGCTAATCAACTGGACCACTCGATCATCTTCCTTCTCCGGCAATGCACTCTCGGCCTCATTCTGAATGACTTGAATCAACCCATTTAGTGCATCCTTGAACTTCCTTGCCCACGCCCTCGTCACCGGACCAATTGGTACTGTTACTGGGTCTTTCGTCCATGGATTCTCATCAGTTTTTGAGCTGAGTAAGGAAACTCAGAAGACTCAATAAGCTGAGAAAGAAGATGAGAAAATTGAAAAAGAGCAAGTTTCACATTTCAGCCAAGTGAAACAGCCTAGTCGGGAAATCACCAGATTGAGTTAGGTGACAATTTGAGTTACTTAATGAGAAGAGAGAAGCAAAGTTGAGTCACTTTGGATATAAGTTGAATCATTTATGAGATAATAGACAAAAATGCAGTCATTTTAATTAAGCGGGAATGGTTTTAAGAATGATGTCAGCATAATAATGACTGTCAGCATAATAGATGCACAATAAATCATATGATTGGATATAAATGCTGATGCATTTAATGCGGGGATTTAAATGCAGTTTCGAAGCTCTAATCTCAACCGTTGATCTCGATCAAAATTTTCAAACTCCAAAAGATGTCCTTTCACGTTCCTTATATACGAAACTTCATCTTTCTCTCTCCTCACACGAACTATTTATCTTCAAGCAAGAAAAAAACATTTTCACTGTAACCAAGTGCAAACCCTAAGTTCTTACAAGCAAGTTTTCTCGCTTCTTAATCGGTAGAAACTTCTAAATATGGCCCTAACTTATGATTTCGCAAAGCTCTCTAAGCAAATCCACACTGGTTCTTCAGTGGATTTTGAAGGGATGATCAAACAGGGTGTCAATGAAACCCTGGACAAGAAAATAGCTGAAAAATTGGAGAAGTCCAGCCTGAAAGACTTTCTGACGATGCAGTTCACAAATACGTATCTTGAAGAGGTAGCCATGTTCTATGTGAACACAGAGGTGCAGGACGATGAAATCAAGTATTCCGTCCACAGCAAGGTCATTAAACTCAATGCAAAAGACCTTTTTGAGCACTGTTTCTGTCCACAACAAGTTTGAAAGCTTCAGTCAATTGTCCAAGACTAAGCTTATCGTGATGGCTGCGATCATGCAAGAGAAGAAAGTCAATTAGGTTGAGTTTGTTTTCTGCCGAATTTGCCAGAACGTGCTGAACAGGACCTACAAGGAAGATGGATATTTTAGATGTTCCTTAGGTTATTGCCTGGTGATTGACCATTTGATGGAGGCAAAGGAAATTTCTCTTCGTCATGGCAATCCCTTTCATTCCAATAAGCGTATGTTCAAGGCAAATCTTTCTGGCGCCCAGAAGAAGGCTCATGCTAGAAAGGCTGATACTAGTGAGGGGGAATCAGTTGATCCCAAAGACACAGTTGAGACCCCTCCAGCCAAGAAGAAAGTTGTAGTATCCAAGCCTGCCCCTGCCCCCACATCCAAGACAAAGAAAGCACCTGCTCCCGCAACAAAGTCCAAAGCTCCTGCCCATGTAGCCGAGTCACCTGCCCGTGCAGTCGAGACCCCTGCCCCATCAAACGAGATAGCGGAGGAACCCCAAATTCCCTCCCCTATCGTGAAGAAGAAGTGGACTGCCATGTCAAAAAAGGAAGCTGCCTCTAACAAAGGAGCTGAGGCCCCCGTGACTGAAGACTCCACGGAGGTGGAACCTGAGATCCAGCTGGTTTGCACCAAAAGAAGATAGTTGTACAATCATTCTGAGCTTGAGAAGACAGCTGAATTCGACACTCAGCTAGAGAAGGAAAGTGAGACTGCTGATGCTCAGGAGGAGCAGTCTGCAGAAGTTGTTGACGAGCCTGAGAAGACTGCTGACGTTGATCAGCAGAGATCCATCGGAGACCTAGTTGTGCGGCAAACAACTGAGGAAAAGGAAACATCTAAGACAACGGAACCTGTGTAAGAAAAGGTTGTCTTACCTCCTCGGATGGACGCAGCTGAGCCTGAGGAGGAGAAAGGTCTCTTAGCCCCCATTCAGGAGACTGGAGATGAAGGCGATGATGATGATGATTTGATCATGTACTCTCCGGTTTACCCTGACACTCAAAGGCGATTAAGATAACATAGGGCATGGAAGTTAGATCATTCAAGGCAGCAGATCACTCGCCCTGAGTTCATCAAGGAGGAAGAAGAGCTTCTCTGTTTCCTTAGTCTCACAAAAGTCCAAGATGCTTTAAATGAACAAAACTGCTTGGACATCCTCCGCATAGATAAGGAGGATGAGAAGGAGAAAGTTGAGGAGCAAGAAAGAGCCTTGGAAAAATCCAACATATGTGTATTTACAGGGACTCATGAGCACACACATGAGCACCTTCATGAATACACTGAAAGTGATGATGACTTGGATCCAGCTGTTGTAGCAGAGAAGTCAGAGATGCAGCAGGCTTTGCAGGAATCTAAAACCATGCACGAGCAAATTCTTTTATAAGGTTCAGGAGAGTCCTCCCAAACTCTTCTGCAGACTGATCCTTTGGGAGTGGCGCAACAGATTGCTACAACCATAGCTGCCACCTCGTCCCCCATGCGCTCTCCTGATGGCTCGCAGGGAATTGGCAATGAAGCTGGAAATTCTGGCACCCAAGCCAAGCCAACCCCTGATGAAGGTTTTAACACACCTGTCCCTGCATCTCAACACTCAAAGGGAACATAAGCTGCATCTCAGGAGCAGAGTGATCCCATTATCATTCACTCAGCTGGTGAGCCAGCTGAGGGGGAAACTATCTTTACCACAGCAGGGTTGGAGGTTGCTGTGGGAGACAATTTAATGCAGTTAGGAGGCTAAGTTGAGAATGAATATACAGAAGATCAGAGTGACATTAACGACGCTCAGACAGTTAAGTATGTCTCAGCTAAAATGTCAGCTGCATTGAAGGCCGACGACGCTGCTGTCGTAGTTGAGGCAAAGGATGGTGAAGCCCTGGGAGTTAACACTTTGTGCTCTGAAAGTGCAATCCAAGGGGTTGAGACTCTGATGGAATCCACTGTCCAAGACCCTAAGACAGCTGAGTCTGTCGAAGGGATAGAAGAAGAACCTAAGATTATTAAGACTATTAAAGGGAACGCCGAAGGCCCTGCAGCAGTGGAGACTGCTGGGGGTATTAAAGGCCAAAAGGAGGTTGAGACTTCCCTTGGTAAGTGAAAATATGAACAGAACATCCCTCCACTCGAAGGTTCTACAATAGCAAAGGAAATAATCCCCCTTCACGATTCCCAAGAGCATATTGACACTTCATTTCTGGGATCGGAGGATGAAGCTGAGTCCACTCTTTAGGAACATCCAACAAGAGACACAACTGAAGATGTTCTCAAAACCCAGAGCTAAGTCAGTGAGAAGACAACTCCTATGAGGTTTAATTTTGATTATGAGCCATCTCCTAAGGCATCATCATCCTCTGATGACGCTGATGATACAACTGAGGACATGGTTATTCATTTAGCAGAAAACACCGAGACCGAAGAAGCTATTAAGGCATGAGGCTCGAGGCTCACCACCGAGCAAACATCTCAATATGCTCCAGTGAAAGAGTCACCAGTCGGAGCTTCCATAGCTGCAGCAATAATGACTCCTACAACTCCAACACACCTGCTAATAAAGTCACATGCCACAAAGTGAGGCACAAAGAGTCAATCATCGCAGAGCACCACAAACTTAAGAAATCCCACTTGTGCGCGATTATGTGTTACAAATATATTCCCATTCTAGAAGATTCTGCCTAAATTGGAGGAAGAATTAGCTGTTGAATTAAGGAAATATACAGTATGGGAAGAGCCAGTCATTCCCACAGACACGATTGTACCAACAGACTTCAATTTTGACGCAGAGTGGCCAACAACTGAATCCAACTTGACAGCTGAGTTCTACAAAGTCTTCAAGAATATCTACGAAGAGATTAAGAAGATGGAACGTCATCAAGCCTCGCCGGACTTATACTTGGATAATTGAGATGCCACTCTCATAGCCGATTTGAGAGGGATTGTAGTGCGCATCATGGAGTGGGCTCAATAGCATAATGCCATGCGAGCAGAGCAGGTCCGATACTTCAAAGCACTCTTTGCAAATATGCTCGTATGGAGTGCAACTAATTCTATGTACCAACAGAGAATGAAAGAGTATATTGTGAGGATTGAACAGTCCCATAAGTCGGATATGGAGCTGCTACAACATTTCCACAAGAATGAAATTGCCAGACTCGAGAACAACACGAATGTGAAATTCAGTCTTCTCATGGTTGAAATGAAGATAGTGATAGTCGAGTCTAAGGCCACACGCTCAGAATGCAGCAGACTCCAAGCATAACTCGACGAAAAGCCGACTGGACTTTATCCTCAGTGGAATGTTTCCTAGGATACCTCTCTCCTTTGGTGATGATGCCAAAAAAGAGGAAGAGGGGTCCCTTAAGGAATTGAAGAAAGAAGCAGTGAAAGGAGGTGACAAAGCTGAGGGGGAAGGATGTTCCAAAAATCTTCCTTTGAAGATGATGTTCGCTAAAACCCCACAGCTGGGTGAAATCACTACCTCCATTCTCAGCAAGTTACCCATGACACTCCCTATCGAGAAA
>JABTTQ020002543.1:0-50000 GCA_016081115.2 Rehmannia glutinosa | reverse complement strand
GCATGTTGCCTCTCCATTCGTTCAATCTCGGCGAATAATGCCTTGAACACTTCGCGGACTTGGTGATTCTTCCGTTGCGGTGATGGCTATGCGGCGTCAAAATCATAATCACCGAACAATGGTGCCTAATGGGAAAACAGGAGGCTGGTGCGTGGTAGCGTCTTGCGTTCGTTCTCGACTCTTCATGGAGGTCGGGTACCTCCGAGGAAAAAGGAAAAGATTCGATAAAGGATTCATCACCGCCAACCGGGATTTGTTCGATGATGAGCGGTGCGCGTGAAGTTCTTTTTGGAATCGACCTGCTGCGACTTGAGGAGCTGCGCGATGGACTCGTTCAGCTGGGTTTTGTTGTGAAGTGGACCGCTTCTTTGAGCCTCATCTGTCTCAACAACCGTTGGTCTCGGTGATTTCTCGATTGAGTAGGCGGTCCTCGGCCTTGCTCGAGCGTCATTGGGCGATGATGAGATTTCCATTGGTGGCTCATCATCAAAATTAAAGGTTTGACGAGTAGTCTTGGGATCGACTTGCTCGTGGTTGGAACATCCGCCTTGAGTCTTTTGGATCATCACGGAGGATGACTCGAAGCTTCTTCTTCGCCTTCGATCCCGGAAAGGTTACATCGGGATTATCACGGGAATCATGAAGTGCGCTTATCTCCTTCTCGGATGGGTTGATGATAGTAGGAGGGATGTTCTCTACTTGACTTCTTTTACCCCGGGAAGTCTCAACCTCCCGTGGGCCTTGGTCCTCCCTTTCGACGATGTCGGTGTCTTAGGGTCTTCTGCGGTGGCATCCATTGGAGTCTCAACCCCATGGATTGCACTTTCATCGCCAGTGTTAACTCCCGGTACATTCCTTCCGTGCCTCGACCGTGCATCAAAGAACGTCATTAGCCTTCGAGCGATTGGCACCTCGGTGAGAGCGAGAATCAATCATCGCCTGAGCCGTTGATGGCAACTTATTTCTTGTGTTTGTATTTTCTCTACTTCGCCTCCTTGATTCGTTGTGGAGTCATCTGCGACATCCTCCGACCTTGCCGGTGGAGGAGTTTCCCCCTCGGTGGCGCACTAGTTGAGTGACTTGGAATGGGGTCACTCGTCTCAAGCTCCCGGCTGTTTCGATTGAATGTTCAGCCGTTGGGGCGGTGGTAACACACCTTCAATAGGGGTTGGCTCGATTGGGGTCCCCATTATCCCGTTTCATCGCCATGTCCCTTATTGCCTTCTTAGAGTGAGTGGGAAGTGGTGGCGGCAACAACGTGTGGCGATTTGCTAAACCACTCCCATTGGATCAATTTCGGTACCGTGTTCGGAGGACTCTCCTGGTCCCTCCATCAATTTTTGCTCGTGAAGGATTACGGATTCATGCAATGCTTGCTGCATTTGCAACTCTTCGTGGCGGCGGCATTCTCCGGATCCTCATCACATCGGAGAAGACATCAAGGAGAGGATGTGTGTGTTACGTGTGCCGAGGAGATAGGACGGATCTTGCCTTCTCACGTGCCTCGGCCGCTTGCTTTTCTTTCTCCTTGTCCTTGAAGTTACGGGATGTCCGTGCGATTGTCTTCATCGATCTTTGGGAGCACAGTGGTTAGTCGAGGAAGTTTAACGATTCCTCTTCTTCTTCTATAAACTCGGGCCGTTGGAATCTGTTCCTTGATTTACTCAACTTCCATTTCCTCCTCACGCAGGCGATTTTGGATGTGCGGGTAAGGTGGAGATAGGATCATTACATCACTATCCGCTCTAGCAGATTTCTTCTTGTGTTTGGTGTGTGAACTACGATTTGTGTCTTGAGTTGCCTCTTTGATCGCCTTGACAGAGACTTGGCGTTTTCATCAACTACATCGGAGACTCTACTTCTCCCGGCGATCTCCGATGTCTGCTCGGTGAGTGGCTGACTCAGCCCGGTTTCTCAAGCTCGGAGTGCTTGATGATTCTTCTTCGTCTCTAGTTTGTACCGGAGGGATTTACGGTTCAAAGACGGTGTCCTCTGAGTCTTGGCGGCGGGGGCGTGTTGGTGTCTTTTTCCGAGGAGCGGGCCGTCTTGGCTTCTCGATTCTCCTCTTTTTGATGATCGGAGAAGGTATTTGTGAGTCCTTCTCGACCGCTGCTGCGGGGGGAGAGACACGGCCGCAGGGGCGGTGACTGCTGCGGGGGGGAGCATGTTTGACTTTCTTTCTTTGCGGGCAGATTTTTCTTAGCGTGCGGGGGCTTTCTTCTTAGGTGGAGAGGAAACAATCTGTATCTTGGTCACCTTCCCCCTCACTTGTGTCGACTCTCTTGGCGTAGGCTCTCTTACGTGCGCCAAAGAGGTTTGCTCGAACATCCTCTTGTTAACATGGAATGCCTTCCCATGTCCAAGAGGGACTCCTTTCACCTCCATCACCGGCCAATCACTAGGCCATATCCTACAGGATCCTCCAAATGTGCCATCTTCCTTGAAGGATTTGTTCCCACGTTACGGGCGATGCTGTGTAGACAAACTCAGCCCGATTTATTTTCTTTTTTCGCGATGATTGCAACCATTATAATTAGCTTTGCCTTTGACAGTTGGTGTCGATACATTTGGCAACTATGTCCAACAACTTGTGATAATCCTCCTTCAGCAGTCTCTTGTTTGCTGTGTATACTATTTTATCAGCATAGTCGGGCTTGGCTATTTCTTTCCAAGCATCGACCAAGTTTACATCGACCGTTAATCTCGATGCTCATACCTACCTTTGTAGTGAGCAATGTTCGCCAAATCCTTGGCGAGAGATAGTCACCGTTGCTTTCCGTGAATGATGACTTTATTCCTACATCGTGAATCTCGGCATTCACGTAGAATTGTGCGACCTCCTCCACATAGGTCATCGGATATTCTAACGTTAGAAACGGCTTCATCCCGGTCGTTTCCAATTTTTCAGCGATTTTCTTCACTAGGGTGTCGTCGGACCCTGTTTCCTCATTAAAATCGAAATCCACAAGTAGACCGGTGTGGATTTGCTTTCCTAACTTGGTAAAATCATAGGTTGGTGCCATTTTTCAGGATTTTATCAAAGAAAAACTCAGAGATTGATTTGAAGATAGATAGGGTTTCGAGAGAATTTTTGCCTTTGCTTTTGAGAGAAAGAAATTAATTACAGTTTTGATAGTGTGAGAGAAAGCGGACGAAAATGGTTTAAGTATGGTTTATGAAAGGGCGTGCGGGTGGTTTTGAAATGTGATCGAAATCAACGGCTTAGATTTTGCACGCCTATTTAGCATTTAATGTCTTGTATTTAATGCGGCGGCATTTATATCCAATCATAAGCTTGGTGTGCGGCTTTATGTCTGTACACATCATCATTATCTTTGACGTATTCCTTAAAAACATTCCCGCTTAGTCAAACGACATTGCGTTTTTGTCACTTTGCTCATAAGTGACTCGGCATCCCTTAGGATTTATCTCTATTTCTCACAGTTCTCTTAGTGACTCAATATCACCGACTCGGTGTAGTCAGTTTCTTCCGATCTGGTGATTTCTTGGTGATTTGTGTGTTCGGCTCTTTTTCACCTCCTTTTCTGTTCCATTTCTTTTCTTTGATTCTTCCGAGTGTCGGCTCGATTCAATTAACCCCAACTCATGTTTGAGTTCTTCAAATCTTGACTCACATAATGGTTTTGTGAAGATGTCGGCTAGTTGTTTATCGATTGAGATATATTCCAGGATGATGTCCTTCTTTTCAACATGATCTCTTATGAAGTGATATCGACATCAATATGCTTTGTTGTTGAGTGCAACACGAGATTTTGAGTGATTGCAATTACTGTGTTATCACACATGATTGGAATTTCTTTTTCCTCAACTTCATAGTCTCTCAATTCTTTGTCTCATCCATAGGACTTGGGCACAAAAACCCCCACAGCTATGTATTCTGCTCACCAGTAGAGGTGGCTATTGAATTTTGCTTCTTGCTAAACCAGGAAATCACCTGTTTCCTAGCATTTGACATGTGCCTGAAGTGCTCTTCCTGTCCACTCTGCATCCGGCATAGATAGTCAGAATCAATAGCCAATTAGCTTGAATCCACCTTCCGTTGGATACCATAGGCCCTCTTCTTGGCTTCCTTTCAAGTATCTCAATATTCTTTTAGCTTGTTGTCATATGGCTCTCTTTTGGAGCGATTGAAATCTTGCACATACACCTACAACAAAGGTGATGTCCGGCCTGCTTCTTTGTGAGATAGAGCAATGATCCAATAAGTGCTCTGTATCTTGTTTGATCTACAGAACTTGTCATCTGCATCCATGTCCATTTTGACTGATGTATTCATTGGTATTTTTACGAGAAGACTTCTCCTCCATACCAAACTTCTTCATTAAATCTCGGAGTATTTTGTTTGACTTATGAAGGTTCCATCCTTCAGCTATTTCACTTGGAGTCGAGGAAGAATGTCGCTCTCCCATCATGCTCATTTCAAATTTACTTTGCATGAGGTTTGAAAACTTTTCACACACGACTCTTTGTTTGTGGATCCAAAAATGATGTCATCCACATATATTTGAACAAGCAATATACTCTTTTTGTCTTGAATTAAAAAGTGTTCTATCTACTTTTCCTTTTGTGAATCCATTTTCGGTTAGGAATTGTGACAAAGTATCATACCATGCTCGGGTGCTGTTTCAATCCATATAGAGCTTTCTTGAGTTTGTATACCTTATCTCCAAGAGTCTTCTCAAATCCTGGAGGTTGTTCAACATACACTTCTTCTTCCAATAAACATTTAGGAATGCACTTTTTACATCCATCGATATACAATGAAATCCTTGTGAGCCGCATAGGCAAGAAACATCCTTATAGCTTCCAATCTTGCTACGAGGGCAAATGTTTCATCAAAATCTATCCCTTCTTCTTGGCAATATCCTTTGGCTACTAGTCTTGCTTTGTTTCTTACCCGTAACCTTCCTCGTTCATCTTATTTACAACACCCATTTGGTGCCAATAATATTTTGATGTATGGGTCTTTGCACTAATTCCCATACTTTATTTCTTTCAAACGATTCACTCTTCTTCTTGCATAGCTTGAATCCAATGTGTGTCGTCGAATGCTTGTGACACGTCTTTGGGCTCTATTTGCGAGATGAAGCATGTGAACATTGCTTCTTGTTGAGTTCGGATCTTGTTTTGACACCTTCTCTTATATCTCCAATGACAAGTTACGTGGATGGTCTCTCACCATCTTACATCGAGTTGGAGTAAGTTAGGCTGGATTGATTGACTTGCGGTTTGTTGTTGTTGGTCGGCTCTCTCGTAATCACTTAGCCGCAAATTTTCCAAATTTTTTTGAGATTCAAATATCTCATCTTCTTCGAATTGATAATTCCGGCTTGACTTCAAAGATAGGGACTCTTACGTATGGTTGGATGATTGAACTTATCGGTGACTCTTCAATGTCTTCTCCATTTACATTTGGCTCATCGAATACCACATGAATGGATTCTTACGCAACCATAGTCCTTTTGTTGAGTACTCTGTAGGCTTTGCTTTCAATTTGAGTATCTGAAGATACCTTCATCGACTTTAGCATCAAAAGCCTTTAGATTGTCTTTGCCATTGTTGTGGATGAAGCATTTACATCCAAATATTACGAAATATGCAACATTTGGTTTTCTTCCGATCCAGGATCTCATAGGGAGTCTTTGTCACCGTCTTTGTTTTATCATACATCTGTTTTGAGTGTAGCAAGCTGTGTTGATTGCTTGACCCAAAAATCTTTTTGGTAATCCTGACTAACATGGTCCTTCCGCTTCTTTGAGAGTTAATTTCTTTCTGCAACTCCATTCTGTGTGGAGTCCTTTGCTGTGATAGTTCATGACCAATACCATTTTCAATACAATACGAGTTATTATTCCATTGACAAACTCGGTTCCTCTATCGAGATATTATTTTGATAATGGTTTGACTCTTCTCGTTTTGAATCCTCTTCATCACCGTGGTAGTTTTTGTAGAGTTTCTTTCTTCTTACACATGAATATTGTCCAAGTATATCTTGAGTAGTCATCCACTACCACCAAGGTATATTTCTTCCCACTTATCTTTGTTTGGTTCCACTGGGCCAAATAGATCCATATGTAGCGGATGCAATATTCTTGTTGAGGATGGGCATGTCTTTTCTTTGAATGATGACTTGATTTGTTTTCCCTTCGACATACGTCACATATACTCTCCTTCTTGTATCTCTGAGTCCTGAAGTCCTTCCACAAGATTACTTACGCAAGCATTGTCGTTTTGAAATTGGGTGACTCGGCTTTTTGTGCCACATCCAACTTGATTAATTTGTGCTCTTTGCTAGAGACAGTGTTGGGTGTTGCGATTGACCAATCCACGACATACATATTCTTCTTCTGTCTACATCCTTGCAACACAACTTCATTTGATTCAATATCCTTGATTTGGCATATACCCATGTTAAATCCAACATTGTAACCATTGTCACGCGAGTTGGTGATGCTCGATAAGTTGAAGTTGAGTCCTTCAACATATGCAACATCTGTGATTTCTAATTCATTCCTCTTGATGGATCGAATGCCTCTTATTTCACCAGGAGCTTCATTTCTCCAAATATGACTTTTGCTCCTTTAACTTCCTTGAATTTTGACAGATTTTTCTTATTTCTGTCATATGTCCGGGCAATACTATCCATGTACCAGGTTCCTTGGCACTCGGTTGTTCCTTGAACCTGCAATCAAGGAAATTAAGTTTTAGGTACCCATACTTATGCGGGTCCCGAGGGGTTAGAATTGTAAGATGATCCAACCAACCTATAGCCAAATGATTTGACTCTACAGGGGTTGCCATCTATCGATTACCATAATCATAATTAATCCTGGCAAATTGCTTGGGGATTCTAGGTTCATACAAAATTGTCTCTTTTGTCCTACGTATGCTGCGTGCATATGTGTTTTAGCAATTGCCTTCATTGGGTAATTGTGGTGTCTTTGAGTGTAGTGCCTAGGTGCATATGTGTCTTGATGAAAGCTCTTAAACTTTTGGAATGGCCTTTCTTTGAGTTTTAGGCCTTTGCCATTTGGGCTTATATTCCATAAGTCTGTCTTTGATAGTTCACATTATTCCAATCGGCTTGGCTTGGATATTTTCTACCATTCCCATCATATGTATTTCTTTTATGGATTTTACGGGGTTTTGGTAGCTCTGCTTCCCTTTACAGAGTATTTTTGTTTGGAGTTTCTTTGAGGAACTCTGCTGAATCTCTTCTCAAATGTCCTTTCAGCGCACTCAATGTGATTTTCCTTTTCCTTTATAGCCAAGGCCGGTTTGCTTGTTATTGTGCTTTGGAGTGAATGTGTATGCAATGTTTAGAGTTTTGGATTTTTCAGACTCTTCATGGCTTGAAGATCCTTTTTCCAAAATTACTTTTGAGGTTTGACATAGCACAGAGGAATTAAATCCTAAGCCTGTCTTGTCTCCACATTCTCTTTGACTCATAATAAGATCATCCAATGATTTAGATGCCTTAGTGAATGAGGCAATAACATTATTGTGGTCATTTTCCCTCTTCTCTGTGGCAGCAATTTCTGCTATTAATTTAGCATTTTCAGCCTTTAAACTTTTATTCTCATCAACTATTTGACTTAGAGTACTCGGCTCCTTAGTCAGCTTTGAGTTTTGACTCTTGAGTAGGTTGTTTTCCTCATTTAATAGTGTGTGTGAGGATTTAATGTGTTCAAAATCTTTCATCATTTTGCCTAATGAATCATAAAGATCGAGTGGGTGATGAAGTGTGTGTGTCACGATCACTATCACTAGAGTCCGAGTTTGATGAGTTAGAGTGTACCTCATCTTCCTCGGATCGGGTTGATCTTGTTCCTTGGCCATTAAGCGGTCGGGGCTTCTTCTTGAGTCACTTGAGTAGTCGGCTTCAAGCTCTCAATCACCGTCTCTCTTGACTTGGGTTGTTTTTAAAGATCTCTGCTGACCATCATTGCCTTTTTCTTTTCTTGTCTTATTTCTCACGAAGACCTTTCTTTCTTCTTCATTCCTGTATTTGTTAACTACGAGGATATGAGCGATCAATGGCATAGTGACACAGTTGTCTGATTCAACATAGATATTGACCTTTTGATCGACTCTTTCCATTCTTGGATTGTCGACCCTTTGATACTCAACTTTTTGATGATCTTTCTCTTGGTTGGCCTATCTTCCCTTGATTTGGAGGGAGTGAGTGTCTTCCTCGGAAGATTCACCCTTTCTCTCTTGTAGTTCTTATTGAAGAACTTGTTGAACCTTTTAACCATCGGGGCTCTTTTTTTTCGGATCAATGACTTCTTTGACCTCGGCTCTCTTCCCATCTTTAACAATTAGAAGCGATTGTTTTGGGTACAACTGTCTCTTCCTGGTCTTTCCTTCTCGGCTCAAACTCGTAGGCTTTGAGATCGAGAATAATTCATGATTGGATGTCTTTGATAGGTCCATGGAATGTCTCGGTGCCATGACCTTCATTTCCCATTCAATTTGGAAGACTTTTTAGGATCTTCATACATTTCATTCGTGTATATTCCTTTCCAAGTGCGAGATAGCTCATTGGTGATTTACGTGAATCGAGCATCCGATTGATCCAGGTTCTCTCCACGAGATCATTTTGAAGTTCTCAAATTTCTCAGACCTTTGATAATTTGTTTTCTTTGATTTGCTACGGCGTTCACAAATCAATGTTAGCTTGTCCCATTTCTTTAGCCGTTTTGCAAGATTTGACTTTATTGAACATGGGTTTGTCGAGGTTTTGTAAAGGATGTCCTTGGCTACATTGTCCAGGTTGTATCTTTTTCTGTCATCATTTGTCCACTCGGTTCTTGGTTTTCAACCATGACGGGTAGGAGCAACTTCCTCTTCTCCTTCACCGCGACTCTTCGTGCAATTTTGTGTTCACCTTTAAGATTTGCGAGAGGCCCATCTTCTATCACTATCCACATCTCATGATGTAATGCGATAGATGAGCACAACATACGAATTTTCCAATCATCAAATTCTTCAATAGTGAACATAGGGATGCGTGTCAAATTTGCTTCCATGATAATAACTTTTAATGATAAAAAGAGTTTTGAAAGTTTAAGTACTAAAGCGGACTTTGAAAAGTTTGGAGATCTAGTTCAAGAAACCGGTGCGGAGGGTTCAATGAACCAACCGCTCACGATACCACTTGTAGGTCCCAAGGGGTGTAAGTGTAAGGTTCGAAGGGGGTTGAATAAACCTTACCAAATTTTCGATTTAGTCCTTTTAAATATACGAGTTGATACTTACACAGTTGTGTCCTTGATGGACATCAATTTAGTCACTCGGTAGAGTTAATCTCTCAACAGACTCAAATCGAGCCGTTGATGGAATAACTCAAATTTGGCTCTAAATTAACTCATTGTGGTTTTGTTTTTTCATTGGAAAACTTAACACCCTTAAGTTTGATTAAGCAAGAATTTAGTTCTTGGTTTAGTACTTATAAATTATCAAGTGGATAGCAAATTTATCGGAGATATAAGCGATTAAAATGCGAGGAATTAAAGTCTTTGAAATGTAAATGACACAATGAAAATTTTTATAGAGGTTCGAAGATGGGGTAATTCTTCTACTCTTCTCTTCTCCAACTCCCCGGAGGAATCCACTAGGTAATGATCGATATACAAAGTGGTAGCAGTCCGATACAAGTCTTGATCACACGATTGACTTGATCCTTTGGGACTCGATCGGAGATGCCTTGATCACTCAACATGGCTTCTCGTGCGACTCGGCTTCTTCACAGGGCGCTGCCTTGCTACTACAGCTCACTTGCTCAAGCTTCTTGGATTTGATCACGAAGCCCTCCAAAAGCTTAAGACTTGGTTCGACCTTGAACCTTCCTACAATCCTTCGTGGAATGTAGACCCCTTGATTTTTCGTATTTTTCCTCTTCAACCGATTGAAGTTATCTTTCCTTCACGGTGAGTGTTGGATTGATGTTCTTCGTAGTGTAGGCTTGAGGATTGAGAATGTTTCAGATATTCTAATATTTGTTTGAACGTTTTTAGTTCAGGTCTGTGACTTGTGTCGCTTATCTCTTGTGTGTCTTGTGTCACTCTTTCTCAAACAAACTCCTCAGCCTTTTATAGTGATCTTTCAAAAATTTACCCGTTGAAGAGATAGGCTTATTTTTGAAAGTCACTTGCAGTCGTTGGCTTGTCTTGTTGCAGTCCTTGAAATTGCCATTTCCTCGTATGAATTGTTCTTTCACCTTTTCAGAGTTCTCACACGGTGTAGTGCTTCCCATTGGTTCATTCCTTTTGCACGCTTCGGGACCGAGCACTCCGAGAAAGGTGGTATGGAGATATTACTTGTTTAAGTAAATCTCTTGATTTACGTGCAACGGATCTTTTTCGATTATCTCGACTTGATCGCATTTCTTTGCTTTCCCCGGTGACTTAGAGTCGACTTCCAATCATGGGTGACTCTTCTGTCACTTCAATTTGAGACTTGGCTTTTCTCGAGTTGACTTGATCGATACTCCACTCACCGTGCATCTCACCGCTTCTTCTTGATAGAGTTCCCGTCTACTCTTCTTTGCCATACTCAAATTGTCTCGCAATGGAGTCTTCCTTCTAGTCTTGATTGTCTTCTTGCATGTTAGGGCGTGGTGACTTAACTCGGTTTGGCCACTCTATTTATTACAATGCATTTTACAACAAGGATTGGGGTGCCAACTTCCTATTCTAAGTTTTACATGGCATTCATCAAAATCTAAACAATAAATTTCCTAACATTTTAGTTGAATAATTAGGCAACAAATATATTAAGAATGGTGAAGGATACATTTAGATATGCATTTACATTCCAAATAGATTTTTACATTCTTTCTTTAACATTGCAAAATATATTATGTTTTGCATTCCAAATATCATGTAATTAAAATGCATTATGATTCGAATATTGTAATTGGATTAAGAGAGAATGCAAGATACATTATATTTGTGAAATTCATCCCGTTCCAAAACAAAAGTTATTTTTGAGCTTTTTATATTTTTGCGGCATTTATCTAAGGCTTAATTATAGTTTGGTCCTATAATATAAGGATGTGGCATATTTAGTCCTGCAATTATGCAATTATAGCATGTAGCAATTTTGGTCCCGTATGTATTAAAAATTATCATATTTGGCTATGTAGCGATTTTGGTCCTGCAAATTTTGATTGTTGTGCAATTTTGGTCTCATATTGGTCCTCAATGAATGAAATATGACTAACCCATTTGGAACCTAAATTTAACAAAAATAAAACTTATGGGACCCAAATTGCAGAAAATTGAAAATTTAAGCGATGTAAACTGCTACATAGCATACTTAGGACGCGTTTGGGAAAATTGATGAGATTATATAAGTAATATTGGATATGTGATGATTTGATTATTTACCACTCTTTGTACGATTCGTTTTGTTTGGGGTGTTGGATTATGTCTGTATTGGATCCAATATATTTGGTCAATATTGGTGTTTGACAACTTTGATAATAAGTGACTACAATAGAAATGACCAATTTGCCCATTCTTTTAAAGAACCCAAACAAAACTCTTCTCGTATTCAGATTTCATCTTCCCTCCACAACCCTAAAATCGAAAATCGCCTACTTCACAAAATTGAGAATTGCCTGCTACCCACATAACACAATCCCATTTTCTGAACTTGAAGCGAAGAAAACTGGACTGGCTATACAAAAATTGCTAAAATTTCAGATAAGGAGCGACTCGTCTGAAAGGCAACTAAACAATGCAATTTTTTATAACTAAAACCCATTCATTCATTTTTAAATATGTTTGGAGTAGTGGATTGAAAGAGAGGGGATAAATTTTAAAGAAACTCAAAGATACAGGGTTCGAACCCTGGTCAACACTCTTATAAAGGATTAGTGATACCACTTGAGCTACAAGCTCGTGGTAAAATCCATTCATTCATATCTATGCACAAATCTAACACAAAACCTACCACCAGCTACACCTAAAAGGTGAAAAACGCAAAATCAGAAAAGAAATTAAGAACCAAATAAAGGATTAGTGATACCACTTGTTGCATTTAGGATTTCATGCAGCGCATAAAAAAAATTGCATTAAATTTTTTCAATTTTTGATTTTTTTTATATTTATTTTTAGCACGTTTACCACTTTAGCACATTTAGTTGCTTTTGTGTGTGGTTTTTAATTCAGTTTTTATGCCCAGCTCCCGTATGATTTTACTATGAATATTTTATGGCATGTGATAACATACTTGGGGGAATAATGTGATAAATTGTTCGGAAGAAAGTTATTTATTTGCTTGGCATATATTAAGAAAATTGGGCTTTTGTGCCTTAAACTGCTTTATATTATGCAGACTTATTTTTTCTTGAGTGTGTCATTCATGATTGATAGAGCTCTAGAACTTGCTCTGGTATCTTCATTGGAGCCATGTGTGTGTGCAATTTTTGAAAATGATCTAACGCCATCTTTGTTTAGCCTACTTAGCCTAAAAAGCCTACATATGAACTCATGATTCCCTAGTTAGCTAATTTTGAGCCAAAACTATTATTCTGAGCCACATTGATCTTTAAAATCTAAACATATTTTTATCCCTTAAATTTCTTGAGCTTATAGAAAATGAATAAGTTTGGGGAGATGTGGTGAAAATTTATGAAAAAAAGAGAAAGTTGGCAAAAAAAAAAAAGGAAGAGGGATGAGCGGTGTCTGGGCAAAATGAAAAAAAAAAACATGAAGCTCGAAAAAGAAAGAATATCTCTGAAGAAGAAGAGAAAATCGAGCAAAAGAAAATTCTGGGAAAAAAATGAGAGCTTGAGGCTAAAAAAAATAAAAAAAAAATAAAACAAAAAAGAAGGCAAAAAGGCCTAAGAATGAAAAAGAAGAAATAAGGGTGGAATTTAGTTGAAAAAGAAAACTGATATTATGTTGAAATTGGGTTGGTGAATTACAAGTATGTATGCTTAAATTCTATTTGCTAAAGTCAAGCCACTTAATCCAAATTCTCTACCCTTACCAAAGAGCCTACATTACAACCTAATAAAAGTCATTTTTGATTCTTAGATTGTGCACAAAAAAGTGGTAGAGATGTTAGACGATTTGCAAGTCTATGGTAGTTCTACATTCATTGAATTGAATTTGAGCGTAAATACTATCCATACACGTCTGAGAGTCGAGTGATACACTATCTTCTTGTGAGTCGCGATGTCGAGTATCCAAGAGAGTATTGATTATGCCAAGTTTATGAATGATGACTTCTTGTTTATGAATTATATGGTTTTCTTAATTATGGAGTCAAATGCTATTTAATGTTCATAGTGTTCTTGTGTGTTCTTCTTTCTCCTTGATATTATTTTGCTTAATTTGCTCGAGGACGAGCAATGCTTTAAGTTTGGGGGATTTGAGGAGTGTAAAATATACGTGCATTTGAGGGCTTAAAATGATATATATATTTGATGCATTTGCATGCATATTCAATGTGTTTTGGTTGGTTTCTTTTGTTGGGCGTGATACTGCATATTCTTGTAACTTCTTACATGAAATGGAGCTAAATTGGATAAAACGAGATATCACGTTCCAAAGTATAGGTCAAGAGCTAAGCTATGAGCAAATATGTGAAGGAGAGAAGCACGGACGATTGAACAAAAGGAAATTTCCTTCAAAAATGTCCAAATGCGCTAACAATTTCTAGCACTGACAGGGTTTAGTATTTTGGCCATAACTTTCTCTACAAAATTGATATTAAGGTGATTCAAGTGGATATGGAAAGCTAAGAGAAAGGAATACAACTTGCATGAAGATCCCATGAGCTAACTCGGAAAATAACATGAACAAAAATACGTCACACGGCTGGACCATGTGGTATCACCCAGCCGTGTGAAAATGCCGGTGTGAAAGTGACACAACCGTATGAAAAAAGGAAGAAAACAGGGGACGGAACCAGGCTCACACGGCCTGACCATGTGAAGACCACATGGGCGTGTGGGAAAGGGCTGTAAACCACACGGTCGTGTGGCCAGGCCGTGTGGGACTCTGCCAGACGCTTTTTTGGATTTTTTCTCCCATTCCAACTCTACAAGTGTCCTCTCCAAGCATCTATAAAAGGAACTCAAGGCTTGCATGAAAATTCATCACTTCATACAGCAAAAACACATCAAATAACACAGGAACAAAGAAATCGATGAGCTTCTGAGAGCAAAAGCCTAGGTCGCGAAGAACACCACGAGGCTTTCGCATCTAGGGAGCACAAGACCTTTGAGGGCATGGAAGGAGAATCCATCCTAACAAGAAGAGGTTTTATTTCTATGTTTAAGAACTCTTGTCTGTGCTTAAACAATGTCATAATATTGATTCGAATTTGTCTATGAGTTTGTAATCAATGTTTTGCATATTTTTCAGATCTTAGGGGCATAATCGAAACTATGGATTTGTATTATCTGATTACTTGTTTTTCTAATTAATTCATGCTTTCTTTTTATAAATTCGAGTTCTTATTTATAATTACTTTTATATGCCGAGAATAAATTGCATGTCATATTTGTTAGTGCGAAATTCGGGAGATGAGTTCTAACAAAGACGAAAATTGAATTCAGACATAAACGGATGTAATGAGTCGGGAGACCTACAACTATTTTTGGGGAGTCATTCAATTAACAAATCTTTTGGGAGTTAGTAATAATTGTAACGAGTCGGGAGACCTACAATTGTTATTAATTAACTATTTATTCACCACCCGGTAGGGGGTAGACTAACTTAGGAATTCAACCCATAGAATTCCATGAATTGGTTTTTAAAACTTTATTCGCATTTAATATTGAAGAAGCTTGTTGAGATTATGTGCCTAAGGTTGCTACTAAAGATGTTGAAAATACTTGTGAGGTTCACAAATTTATTTTATTTATTCTTCTTTTATTTTCGATGTTTGTTAGATAAAATATCCAATTTCGGTCGCTTCAATAAAATTGGAATACAATGTTATTATAGCCTAAGTGTTTCGAATATCAATCCTTGAGGAATACGACCTTACTTGCCATTATTCTATAAACTACATTGTACACTTGCAGTTGTATGAACCAAAATATTTTTAGCGAACATGCATCACACCACCATTAGCAATCGTCACATCGCCCAAAAGTTTGCTTAGTTCCTCGTCGTTCCTAACTGCCAATTGAATGTGCCTTGGCACAATCTCGTCTTTTTGTTATCCCTTGTAGTGTTTCCAGCCAATTCCAATACCTGCATATAGATGTAAATGCGTTAATTGAAACGTTATAATTAATCGAGAATCAAAATTTTTGACAAGACCGAAATCTAGAAAGTTAATGGGAAAATATAAAGCAAAAAATTATTACTTCAAAATTTTCAATCAGAAAGAAAGATCTCGAATTCAATTAGCATATAATTTCGACAAAAGGTTGATTTGAGTTGTTGGATAATGTTTTTACTGATTCAAAACCTAATTCCTAAACTCTAGCCACTAACGGCTAATTTTGCACCCAATTCCCTATTTTTCCTTGGTTAGTGGATGTAATGGGTTATATGACTCTTGATTTTAGCTATTAGTATAAATAAGGGGCAGTGGGTTCATTATTAGTTACAGAACCATTTTGCTCAGCAATTTTTCACTTCAGCCATACAATTGACAGATTGCACTCCCACTTTTACATACAAATATACTGCTCCTTTATTTTACATACATACTGCCTCCACCAATTTTAATATCAATAGCCGAGTTCTTTATTTTACTTCATTGATTTGAGCATTGAGTAAGCTAGTGGTTCGGGGTTCTCTTTGCTGCACACGATAGAATCAACGGGTTGTCGAATCTTGGGAGAGGGACGTGCTATCAACAAAATTACCAGTGCAGTGGGGGCGTTTCCTCTCTAAAGAGAGCGTTGCGGCGTGCTTCGACCCAGGCTATCCTAAAACTTGACTCATATTTAATTTTCCGCTTGTTATTATTTTATTGTTGCTTGTTCCTAAATTAGTAGAATAATCCCTGCTGTTATTTGTGCTTAAATTTTTCAACAAGTTTAGAGAGGAAAATCGATTAATTCTATTAATTTAGGATTATTTGCTACTTGTCAAGCATGGATTTTCTTAAGTCATTGTCTAGCATGCCTGAAAATTTTGATGGGAAAAATTTTTGTGTTGGCAACAACAAATGAAATTTTGGATGACTGAATTAGGATTATTTTCTGTGATTTTAAATGGTCTTAAATAAAATGGTGAAAGTTCTGCTACTAAGTCTACTGAGACCCCTACTAGCAAAGATACAACTAAAGAGTCTAGTGACAAAATTGATGACCTTGCTGATAAGGATATTCTTTGTCATGGTAGAATTTTGAGTGCTTTGTCTGATAGTATTTATCGTATTTTTTCACATACCAAATCTGCACTTGAATTGTGGAATGCACTTGATTATCGTTATGGTACTGCTGAAAAAGGTCTCAAACGTGTGTCTATTGATGATTGGTTATATTTTCAAATGGTTGATACTAAAAGTGTTTCTGACCAATTGATTGAATTTGAGAACCTTATTTATGACATGAAAGCAAAAGGGGTCAAACAAAGTGATTATGTCTATGTGTCTTCTTTGATTACAAAATTGCCACCATCTTGGTCTGATTTTGCTAGAGGTCTTAAGCATAAGACTGGAAATTTTTCTCTTGAAGAATTATTTGTTGCTTTGAGAATTGAAGATAGACATCGTTCTTCCCAACAGTCCAAAAAACCTGTTTTTCAAGCCAAGGCTTTAATTATTGAAAATCCTCATAAACCAAAGCCTAAATTTTTCAAGAAAACTGGACCAAAAAAGGCTAATGGCGGATTTGGTAACAATAAATTCAATAACAACATGCCAAAAGGTAAAAATGGAAGTCAAGTTCAGTATTGGGTCTGTGGGAGGACTAATCATATTTCCAAGAACTGTTTTCACCGCCATGGCCAGAATAATCAGTCCAAACCCCCACCGACTTCTAAACCACAAGCGAATGTGGTGACTGTGGGGGCTGCCTCTGATTCCCCAGCTAACAGGTATTTTGTTAGTAGCCCAGAGTTAAATACTATTTTTAACTCAAATGATTGGTGGATAGACTCTGGGGCTAATGTTCATGTGTGCGCTGATAAAAATTATTTTTTATCATATCAGGTATCAGGCACAAGAACTGTAAGCATAGGGAATGGGAGTGTGGCTCGAGTCCTAGGAGAAGGCCAAGTCTAGTTAACTTTGTCATCCGGAAAAGTCTTGTCTTTAGATGGTGTTTGTCATATTCCAAATATTAGGAAAAATTTGATTAGTGCATCTTTGTTAGTTAGAAATGATTATAAAGTTGTTTTTGAATTCAAGAAAGTTGTAATTTCTAGACATGGTCAGTTTGTTTGTAAAAGCTTTATGTTAGATGGTTTATTTCGTTTAAGTGTAATGCCTTCTTCTAGTAATGAAAATTGGAATTCTCCTTTATCTATTGCTAATGTTGAATGTTGTGATACTTGGCATGGTAGACTTGGTCATGTGAATTATGGTACAATAAAAAAAATGATGCATTTAGATCTCATTCAGTCTTCTATTAATGTGAAATTTGTGTGTGTTAGTGATTTTTCTAACCGCAAGTCTACGGTGTCAAGTTTTAATATAGTGAAAGTAAGGTTGTCGTATCCATAGGGAAGAATTATTGAACTATTGCTAAGTACTATAATATAGTAGTCTAACTTTATTTAGAAATTCAATAATTGATGGAGTTTATTATACTAGAATAACAAAAATAAATTAAGAATATGAGAATAAAAATGAGTTTATCTAAATGATTAAATGAATTTTAGAGGTGTGATGAATCTAGTTATCCCTTATGTTATCAATATGGTTTATCAATCATCAATTACCAATTTATAAGTCAAGATTTCTACAATAATCATTTCTTCTCTCGGGTACCAAATGATTTTAGATCTCAATTGGGAAATCAATATCTCTATAAAAATCACCAATTGAAATCTCAATAAAAGCTATGAATCTTGATAAATGACTTCAAAGGATTCACAAATCTCTCAATTCTATGAAATCCTAGGTTATGCTATTTTAAGGTCATGTATTCAATTACCTCTCTCAAGTGTCAAATCAAATACACCAAACAATCAAAATTATTGATCAAGTAATTTAGAAGCAATAGATCCAAATAGCACAAATAAATTGATAGATCTAGATTGACAAACCACAATCTCAAAACATAAGTTCAAACATAGATTACACCATCCCTCTAGAATTATAGAGTTTAGCTCATGATTGAAGAAAATGAATCCATAAGAACACAACAATACATCTTACAAGATAGGGAGAAAGTAACAAAATAAGAACAAGAGTTGAGGGATCTTCTCTATTTCTAGATGATAAGAGCCTTTAATCTTCTTCTCCAAGCTTTTCCCAATGTGTTTCTAGCCTTCTTCCTTGTCTTCTTGCTGCTTTGTTATCTTCCCAAAGGTCCAAGATCCCTAATTTCACGCCCCAAGACTTGTATTTATACCCCCACAAAAGTCCAAGAAAAAGGAATAATTAAACTTGTAATTTCCACCCAGGGGCGCTGCGGCGCCAAGGCACGGCGTTGCGGCGCCCATCCCAATTGTCCGCCCGGTGCTAAGCGCCAAAAATGGGGCGCTACAGCGCCACCTCGATGCGTCCTTGGCGCCGTACGCCACTTCGAATTGGTGCTCTGCCTGATTTTCTACCCCCGCGCTGCAGCGCGGGGGCTTTGGCGTTGCGGCGCCAGGCTAAAGTGGGCCAAAATTGCGATTTTTCCTCTTTTCCTTCTTCTTCAAATGCGATTTCTTTCTCCCAAACACGTTTTTCGTTGTTTTCATCATTTTTGTGCTACCAAAACCTGTATTAACTCTTCAACGACACTTAATGAAATAAAATGGACTCTAGTGACTCTAAAACATCCAAAATTAATATAAAATTCTAGTCTAAAATACATTATTAATTGGTAAAATACCAACTTAACAAATACCCCCAAACTTAAACTATTGTTTGTCCTCAAACAAGTTACAACTCTAAAATGAAAATACAAGACAACAATGACACAAACAACTGAAAACTTCACAACCAATAACATTTGTCTCTTTACTTATTTCACTATCAATCAAGCATGCTTTTTAACATTGTGATCAAAAGTGTGGAATGTTCATGCCAACTCCATTTACTTTATTCAAATAGATTCACGCAATCAAGTGTTGTCAAAATGATGCACTTTCTAAATATCAAGATGAGATGTTTACCGGATTCCATAAGCTTGTCTTTCACACTAATCTCCACTAATGTAGGCTAATGTAACACAAGGATCAATAGGACTTTTAAAGCTTGTAATGTGGGCTTAGGGTAAGGTAGGAAAATATGGGATTAAGTAGCTCAAATCACCCAAATACACAATTAACGCTTCGAATTATCAATAAGCGACTACCCTTCACTTATTGACATTCCCAATGTTTATAAACCTTCAATCCCGCTGATTTTTCTCAATTTGTTTTTTCCGAAACCCCCAAACTTATTCTTTTGCGTACAGGGGATTCAATATTTTCTTTTCTCGGGCAACTTCATTCAATTAAATATACACCCTTCTCATCATACGCTCCTTAACTTCCAATATTTTTCTATACTTTGTGTGTATGAGTGATGGGTGATTCGGATATTCACATTTAGGCTCTTGGTATTAGATTGGTTGCCAAAGAAACGGGTTTATAAGGCAAGGGGACACTAGAGAAAATATAATATAAAGGTAGGCATTCTAGGCTCTGGCTTGTTCAAAGATGGCCTAAATCACTTCCTTAATGTTACCTCACCTAAGATTTCGCCTCGATTAGTGATCAAACAAGTTCTAGAATCCGGTGGGATCATCATACAAGCAACACTTAACTTCATTAATCATTTCGAATAAGTTAACAAAATTATACATGAATATGAATTCAATGAAGCAAAATATAAATCACCATTTAAAAGCATGCTCTTTTGACAGTTCAACATACTACTAGACTCGAATTTTTTTTTAACACTACTCAATAGACACACAATGAAGCAAAAACAGATTACACTCCCCCAAACTTAAAATGAACAAGGTCCCCAATGGATAGTGAGAAAAACTTTCCTGGTAGCCGGAGTGAGTAGGACTCCGCATCGGAATCCCTATCAGAGTCGTGTGGTGGAAGATGAGTAATAGGACCCGGTGGTGGTGGTGTCGGGAATTGGAACTGTGGGTGCGTCTGGCCATAAATTTGAGCAACAACTCTGTTGTGCTCATTAATATACTCTTCCCTCGCAGCTCGATGACGTTGCTCAGCTACAAAATCTACAGCTAAGCGACGATGAGCCCTTCGCAACTCTTGTACCTCACGCACTAATGCGTATAAAGGGTCGTCATCGTGATGAGAGCTTGTGGAACGAGAATGACCCGCCACTGAACCAGATGGAGCATCAATATCGTGTGACTGGGCATGAGCTTCAGGCTCAACAGGTGGAAGGGCAAATTCGGGATCAAGGATATATCCCGCACCCTTCGGGTTAGGTACACCGCCTGCCCATTCGTCATTGGAAGCAATAATGGCAGAATCAATAGGCCCTTTAGGCCGCTCCAATGGTTCGTTCTTATCCCACGTAATTTTCTTCTTTTTACACAGACCACAAATCAAAGCCGGCATGATCAATCCCCCTGATTTACAATGTCAGATGGTGTAGTGGAGGGATTCTGCGATAATTACCGCTGGATCGAACTGGATGTCAGTAACAATCGCATATAACAGATAAGCTCGCTAGTTCGTGACATCGCTGATATGTTTGGTTGGCATTAAGTTGTGACATATGAAATGAAACCAAGCACGTCCATACCGACTCAGCTTAGTATGGGAAAAGGCAAGAGATCTGCCAGATTCCTTTGTTGGACGCAATTTTGTACCCGGGCAATAAAGAGCATGACAAATCATCTCTAAATCCAATGGCTGAGAAATGAACTCGGTATAAGGTGAGTGATCCACCTCAGGTAATCCATAATACTGTCGTATTGTTGATGGATCAATATACACGTAATCACCACGTACATAAATATCTTCAGTGTTGTCAAGTGTGACATTCGCATTTGCATAGAATTCTCGAACCACATATGGTGCATACGGTCCAGGTTGAGCACATAACTTTTTCCATCGCCTTTGGTGAATCATTTGTTCTAGATCACCATCACGCAAGCTCAGTTGCAGCCCCCGCTCCTCTGTTATGCTCTTTGTGCTTAATTTATCATAAAAAAGATTTTGTGCCTCTAAGCTTGTGAAACGGCTAGTATCATATTCTTCGGAGGTACTCACTTTGTTTTTGCCTTTGTTTGTTTTATTTGACTTCCCCATTTAATTGATCTTCTGATGTCCTGGAAAAGTAAATAAACAAGACAACACGTAGAAACAATCAATACGGATTAGGGGTTAAGAATTCTCGTAATATCCCATAAATACGCATCCGTGTCATCAATTCATGATCTAATTATACTTGATAAACAATGAGGACAAGAATGGAGTGCATAGGTGTGAATTTTTTCATTGAAGCATTTTGACAAACACCTTGTGAGCATAGTGATGACAAGAGATGAACACCAAATTCAAAGATTAATTCATGCCCAATAATCAATACCAACCTAATTCTAGCATACAACAATCATATATCCCAACAATTTATCCAACAATTAATCATGAATTTCGAAATTGAAAGGAATATTGACATATTCTTCATATTAGGTTAATAGTTGGGGGAAAGGGATGTACAAATTAAACCATCTTACCTAGATGATAGAGAGAATGAAGATGAGGATTAAGATGCTTAAATGTTCCCTTGAATGATGCAAGATTGAAGGCTTGTGTGTGCTTGTGTATAGAGAAGATGGGAGAGGGTGAGGGAGAGGTGTTTTGTGGGAGAAAGAAGAAAAAATAAACACACGCTAACACTTAAAGACCATGGACGGTCTGCCGCGCTAAGACCACAGCCTAAGACCCAGCTGCTGCACAGCAACAATTTCAGACGCCTCATTTTTGACCTGACTGCCAGCCGCAACCCTTCAGCTTTCTATTTTCGCCCCTTTATATATATATAAATGTTAATAAAAACAAATTAAAACCACACAAAATTTAATTCATACAAAAAAAAAAAATCACACCAAATTCAAATAAGAATAAGCCAAAATTAAAGAAAATAAAATCACAATAAAATGCAATCACACAAAAATCATTTGGGTTGCCTCCCAAGAAGCGCTATATTTATAGTCGTTAGTCGGACTTAACTACTCGGGCTCAAGAAATTTCATCACCAAGTGGAAGATTTAAAACCTTCCTTGCTTCATTTCCGAAATAATGTTTCAATCGTTGTCCATTCACTTGGAATGAATTCCCATCGTTTCCTCTCAACTCGATGGCACCATAGGGGAACACACGTTAAACCACAAATGGCCCGGACCATCGTGATTTCAGTTTTCCTGGAAATAATTTCAATCTCGAATTGAACAATAACACTTGTTGGCCGGGTAAGAATTCACGTCGCAAAATCATTTGATCATGCCATTTTTTGGTTTTTTCTTTATACATTTTGGCATTTTCATATGATTCATGACGAAATTCTTCCATTTCGTTTAATTGAAGTAATCGGTTTTCACCGGCCTCTTTTAAGTTAAAATTCAATTTCTTAATTGTCCAATAAGCTCGATGCTCAAGTTCAACCGGCAAATGGCACACTTTACCAAACACCAATCGATATGGTGACATACTAATGGGTGTTTTGTAAGCCGTGCGATAAGCCCATAAAGTATCATCGAGCTTTTGTGCCCAATCCTTTCGATTAAAACTCACAGTTTTCTCAAGAATTTGTTTCACTTCACGATTGGAAATTTCGGCTTGACCATTAGATTGCGAATGGTAACCAAGCGCAATCTTATGACGCACACCAAATTTAGCAAGAAGGTTATTAAATAATTTATTGCAAAATGCGTACCTTCATCACTCGGTGAAAATATGCTTGTGCAAAAATTTTAGTACTACCTTAGCATCATTCGTTGGTGTAGCAATCGCCTTTACCCACTTGGAGACATAGTCTACCGCAAGCAAAATGTATAGATTTCCATAGGACGCAGGAAATGACCCCATAAAGTCAATACCCCATATATCAAACAACTCCACCTCCATTACATTTGTCAAAGAAAGTTCATGACGCCGTGAAATATTACCAACCCTTTGGCATTGATCACAAGTCTTCACGAAAGCATAACAATCCTTGAATAATGTTGGCCAATAAAAACCAGATTGTAGTACTTTTGCAGCTGTCCGGGTTGGTCCAAAATGTCCCCCGTAAGATGAGAAATGACAATGCTGAAGAATTTCTCCAATTTCTTCCTTATGAACACAACGGCGAATGATAGAATCAACGCATCTTTTGAACAAGAATGTGATCATCCCACAAATAAGATTTAACATCATGTAAGAATTTTTTCTTTTGGTGTGAAGTCAAGTCCGGTGGAAGAACTCCTCCCGCGAGGCAATTAACAAAATCTGTGTACCAAGGTAACGATGTATCGGCACGCATAATTTGTTCATCAGGAAATGATTCTTTTATTGGGCTTTCAATCACCTCGTGAGGTTGCTCAAGGCGGGATAGATGGTCGGCAACCACATTTTCACTCCCTTTTTTATCCCGAATCTCAATATCAAATTCTTGCAAGAGCAAAATCCATCGAATTAACCGAGGTTTTGCATCCTTTTTTGAGAAAATATATCGGATTGCCGCATGATCCGTATAAACAATCACTTTTGTACCTACCAAGTAAGCTCGGAATTTATCAAATGCAAAAACTACCGCCAACATCTCTTTTTCTGTGGTGGTGTAGTTTTGTTGGGCACTGTCCATGGTCCTGCTTGCATAGTAAATTGCTTTAAAAATTCTGTCCCGCCTCTGACCAAGAACGACACCCACTGCATAATCACTCGCATTGCACATAAGCTCAAATGGTTGGGTCCATTCCGGCACGATCATAATAGGAGCTGAAACAAGTGCCTTTTTTATCTGTTCAAATGCCTGTAAACAAGACTCATCAAAGCAAAAGATAGCATCTTTTTCAAGGAGATTACAAAGTGGTTTAACAATTTTTGAAAAATCTTTTATAAATCTCCTGTAAAATCCTGCATGCCCTAATAAGCTTCTTATGCCTTTCACATTTGAAGGTGGGGGTAGCTTTTCAATAGCCACAACTTTTGCCCTATCAACTTCTAAACCTGTACAAGAAATACGATGCCCAAGTACAATCCCTTCTTTGACCATAAAGTAACATTTTTCCCAATTAAGTACAAGATTAGTTTCCTCACAACGTTGCAAAACAAGAGTATGTTATGCAAACAATGGTCAAAAGAAGTACCAAAAACAGAAAAATCGTCCATAAAAATCTCCATTATTTCCTCAACCATACCATGAAAAATCGCCATCATACACCTCTGAAAAGTAACAGGTGCATTACATAATCCAAATGGCATCCTGCGAAATGCAAAAGTACCATATGGACATGTAAAAGTGGTCTTTTCTTGATCTTCAGGGGCAATGGCGATTTGATTATACCCTGAATAGCCATCAAGAAAATAGTAGTATTCGTACCCTGCCAACCTGTCCAACATTTGGTCAATAAAGGGGAGGGGAAAATGATCTTTACGAGTAGCTTTATTCACTTTCCTGTAATCAATACATACTCGCCATCCTGTGACAGTCCGTGTAGAAATTAATTCATTGTTATCATTTTTCACAACTGTCATACCTCCTTTTTTAGGAACAACCTGTACCGGACTCACCCATGAACTATCAGAAATGGCATAAATAATACCTGCCTTTAGCCATTTTAAAACCTCATTTTTCACAACTTCTTTCATTGCAGGGTTAAGTCGTCTTTGGTGTTCAATAGAAGGTTTATAAGACTCTTCCATTAAATTTTTTTGCATTACAATGGAAGGACTTATACCTTTCAAGTCAGAAATATACCAACCCAAAGCCGACTTATGCTCACGAAGCACACGCAACAACTTATCCAATTCGGGTGAAGATAATGAAGCAGAAACAATTACCGGGTAAGTTTTATCTTTTCCCAAAAATGCATATTGAAGATGTTCCGGAAGTTCCTTTAGTTCTAAAGTACCTTTCGGAATATTTTCAATATTGGCATTTTCTAATTCTTCCTTTTGTTTTTCTTTTACAATTTTTTAGCCTCAAGGAAAGAATAAACTCAAGCAAATCAATGTCATCACTAACTTCATCATCACATTTCATTATTGAATTAATCAAACAATGTTCTAACGGATCTTTTAAATCTTATTTTATAACCTCCGTTTGCGCACATTGTTCGATCATATCAATAAAATGACATGTTTAAGGTTCTTCTTGAAATTTCATTGCTTTATAAATATTAAACAATACCTCATCATCATTTACCCGTAATGTTAACTCTCCTCGTTGCACGTCAATTAGAGCTCGTCCCGTTGCTAGAAAAGGTCTTCCAAGAATCAATGGCATTTCATGATCTTCCTCCATATCCAACACCACAAAGTCCGCCAGAAATATGAATTTATCCACTTTGATCAACACATCTTCAATCACTCCTCTTGGGTAGGTGAGTGATCTATCGGCTAATTGCAACGTGATGGTGGACAGCTTTACCTCTCCAAGACCAAGTTTCCTGAAAATAGATAACGGCATAAGATTAATGCTAGCACCAAAATCACAAAGAGCCTTATTAAACTAAGAATCGCCAATAGTGCAAGGGATAGTGAAACTCCCCGGATCTCTTAATTTTTGTGGTAACTTTCTTTGCAAGATGGCGCTACATTCTTCTGTGAGATTGACCGTCTCGTATGCCTCCAACCTTCTCTTTCTCGACATCACATCCTTCATGAATTTTGCATAATTTGGAATTTTCTCAAGTGCATCGGCAAAAGAAATGTTGATGTGAATTTTCTTGAATATTTCCAAGAACTTGGAAAATTGAGCGTCCAACGTTTTCTTATGAAACCTCTGTGGAAAAGGAAGGGAATTTGGTAATACATTATTAGAATTGGAAATTGGTTTTACCTCATTTTTCGCACTTTCTGATTGCTTGTCAATGCCCTCTTCATTGTGGAGTGTTTCAGAGCTTGCTTTTGGTTCATTGGTGGCATGAGTAGGCATCTTTGGTTCATCATATTCAGTTCTACTTCTCAACTTAATGGCCTTGCAATGCTCACGTGGGTTCACCTCGGTGTTACTCGGAAATGTATCAACTTTTTGTTGTGAATTAACAGCCGTGGCCAATTGGCCCACTTGTGTCCCCAAAGATTTGAGATGACTCTCAATTGTTGTAACTCTTGAGCTCAAGTTGTCCATGTTAGAATCGGTTTGGTTCATCCTTGCTCGTGTTTCTATAAGGAATGAACTAAGCAATTCTTCCAAAGACTGCTTTTGTTCTCCCACGTGTTTACTTGTACTTGCTTGATTTTGGAATCCCGGAGGTGGTTGCAACACATTTCTCGTATTGTTGTATGAGAAATTTTCATGATTACTAAGTCCCGGATGATAGTGTGTTGGCAATTGATTCCCTCTATTATTGAAACCCCGATTGTTCACGTAATTAGCTTGCTCCGTATTGGGATTCACCACTTCTTGACTTACCTCCATAACAACCTCTGTTTGTTGTTTTCCACCCGAATTTAGAGTGGCAATTTGCTTTGACAATGCGGAAATTTGAGAGGCTAATGCGGACATAGTATCAAGTTCAAGAACACTGGCAACTTTTCTTGGCGTAGATCTCTCAAGCCATTGATAGCTATTTGCAGCCATTTCTTCTAGTAAGAGCATGGCTTCACTTGGAGATTTATCCATCAATGTACCTCCCGCTGCAGCATCAATAATAGTCCTCGAATGCCCATTCATACCATTGTAGAAGTACTGCACTTTTTGCCAATCTACGTACCCGTGTTGTGGGCACCTCCTCAATAATTCCTTGAATCGCTCCCAAGCTTTGTAGAGTGGTTCAAAGTCGATTTGATGAAATTGAGCAATCTCACTCTTCAGTTGAAGTGTCCTGCTAGGTGGAAAGAATTTTGCCATGAATTTTTCAGTGAGATCATCCCAACTAGTGATACTTCCGGGTGGGAAGGTTTGAAGCCATTGTCTAGCTTTGTCACGAAGTGAAAACGGAAATAACCTCAAATGAATAGCTTCATCTGGAACCCCATTCATTTTTATTGTGTCACATATCTCAAGAAAAATGGCCAAATGAGCGTTAAGGTCGTCCACAAAAAGACTACCCCAAACCGGTTTTTTGTACCATGTTGATCAAGGCCGGTTTCAATTCAAAATTGTTCGCGTTGATTGGTTGGCGAACAATGCCTGAATAATTTTGGTTCGTGGTTGGTCGAAAATAGTCACAAATAGCCCTCTCTGGTGGTGCAATAACGGGTATGCGGTTTTCATCATCACCGTTTCCTGCCATTTTTGCGAATTCGATTCTTCGTGCGGCTCTAATCTTTCGAAGTGTTCTTTCAATTTCTGGATCAAATAAGATTAAATTAGCACTTTTATTTCTTTGCATCAACAAGAAAACACAAAAATGGCAATAACCCTATTATAACAAGAATCAATCTAAATTAAAGTAAAACTACTAAGTAATAATATTAGCGCAAATAAGATGAATTATTCCCCGGCAACGGCGCCAAAAACTTGTTAGTGATTTTTCTAACCGCAAGTCTACGGTGTCAAGTTTTAATATAGTGAAAGTAAGGTTGTCGTATCCACAGGGAATAATTATCGAATTATTGCTAAGTACTATAATATAGTAGTCTAACTTTATTTAGAAATTCAATAATTGATGGAGTTTATTATACTAGAATAACAAAAATAAATTAAGAATATGAGAATAAAAATGAGTTTATCCAAATGATTAAATGAATTCTAGAGGTGTGATGAATCTAGTTATCCCTTATGTTATCAATATGGTTTATCAATCATCAATTACCAATTTATAAGTCAAGATTTCTACAATAATCATTTCCTCTCTCGAGTACCAAATGATTTTAGATCTCAATTGGGAAATCAATATCTCTATAAAAATCACCAATTGAAATCTCAATAAAAGCTATGAATCTTGATAAATGACTTCAAAGGATTCACAAATCTCTCAATTCTATGAAATCCTAGTTTATGTTATTTCAAGGTCATATATTCAATTACCTCTCTCAAGAGTCAAATCAAATACACCAAACAATCTAAATTATTGATCAAGTAATTTAGAAGCAATAGATCCAAATAGCACAAATAAATTGATAGATCTAGATTGACAAACCACAATCTCAAAACATAAGTTCAAACATAGATTACATCATCCCTCTAGAATTATAGAGTTTAGCTCATGATTGAAGAAAATGAATCCATAAGAACACAACAATACATCTTACAAGATAGGGAGAAAGTAACAAAATAAGAACAAGAGTTGAGGGATCTTCTCTATTTCTAGATGATAAGAGCCTTTAATCTTCTTCTCCAAGCTTTTCCCAATGTGTTTCTAGCCTTCTTCCTTGTCTTCTTGCTGCTTTGTTATCTTCCCAAGGGTCCAAGATCCCTAATTTCACGCCCCAAGACTTGTATTTATACCCCCACAAAAGTCCAAGAAAAAGGAATAATTAATCTTGTAATTTCCGCTCGTGGGCATCAAGGCAAGCGCCAGGCACGGCTGTCCCCACACTTGATGCCCCGGCCGAGCGTCCCTCGACAAGGCTGCGTCATGGCTGCGGAAGGATGGGGCATGCAGCCCACTTCGAATTGGTGCTCGCACGATTTTTTTCTACCCCACCGCAGCAGCCCGGAGCTTTGGCGCTGCGACGCCAGGCTAAAGTGGGCCAAAATTGCAATTTTTCCTCTTTTCCTTCTTCTTCAAATGCGATTTCTTTCTCCCAAACACGTTTTTCGTTGTTTTCATCATTTTTAAAGCTACCAAAACCTGTATTAACTCTTCAACGACACTTAATGAAATAAAATGAACTCTAGCGACTCTAAAATATCCAAAATTAATATAAAATCCTAGTCTAAAATACATTATTAATTGGTAAAATACCAACTTAACAGTGTGCAAGCTAAGCAACCTAGAAAACCACATAAATCAGTAGATAAAGAAACCATGTTGCTTGTATTAATTTATAGTGATATGTTGTGATAGCAATCATGTCCTAACCCGTGGTTGTAATCAATATTTCATAACTTTTATTGACGACTTTTCTAAATATTTCTATGTTTATTTAATTAATGCGAAGAGTAATTTATTTGATAAGTTTAAAGGATATAAAGCTGAAGTTGAAAATTAGCTTGAAAAGAAAAAAAAATTCTCCGCTCTGATAGGGGTGTTAAATATGCTTCTGATGAAATGGCTGATTTTTGTAAATTGCATGGTATTGTGCATGAAGTGACACCTTCTAATTCTCCTCAATCTAATGGTGTGGCAGAAAGAAAAAATAGGACTTTACTTAATATGGTGAATGTAATGCTACTTAGTTCTGGTTTGCTTAAAAATTATTGGGGTGAAGCTTTATATTCTGCTTGTTTGATTCTTAATAGAGTTCCTTATAAAAATTCTAACAAGACTCCTTATGAGTTATGGAAAAATAAAAAAACCTACTCTTAAATTTTTAAAAGTGTGGGGGTGCCTAGCCAAGGTTAATATTCCTATTGTTAAGAAAAGAAAAATAGGCCCCAAAACTGTTGATTGTGTTTTTGTTGGCTATTCTTTAAACAGTCCTACTTAAAGATTTTTGGTGTTTAATTCTGAAGTTCCTGAAATTGCCAATAATATTATCATTGAATCTAGAGATGCTGTATTTTTTGAAAATATTTTTCCTATGAAAGACAAATTGTCCAGGCCTATTGGTGCATGTTCTAGTTCTAATGTTAAGGATTCTTCTCCTACTATTTTTAATGAGGAACCTGTTGAGCCTAGGAGGAGTAAAAGGAGTAGAAAAGCTAAAAATTTTGGTGTTGATTTTTATACTTTTTTTACTTGAAGATGACCCTAAAACCTATAATGATGCTATGTTGTCTTTAGATGCTCCTTTTTGGAAAGAAGCAGTTAATGATAAAATGAACTCTCTTTTGATTAATAAAACTTGGATTTTAATGGACCTACCACCTGGTTGTAAACCAATTGGGTGTAAATGGATTTTTAAGAAAAAGTTGAGGATTGATGGTTTCATAGAAAAATACAAGGCCAGGCTAGTTGTTAAGGGCTTTGAGCAAAAACTTGGCATTGACTATCGCCTGTTTCTAAAATTACTACCATTAGAATGTTGATTGCAATTGCCTCTGTTTATAATTAGATATTCATCAAATGGATGTAAAAATTGCTTTCTTAAATGGCAATTTGGAGAAGAAAATTATATGAACCAAATAGGAAGGTTTTGTTGTGGCGGTGAGGAAAAGAAAGTATGTAAGCTTGTTAAATCTCTTTATGGATTAAAACAAGCTCCAATGCAGTAGCATGAAAAATTTGATAGTGCTATAATTTTTAATGGCTTTTATATTAATAAAGGTGATAAGTGTGTTTATATAAAAGTTGTCAATGATACTTGTGTAATTTTGTGCTTGTATGTTGATGATATTTTAATTTTTGGTAGCAATATTCATGTTATTAATGATACCAAAATATTCTTGTCTAATCATTTTGATATGTAAGACCTTGGCCCTGTTGATGTTATTTTAGGGATATAGATAATTAGAAATGATGATTCTATCTCTTTGTCGCAATCTCACTATATTGAAAAATTATTGGATAAATTTAATTATTCCAGCGTGAATCCAGTATCTACCCCTTATGATCCAACTGTTAAGTTGAGAAAAACTAAAGGTGCTAGTGTTTCTCAACATAAATATTCTCAAATTATTGGATCATTGTTGCATTTGATGAATCATACTAGACCAGATATTGCGTATGCTGTTGGTAGATTAGCAAGATACACACATAGTCCTAATACTTCCCATTGGGATGCATTGGAGAGATTATTTAAATATTTAAAAGGAACTATTGATTATGATATTAACTTCATGGGTTTTCCTGATGTTTTAGAAGGCTACAGTGATGCAAATTAGATCACTGATTCGGAGGAAACAAAATCAACTAGTGGATATGTATTCACACTGGCTGGTCGATCAATACCATGGAAGTCTGCTAAGCAGACTGTAATCTCACGGTCAACTATGGAGGCTGAATTAATTGCCTTAGATGTTGCTTGCACTGAGGATGAATGGCTTAAAAGTTTTTTAAATGATATTCCTTTATTGCCTAAGCCTATTCCTCCTATTTCTTTACATTGTGACAGTCAAGTTGCTATTGCTAGAGCTAAAAGCAAAAATTATAATGAGAAAAGAAGGCACTTGACTGTGAGACATAAATCAATTAGACATTTAATTTCTCATGGTGTTATTTCTTTGGATTTTGTCAGGTCTGAAAATAACATTGCGGATCCGCTCACAAAGGGACTGGCGCGTCAGCAAGTTTTACAATCATCGAGGGGAATGGGATTAGAGCCTATTAATTAAGTCACCACAGTGGAAACCCGTCTTCGGAGGTATGGAGATCCCATGAACAAAGTTCAACGGGTACAAACGAAACTGTGAAATGGTGGCTTGGAAGAGCACAATATTTTAATAAATTACTTATCATTGCGGAAATTTTCCGAGTCCCATTCCTATAGTGTTTAGCGCTCTTTATGTGACGTTGGAGGTTGAGATTATCTCTTAATGAATCCAAAGGCATAATTTTGCGGGGTGGTTGGTCACAAGTCACCCTTGGAGGATTCACCTAAATGAACGTGGTGGTGGGGTCGCCACTGTGGGGGTGTAGGCTACTCTCTAATGACGTTCATGATACAAGATTCCTGCATGACCGGAAAGCGCACCACTGATAGAACCACAATGTTTACTCATATCGTGGTGTGTGATGTATTGCCATCTAACCACAAGGACTTAGATCAATACATTCATGTCTCTATTGTCCTATAGGTGGTAGTGCATTCATACTAAGTGAGGTTCAAACCTGGAAGGTACCTACACCTATTACACGGTATTATATGCTCATCTCTTTCTCAAAATTTATTTTCGAGGTTTTAAATCATGTGGGGGAATGTTGGATAATGTTTTTACTGATTCGAAACTTAATTCATAAACTCTAGCCACTAACGGCTAATTTTGCACCCAATTCCCTATTTTTCCTTGGTTAGTGGATGTAATGGGTTATATGGCTCTTGATTTTAGCTATTAGTATAAATAAGGGGCAGTGGGTTCTATATTAGTTCTGAAACCATTTTGCTCGGAATTTTTCACTTCGCCATGCAATTGATGATTGCACTCCCACTTTTACATACAAATATACTGCTCCTTTATTTTACATACATACTGCCCCCACCAATTTTAATATCAATAGCCGAGTTCTTTATTTTACTTCATTGATTTGAGCATTGAGTAAGCTAGTACTTTGGGGTTCTCTTCGCTGCACATGATAGAATCAACGGGTTGTCGAATCTTGGGAGAGGGACGTGCTATCAACAAAATTACCGGTCAAATGGGGGGCGTTTCTCTCTAAAGAGAGAGATGCGGCGTGCTTCGACCCGGCTATCCTAAAACTTGACTCCTATTTAATTTTCGGCTTGTTATTATTTTATTGTTGCTTGTTCCTAAATTAGTAGAATAATCCCTGCTATTATTTGTGCTTAAATTTTCCAACAAGTAACAACCAAGTGACCAGCCAATAAATTCAAAGTAATTTGTTGTTGAAGTAAAATGAACTTGACCAAAAAAATTCTTCGTTCGCAAAAGAAAAAGCTTAACAAATCGTGCTCATGTCATTTATACAAGGTAATAGATAAGCTTTTCCTGAAAAAAATTAAACGTGTTTGACTGAGAAAATATACATTACAGAGTTGTTTGAAGAAGAAGATAGAAGGAAGAAAGACATACCATGTTTCGATCGTTCACAGCGGCTAGGGCAAGACCAATTTAGACTGTACTATTTATTTGATGGCAAGTTATAATTCTCCACATATTCTGGGTTAAAATAGGAAGACCGTGTATTATTGTGAGGACAAGAAAGTAATTTCAATTGAGAGGATAACCTGGTACTATTTAATAACACCTAACAGGTGTGATGTAGTTTCAATTGAATTTGTGATTAATTCATGGGCCCATCCCTATCATGCGGGCCGCCATCATAAACCCCAAACATTGTGAAAAGATGTGATAAGGCTATTATCCTGGCTTTTCAAAGTTCCCAAACACGTCCTTACAGGATTAAATATGCCAACCCATTGAATTTACACGATCAAAATTGCTACATAGAATACTTAGAGAATCAAATATGTCTTATCCTTATACTTACAGGACTAAAATTACAATTAAGCTTTTTCTAAATATCCTAAAAGTAGCCTCTTTAACTCTCTCCATTATGCAAATATTTACTGGCTCATGCACTTATTTGTTGAGGGCAAACTCATCTAATTCATAGGTGTTGATGTTTATATCGATCAGTGGTGGAGGTGGGAGGGGCACCTTGGGCCCTGGCCCACCCCATTTGAAATTTACCAACAGCCTAGTATTTAAAAAAAAATAGTAAATGTCTTGTAAAAACCAAAAGTTGGCACAGGGTTATTAAGAGGAGGCCCACCCCAAGGAAATTATAGAAACAAAACACTCCACACACTAATTTATAGGTTGTTGCCTTTTAGCCCAACCCAATACTCTTACTTTTGAAATAATTAATTAAAAAAACAAAAGTAAAAATAGTTAAGGAAAGACAAAAGGCAAAAACACAAAATGAAAACCCTTGTTCTGCAAGTAAACTAGAGAAACTAGGAGAGGGGAAGGGCGCAACTGTCGAACAGTCGCACGGAGCTGCAGAAGCTGGTGGTGTTGTGGTGCCGTGGTGAACTGGTGACCAACTCGGAGAGGCCGCGAGAATCCTTTTCCGACTGGTACTTTTCTTTAGTTTTTTCTTTTTTTTTTTTTTTTATTTCAGTTAGATTTATATATTTGTTTGTCAGTTTGTGTGTTTATAATGGTGTGTGCAATCATTAAATTTGTTTGTAAATTTGTATGGTGTGTTGCAAGTTGTTTATTTTATATTGATTTGAACTAGTTGTATGTCTAATTTTTTAAATTTTGGAAGATATGAGTTATTAAGTAGACAATGAACTAAAAACATTGGGCACTTTGGAATTGAATCTGTGATTTTAGGTATGAATTGAAAATGGTGATATTAGACTTAATATTTGCCTTTTGATAATTAGGTATTGAAAATAAGTGCTTAATATTTGAAGTTTTCTTGAAATAAATTTAATAATGGAATTTATTAAATACATTGTTTTCACAGAAGAAACTATGGCTACACAACAATCTCCTTGCAAGAAAGGAAAAACTACATTGCACTTTTTCTTCCGGCCGATAAGAAATACACAAAATGAGGTATCCAATAACCACCAAGATACTCTCCCAACTGAAAATCAACAATCTTCTCCTTCAGTTGAAAATCAACAATCTACTCCAAATTTATCTTCTGAAATTGAGCGAGATCCAAGAAAAAAGAGAAGAATATGTGATTGGCCTCTTGACAAAAGGGATGAAATTAGACGATCATATTTGATGGTTGGGACTTTCCAACCGAAACTTCATTCGTATAAAGGCCGTGAATATAAAGATAAAATTCGTCACTCTCAGCCTAGTTGGTTTGATGAATTTAATTGGTTGGAGTATTCTTGTTGTACACACAAGGCCTATTGCTTTCCGTGCTTTCTTTTTGGAGAGAATATGCATACGTCTTCCCCCTTCGGCCTTAGTGAGTGATGAGTTTGATAATTGGAAGAGAGTTCACCAAGGAAAAGATTGTGTGTTTCTTGGCCATATTGGTTCATCATCTCCATCTCCTCACAATAAGTGTGGAACATGTGCAAACTCTTTGATGAGGCCATCTCAACATATTGATAAAGTGATTGAGAGAGCTAACAAAGAAGAAGTTACAAGAAATTGATTGCGCTTAAGGACAACAATCATGACTGTTCAGTGGCTAGTATTGCAAGGTTGTGCTTTTAGAGGTCATGATGAGTCTGAAAAATCTTTTAACTGGGGAAATGTGATTAAGATGATTAACTATACCGCAAAGTGGAGCACAACTGTCAAAGATGTTGTAATGGATAATGCCCCCAAAAATGCCAAATATACTTCTCCAGACACCCAAAACGAAATTTTGGCAATAATAGCTAACAAAGTCCACCATATGATGCGCAAGGAAATTGCAGATGCTTATTTTTCTCTTCTAGTTGATGAAGCAAAAGATGAATCAGATCGAGAATAAATGGCCATCATCTTGAGATTTGTGAACGTTTCAGGTATCTTGCCAGAGCGTTTCGTTGCTATTAAGGGTGTTTCTGACATTTCTTCAATTGCACTTAACCATGAGATATTAAATGTTCTTTCTCAGTACAATCTTCAAGTTCATAAATTACGGGTCCAGGAATATGATGGTGCTAGTAACATGCGTGGGCAATGCAATGGATTGCAGGCATTGTTTCTTAATGATTGTCCATATGCATATTATGTTCATTGTTTTGCACATAGGTTGCAGTTAACATTAGTTGCTTAAGCAAAGCAATGTGATCCGATTTGGAAGTTCTTCTCTATATTGGATAATGTCATTAACATTGTCAAATCTTTTGATAAGCGCAACATTGAGTTGCAGGTTGACCATAGAATAGAAATTGAGAATATATTGGCAAGTGGAGAGCGTGAATATGGTAGGAGAGCTAATCAGATGTCATCTTTACACCGTTCAGGTACACCTCGTTGGAGTTCTGACATTATGACTCTGCTATGAGTATGATAGAAATGTGATAAATGATTTTTTCAATAACTTATTTTGGATAAAAATCTTTAATATTAGTTTATTAAGCAATAAATTAAAAAATTTAATTTGTTTTAAATGATTTAAGGTAAAGACTTGAATCAAATTATATGGATTTCGTATTCAAACACCGATCTAAAAGTAATTGTTCATTTCAAACCCCAGTGTTTGGGAAAAAATATTTAATTTAATAAAAAATGTTTTTTTAATTTTTTAGTTGGACCATTCCATTTCGTGTATGGGCTCAATCTTGGGATAAAAAAAGTGATGCTCTAAAACAAAATAACGTTGAAAACACGTGGGGACCTTTACCACCATTGGATACCTAAAATCCTTTTGGCGAAATTATGGGGACTTTTCCTTTTTGCTTTTGGACAACTTTTGTACAACTTTTACATCTCATATTGTTGCATTAAGTCCCATTATTCTCTCAATTATCACAAAAACAAGGATTCAACAACCCAACTCGGAAGTGGAGCAATTATTTGTCAAAAGATGACATTGTTAATGTGTTCTTTCACAACAACAATTTTTATAAAAGCCAAGAGTTTTGGATAATGGAATTATTTCCATTCCATTTCTTTAATTTTTAGTTTATTAAGCAATAAATTCAAAGAAAAATCACATTGGCTTGTTTTAAATGATAAAAGACTTGAATCAAATTCATTGGAAGTTTCGAAGAGCAAAAGACGAACAAAATAAACATCATTGCAATCAACCAAGATCAAAAGTCTTGTATTGGTCTTGAATAAGAGCTAAGTACACAATGTTCATTTTATTCAAATCTTCTTGTGTAATATACTCTTTTATCAAAGCCATGTGTGTTGGGAAATTTCTATGTTTGAATGTAATGAAAAATAATGAATTTGTGATTAAAACACACTTGTATGTTTTTAATAAAATCTTCATGTTTTGTGTGATTCACTTATATTATGCTTTGTTCATTCGAATTAGTATATGCGCAATATTGATTTGAAGTTTATTTTTCATCCAAAAATTTGGAAATTCATGGTGAAATAGAAAATATAAGTGAAAAGAGTTGCATGCAATCCTAGATATTTTTGAACATAAATCTTTTGGATTAACTCAAACCTAATATGGGAAATCTCAAATCGTTATAATGATTTTCTTTTTGGGTTTTAACTAGAAAGAAATTTTATAATCAACTTTTACATCTCATTTTGCTGCATTATTCCCATTATTTAACTCTCAATTATCACATGAAAACAAGATTTTACTAAAAGAGGTTGGTTTTGGAAGTGGAGCAATTTTATTTGTCAAACAAAAACATTCTAGATTTACATTGAAACATTTTCTAGCTCATGATTTCTTAATTCTACAATCTACTTTTATTTGATCTTTTGTAAGTTGCAATTATTTCAAATTCTTTATTTTTCTTTTTCCTCATTTATCAAACAAAAACTCTGAAAATTGCTAGATTAGATAACAAAAAGACGGTAATTATTAGTACTTACAATCCTCGTGGGAATGACACTCGGTACTCAATAATCTATACTGTAAAATGATAGGTGCACTTGCCTACGGTTTTCTAGAGTAACTTTTGAGCCATCAAGCTTTTGGCGCCGTTGCCGGGGATTGTAATATTAAGAACACTTTATTTTTGTTTATCTAATCATTTTTTGTATTGCCTTTTATCTTATCTATCTTCGTAAGTCTTGGATTACACTTATACTATTTATTTACCATAGTGCATGCCTACTCGTCGCCGAATTTGGAAGCGAGAGACGCCTAAGCAACACGAGAGGAAAGTACTAATCTGCACCACGAAGAGGATATTAATGAAGGCAAGAATCTGATATGGCGGATGAACAACAAAGAACCATGTACGACTACGCCAAGCCATCTATGGGCGGCACTCGTCTAGTATCGTGAGGCTCTTTGTTGCGACCAATAATTTTGAGATCAAACCTAATGTTATCCAAATGGTGCAACAGATTTGTTCGATTCGATGGCCTTCCTGGACAAAGATCCAATAACCATATCGCAAACTTCATCGAGATTTGTGATACCATTAAAATCAATGGGGTCTCTAACGATGCCATCCGTTTGCGCCTATTCCCATTTACTCTCGGGGACGGGCTAAAGTGGCTAAATACTTTACCAAAGGGAACCATCACAACATGGAGCATTGTGGTCGAGAAGTTCCTTTTAAAGTATTTTCCACCACCAAAATCGCACGATCGAGGAATGAAATTTCTTCATTCACTCAAAAAATGATGAGACTTTGTACCACACCGGAAAGATTCAAGGAGTTATTGTGGAAATGCCCACATCATGGCCTCCGATTTGGATGCAAGTCCAAACATTTTACAATGGGCTACTCTCGTCAACAAGGCAAATGATTGATGCGGTAGGGGGGAACATTGAACAATAAAACACCGGAAGCGCACAAGATCTAATAGAGGAATGGCCATGAATGGCTATCAATGGCAATCCGTGCGACGAGGTAATCGAACAAGATCTGAACGGGTGTATACAATGCGGATGCAATGGTTACACTAGGCATGCAGTCGAAACTTTGACCCAAAAAGTCGACGATCTAGCGGCTCCTAAACCAGCACCACCGCACGTTTTATCTTGTGAAACTTGCGGAGGATTGCATAATCATCAGGAATGCTCACACACAATACCGCAACCTGAACATGCCAATTACGTTAGGAATCAAGCCAGAAATTACCCATATAATCCTTACAGCAACACATACAATTCTGGGTGGCGACAACATCCTAATTTTGGTTGGGGAAATCAAGGTCAACCGCGACCTAATCCCAATCCTAATCTACACACGTCTCCCGGAGTTTAGCCAAATCAAGGTAAGCCTAACTTGGAAGATCTTATAACAAAGTTTGCGCAATCAATAGATACCTGATTCCAGGCGGTAGAGACATCTTTAAGAAATCAGGAGGCATCCATCAATAATCGAAAACCAAATAGGACAGATTGCAAAAATGATTTCTAAAAGGCCACAAGGAAGTTTGCCTAGTAACACTGAGCCAAACCCAAGGGAACATGTAAAGGCAATCTTCATCAATGAGCATAATTATCCCAGCACTCCCATCCAGAAATATGTGGAGGATGACAAACCCGTGAAAAATGTGGTTGCAGTATACAAGCCCAAGATCCCTTACCCAAGTTTAACTGAAGAAGATAGAAGGGAGGACAAATTTGGTAAGTACCTTGATTCTTCCAAGCAATTACATACCAATATTCCATTTGTTCAACCCCCTTCAAAGCATGTTAAGGATCTAAATGACATCATTCCCAATGAAAATAAGCTTAACAAATTATCAAATGTACAATTGAATGATAAATGTTCTTCCAATGAATTACCACAAAAATTTAGTGATCCGGGAAGCTTTATTATCTCTTGTACAATTGATGGTTTACCTGTTGATAGGGCACTAGCAGACTTAGGAGCTAGTATCAATGTGAGGTCTTATGATACATTCAAGCATATGGGATTAAGTGAACTAAAACCTATTAGGATGGACATTCACTTAGCCGATAAATCGATTAAACATCCTAGAGGTATTATTAAAGATGTGCTAGTTAAGATTGATAAATTCATATTCCCAGTTGATTTTATTATTCTTGACATGCATGATGATATAGAGGTTCCCTTAATTCTAGGACATCCCTTTTTGGCTACTGCAAAATCTCTCATGGATGTGCATGATGGAAAACTCACTTTGAGAGTAGGGGATGAACAAGTTATCTTTAAAATTCTTTTGAAAAATCTTATAAATGATACTTGTTTTCCTATAAACTTGATTGGGACAAGGATAAATGATTCTTTGCTTGATATGTCATCTAAGAAACCCTTGAAAGCATGTGATGTTCAGTGTGCACAAGTGTCCACAGAAAAATTCCTATTTAAGGATGTCGTGCAGAAAAATGGGACCATGAAGGTCGATTGTTCGAAAATCAATTTGGTGGTGATGTTGATCAATGATATAAAGATTTTCATAAGTTCGAAACTCCGCCCGACTAATGTTCACATAGAGGTAAAATGGTCCAGCTACACGACTTTAAATAAGCGCTATCCGGGAGGCAACCCGACATTTTGTGTGTATTTTCTTTTGCTTAATTTTTCCTATTTTTGGTTGCTTGGGGAGGTTTTATTTTAATTTTATTGTAAAAACAATCGTACAAAAGACGGTCGGGCCGTGTTCGTCATTAAATTGACGAACACACCCTGCCCGTGTTTGTCAATCCAGGTCCAATTTCGTACGAAACATGGCCCCTGGGTTGTTTAATAACACGCCCGTGTTTTAATTCAAAAAAAAGGGGGGCTGAAGATGTTTTAGACGTACCAAACACAGCCTGGTCGTGCTATGAAAGCACGGTCGTGTTCGGTTCTGTCAAAAACAGGGGACCCGTGTTTCTTCCCATTTTTCTCCCCTAAAATCCTTCTTCTTTTTCCTAATCTCCCTTTCTCTAAAACCCTCTCCCTCACATCCCAAATTTCTTCTTTCTTCTCTCAAAATCTTCACTTACACCACACCACACACCTTCACACCACAAGGGTCTCACCTCTTCTCCTCTACAATGCAACCAAGGCATGTGTTTTTGCTCTTTTCTTTTTTTTTTTTTTAATTTTGCTCTCAATTTCGAAATTTTCATGTATTAGTTAGTGGATTTTCACTTTTGTGTATTGTTGTGAAGGTCCTCCCATGTTGTACTTAAGGAATTCATGAATTTTTATTATCAACTTTTCATGCCCTAGAAATTGCAATTAGGGAAATTGAAATTTAGATAGATGATGTTAATGTTAAAATCATGAATCCCCTTTTATGACATATTTCTTGTGCTATTTGTGAGTTCAATTGGGTTTGTTTGTAGTAATTTCTTGATTATTGTGGTAATGGTGGAAAAATTGTTCTTGTTGTGTTCATCTTGCTAAAATAAGGAATTAGTCATTTGTTGTTGTTATTCATGAAATGAATTTGAGGAATTGGTCTTGGGTTCATATGCTAAATATATAGTGGTTGAAGATTGACATTCTTGAATTGTTGTTGCAAGGGGGATTTTTGTTGGGGAACACAAGTTAATTTTCACCTAAGCTTTCCATCTTTGGCTATCATTCTTGTTGAATACTTGTGTTGAGATGGTGGAATTTTAGATAAATTGGTGCTTCTTCATGCTTGGGTTTGCTTGGATTTGGAATATTGTCTATGTCTCTTAGAATGATTTTTCACACTGTTGTAAGTTTATGTTGACATAAGAATTCCAGGTCGAAACGCAGTCGTACCGGTGGTGCTTCATCCTCCGCGCCCCGCACACACGGCGGTCGCCGAGCCGCTCGTGCCGACCCATCGGTCCCTGCCAACTCATATGGCATTTCCTTCCGAGATGCCCATCATGAGGCCCAATATCACCGTCTAGCTCAACGCCCAATTCTAAACACACGATTCTCGGACAACTTTACATTGGATGGACTTGGGCTTCGTACATATGTGGAATGGATGTTCGAGCAGCTTGGGTGGGGCTATTTCATGAATTTATGCATGCCCATCTACCTCCGTCTCACATTGGAGTTCCTTAGTTCTTATAACGCCGAGATCACACCGGGCCGCCATGCTGAAGAAGAGTGAATCACCTTTCGGCTCTTCAACAATGATCACCAACTCACATTGGCCGATTTCAACACTATCTATGGTTTGCCCACAAATGGCCTACGCATTAAGCCATTGGGGTTCCGTGATCGACAGTTTTGGCAAGCTATTATGCATGAGCTAGAATATAACCCTTCATCATCAAAATCCTCATGTATCGTCAATCCATGCTTCTGTTATGTCCATCGGGTACTCTCAAGCACACTATTTGGCCGGGCGAAAAGGGTCGTCCCCTTGATGAGCTCTATTTTCTATGGTCTATGGTGTATTCCTCTTTAGCTAACATGGGCTCCTATCTAGCAAAGCATTTTCTCAAAGTCAAGAAAAAGATCGAGGTAAAATCTCATTGGTGGCCTTATTACTCCCATCGCCGCCCATTTCGTTATGACCTCGCAGACTTGAGCAAGCCGGGGATCGACCGGATTGACTTTGAGTCTTGAATCGCCATGGAATGATTCAACGGAGCAAGATGAGTTATGTCTTAAAATTCAAACATACCGACTACACGCATCAATTGTCGGACCCTTCTCGCACTTTGATTTGGGATCCGGAAAATTGGAAGATGCTTTATGATCACGGCGATGACCCGGATGCTTTACAACTACCTACCCCACCGGCCTCGGACACGAAGCTTATCAAAGTGAGGATCAAGGTCCCTCCACTTCTCAACCACCAAGAAGACCACCCCCTCCCGTGGATGACACTAGATCTCTCCTCCAAGCCATGCGATTGGAGCAAATACAACAAAGAGCCATATTAGATCGCCATGAGGAGAGAATGATGCAACACTTTGCTCGAGTTGAAGAACAACAACAGCAGTATTTCATGAATCTTCAACGGCAGCAACAACAATAATATGACCAACAACAATCATATTTTGCCATGATGGATCAAATCCACCAATGGCATATTTCGCAAGGACATTTTCCTCCACCACCTCCACCACAATAAAGGTCGTATTTTTCTTTTATTTTAAGATTTTTAGTTTTTCTTTATTTCCTACTGTATCCCATATCCTTCTTCACATTGGGGACAATGTGACCCTTAGAGTTGGAGGTGGTGTGACTTGTTGGCACGCTTGGATTTTGTTTTAGACTTACTTTAGTTTTGCATGTTTTTAGTTATTTTTGTGTGGATGTTTTATTTTTATGCACTATATCAATCTCTTGCAAACAAACATGAGATATTTTTTTTACAATTAGATAAGTTGTTTGTGGATTTGTTATAACCATTTTTCTCCCAAAAAAGTCATCTTTTTGAGAACTCAATTTGCCAAAATGTTTTAAAACCGTGTGACTCTAGTAAAAGGATGAACTTGGCCAAAAGAGTTTAATGTCATGAAAATAGTTTGGATTTTGCTTAAATATAGATACTTTGTGTCATGATCACTGGAGAAATCATAATTCGGGTTTATATAAAAAACAAAAAAAAAACAAAACAAAAAAAAATTGTGTTTATATTTTTATAAAAAAAGGACAAATCGAGGTTATACTCCTCTGTTTATTGTTGCTAGTAACTAGGGGCATTCATGAGCCCCATGTTTGTCTTTTACGTAAAATGGCGGCACAAATATGAGTATGGGAGACCACCCTAGGAGCTTTTGGAAAGCCATTCAAAATTTAAACATAGTGGAAGTTTGCCTCAATAATGTCCTAATTTATAATTATATGCATGATTAAAAAAACAAGTTTTCAACATCTCCTTTTATCATTACATTCTTGTATTTGGTCTAAGAGAATGATTAACAAATTATGTGATATGACAACTGATGATTAAACGATTTCACCATCAAGTCACCCTCTTTTTAACAAATTGGTTGACTTGAAAGAAACGAATCGATTGGCTCAATTGGGAATAAAAAGGTTAGCTATTTACTTCAATCATGTCAAAATTGTGAAAAATGGATACCTCTTTTTGTGTTCAACCCCACTCTTTGTTTTAAAATTGCTTGAGGACAAGCAAAATTTCCAAGTTGGAGGTGGTTTGATAAGTGCATTTTTGTTCACGTTTTTATAACTCTTTTTCGATAATATCTTTAAATTTTTAGTTTACTAATCAATAAATTTAAGAAAAATCACATTGGCTTGTTTTAAATGATGAAGGTAAAGACTTGAAGCAAATTCATATGGATTTCGTATGAAATACGAACAAAATGAAATCTAACATTGATCAAAAAAAGGCAAGAAAACTCAATCTCGTGCAACACACACCCCTAGTGTGTTGGGAAACATGGCCATGCTTCAAAGAGAAAAAAAACAAGAAAAGCAGAAAAACACACCCAGGCCGTGCTTTGAAAGCACGGACGTGTTCAGCATGACGACAAGGGAAACACGCCCAAACCGTGTTTAAGCCAAAACTCTGGAAATGACGTAGAAAACACGGCTTGGCCGTGCTTCTGAAGCACGGCCGTGTTCGTCATTTTTGACGAATACGGCCTGGCCGTGCTTGTTCTCCAGCTCAAAACTCCTTTTACTGGAAATTATGGGGACTTTTCCTTTTTGCTTTTGGACAACTTTTATACAACTTTTACATCTCATTTTGCTGCATTAAGTCCCATTATTCTCTCAATTATCACATGAAAACAAGGATTCAACAACCCAACTATGGAAGTGGAGCAATTATTTGTCAAAAGATGACATTGTTAATGTGTTCTTTCACAACACAATGTCTATAAAAGCCAAGAGTTTGGGTTGGAGGATGGAATTCAATTCCATTCCATTCATTGTAATTTACTCATTCATTCACTCTAATTTTCAAAGCAAAATACATTGAGAGGATAAAAGAGAGGTTGAGTTGGAAGTTGAAGAGCAATAGAGGAGAATGTTTGGAGCTCAACATCATTGCAATCAACCAAGGAGGAAGTCTTGTATTGGTCTGAAAATAAGAGCTAAGTACACCATGTTCATTTTATTCAAATCTTCTTGTATAATATACTCTTTTATCAAAGCCATGTGTAGCTAAATTTCTAGTGTTTGAATGTAATGAACTCTAGAATGAATTTGTGATTAAGGCTTGTATGTTTTTAATAAAATCTTCATGTTTTGTGTGATTCACTTATATTTTGCTATGTTCATTCGAATTAGTATATGCGCAATATTGATTTGAAGTTTATTATTCATCCGGGAAATCAAGAGATTCATGGTGAAATAGAACCTATATAAGTGAAAAGAGTTGCATGCAATCCTAGATATATGACGACATAAATCTTCTGGATTAGGGTCAAACCTAATATGGGAATTCACAAATCGTTATAATGTTGTCTTGGGGTTTTAACTAGAAAGATATTTCAGTTAATCAACTTGAGGTTAGAAGTTATTCGCGCTCGATAGAGGGTTTAACTTAAATCGGGAATTTCTACGGTCCATGAAACATGAGATTTTACTAAAAGAGTTTGGTTTTTGCTTAAGGGCTTATGGTTGTATTTTTATCTTGTTGAATCACATAAACATTCTAGAAGGATTTAATTCAATCACATTTCTAGCTCTTGATTTCTTAATTCTACAATCTACTTTTATTTGATCTTTTGTAAGTTGCAATTATTTCAAATTCTTTATTTTTCTTTTTCCTCATTTATCAAACAAAAACTCTGAAAATTGCTAGAGTAGATAACAAAAAGACGGTAATTATTAGTACTTACAATCCTCGTGGGAATGACACTCGGTACTCAATAATCTATACTATAAAACAATGGGTGCACTTGCCTACGGTTTTCTAGAGTAGCTTTTGAGCCATCAAAATGTACGCTCCAACTTGCAAGGTACTTGAGTGCATCACTACAAGTGGTCCAAATTCAAAGGCTCGAAATGAAGCCAAGGGTGCTTTCACAAGTATTAAGAGTTTTAATTTTGTGTTTAGCTTGCACTTAATGAGGGAAGTTATGTAGATTACTGATTTTCTTGGTCAAGCATTTCAGAAGGAATCAGTTGACATATTATCTGCACTTTGATATGTGTCGACTACAAAAACTCTTCTTCAAAAATTGAGGGATGAAGGGTGGGGGAAATTGCTTCAAGAAGTTGAAGATTTTTGTTTTAAACATGAAATCACTATACCTTACATGAACAACAACATGGGTCGTGGCTGAAGGCAAATGAGTGTTGAGCATTATTATCGCTTTGAATTTTTCTATCAATCCATAGATTTTTAATTGGCAGAGTTGAACTCGAGATTTAATGAGACATCGGTTAGACTACTTGAATTGAGTGTCGCATCGGATCCAAAAAATTCCTTTGAATCGTTCAATGCAGATAATATTTATAAGTTGGCCGTGGAATTTTATCTTGATGATTTTGAGCAGCGTGAGATGAATGTTTTGATGAGTGTATTGCAATTTTAACATGCTCATGTAGTTCATAATCATCAATTTCAAGTGTCTACCCTTGCAAATTTGTGTAAAAAGTTGGTGGAAACAAGAAAAGCGGAGGACTACAAAATGATAACAAGATTGATTCGCCTTGTGTTAACATTACCCATTTCTACATCTACGACTGAGAGAGCATTCTCGGCAGTGAAACATGTGAAGACTGCGATTCACAACAAAATGGATGATGAGTTTCTTGCTGATGGCTTGACAATTTTTATTGAAAGGGAACTTGTTAGCACAATAGATATAGAATCAGTTATTGATGAATTTGCTAAAGTCAACTAACCTTTTAGCCTAATGTACTAGACTTTGAGTAGTTGTTAATTTATAATGCACTCGAGTTGAGTTTTCTTACTATTTTGAAAATTTGGAGCTTATATGATTTTTTTGAGTTTTCATTCCGGCCCACCCCACTTTTGCGTCCTGGCTACGCCATTGATATAGATCGATCATAAAAGAAAATTCTTATTTATTTTGATTAAGCTTTCTTCTTTTTAATAATCTAGAAATTTTTCTCAGATACAAGGAAATGATTCAGTTTCATAGCTAAATATTACAGTTCTCGAACGAGCAATCGACGATTTTGGATATTTAACAAAAAGTGTGTCCCTCCATTGATCAAGAATTTCTATTTTCGGGAAGTATCATGATCATCCAATAAGAAGGGTTTTCCACCAGCTATCCAAGAACCTATTTATTCGCCCAACCCTTTTCCTTAATCCCGTTAAACGTATATGATATTTTCATTTTAAAAAAAACCACCAAACCACTAGCAACCACGTAAAAATCACATCTTTGATTTTACTTAACAAAACCGCCATTTGAAATTATTTTTGAAAAACCGTATACAACAATTATATTTGAAATTTGTTAAGAAAATCGTAAAATTGTGTCGTGATCACCCTCGAATGTAAATATTCAAAATCATATTTAAAATAAAATAAAATAACTTAATTTAATAGAAACAACGTCTTAATTTGGAGGGTGAATGAGGATTCGATGTTTTGATGTGATAGTGATGTTGAGAGGTACATTGATATGTATCACGTGAAGAATGAGCATTTTCCGTGCTGGAGAAAGTGGGAGAAAAGATCAGTCAGTTATGAATTCATTATTGGCTCTTTAAGTTTCAATGATGGTAATCAACACTAAGGAATTCGTTTCTTTGTGAAAAAATGATGAACCTCATTCCTGGGGGTCCCACCAGGGCGGCCCTAAGGCGATTGAGGTGGTGCTGCCGTACAGGGGCCCCCTCCAGCAAGGGCCTCCGATGAGTTTTTTCTTTTTTAAAGATATATGTATAATAAGAATAGTGCAAGATGCCAAGAAAAACTAGTTGGTGGAATGGTTGTACATCCTTAGACTGGGGAGATCAGGAGGTTGATTCTCGGTAGAAGCAATGCATTAGCCTTTTTTACCCTTTCTCTCCAACTGCTGCTTTTTTCTTTTATACCCAAAACCAAAACCGAAAAATATAATTGAAGAGTTAAAGAACTCACTATAAGACATATCCATATGTCATTCTCCATAATAATGTTTTGTCCTTTTTTCTAATATAAATTATATTGAATGATCTTTTACGTAATTTATTTTCATAAGACCGAAATGTTAAAGTTGGAGTACAGTATTTTTGCAATTTCACATCTTTTATATGTTAAATCAATGAAATTACATTAATAACATTAGTTTGTTAATTAAATATTTTTAGATAAACACAATTAGGGCCTCATTTTTTTCTCGCTCTAGGCCTCTCGAACCCTAGGACCCTAGGTCCCACCGGGTCCCACCCCCTTATCCTGGGAGAGCTTTGTGGAGGAGGTGAATCGCAAAGTCGTTTCTTTGTAATTTTCACAAATGATGCCAAAAGGGATACAAATTGTGGAATTGTGAATTTCATTAACCAAAAGGGATGAATTTATTTATTTATACTAGTAAGAAATACGTGCGTCGCACGTGATCCCATATGATTTCAGAAGTCTTTTAACATATTAGATGCATTATGCATGATTATTCGGTAATTCATGAGCTAAATATTCATATATCGTTATCACATCAATCAAAAATTTAAAATTGATATAAATGACTTATTTACCAAAACATCAGGCATAACCTCATGATTTTAGTTATAATTGTTATTTATCAAAAAAAATATAAATTAAAGATTAATATTACATGGTACGATTGTGTGTTTCTTTCATTCTCTTAAACTAATTTGGTTAACGAAATGTAACTCAAGACAAATATTAAAATTAAAATATATGGACAAAAAGGAAAACTCTTTTCATATAAAATCTAAATTAATTCTACTTTCAAAATGAATATTTTTATCAGAATATTTAAACTTTAACTTATTGCAATCTATCTATTTTGAGTGTCTTCTTTAAAATAATACACCTTAATCCAATAAATATGAAAACTAAAACATTATTGTCATCTTTAATCAAAAAAAATATTATTGTCATTAAGAGTCATGTTTTAAATAAAACTATAAAAAAAGTGATAACTTAAAATCTAAATTTTGCTCTATCCAATTGCATATAGAATATATCTACTTAATAAATAATAAAACCTAAGATAGTCTTAAAAAATCAGTTATAAAAATTAATATTGAGTCAAACTTCAATAGTTAAATATAATACTAATAAATTTTTATACTTGAAAATTACTTTGCAAATACTTATGTTATTTAAAAGAAATACTAACTCAATTAGTTTTAGAAAATATATTATGCTAATAGAGATGGTACTTGCAATTGAAATTGACTATATACGTTTGTTATAAAAGTAACATATTTGTAATTTTTTTAACATATAGTTATACAAACTATAATTACTCTTAATATGCTAAAACTAATCTATATTAGTTTTATTTTTGAAGAGGCCACAAACTGTAAAATTGATCTGAATTATTTATTTTCTAAATAACACTATTTATTGTAAAAGATACAATTACCCATTCATTTTCATAATTTGATGCGTTCGTTGAAGAAAAAAAGATATATAGTATTTTTAATCTTTATTTAATTTTTTTATTTTTTTGATCGAATAAGAAAATATACTTGCCAAAACTTAAGATTTCAAGTTGTAAATAATCCCCTAACTATCCTTATTGCCTACTTAGGCCCAAAGAATTCTTATAATCGGACTTTATATGTGGTCGCTTCACCTAGTTTAGTATTATGTATGATTTAATATAGTTAATTTATATATATAAATAGTATTATTTATACTATATTATTACCTACATTAATTTGTAATTTAAAAAACACTAAAGTTTGACACATGTATCAAATTATTTCATATTAAATTAATTTTTTATTAAAATTTCATATGAGTACACGACACTTTTACTCGTGATTCTTGTCATAATGTTTCTCTTATCTTCATTTTGCAAAATTTAAGATAATGTATACGTGGATTTTATAATAAGTATTGTTTTTGTGCTTGAATCTTTATAAACTTTTTAAAGGTGTGATTTTTAAGTGAATTTGTAAGACCCCACTTTCTAATAACTAAATAATATTTTTATAATTATTCTTTTTGTATATAATTATTATTTTGTATCTTCATTATTGTTGTGTAATATTTTAATTTCGAGCTTATCGCCGTAGTATTTAATATTCAATTGATATTCGATTCAATTTAGCGATTCTTGTTTCCTACTTAGGTTAGTTGTTCGGGATTTTGATTGAGTGAATTCTAGAATACTTGGAAAATTTGGGATTTACGGATATTTAGTTGAGATTTATTGAATTAGTTAAGTTCTAGAGGCATAGATTTGGAACATTAAATTAATTTGAGTATTGATGTAGTATACAGATTTTTTTATATTATATTCTAAGAGTTATTAGAATTAAAGTTGATTATCTAGAAGTGATCTGAGATTGTATATTATAAATGACACATTTCTTTGACCACTTAATCTCATTTTTCTTACCATTCTTAGCTAGCTCATTTTTCTTACACAAATCAATATTTTGGCCATTTTAATTCCAAAATTTCAAGCCCAAAAGCTAGCTCATTTTTCTTCAAAGTCTTTAACTGACATT